>LR812542.1:277500-335000 GCA_903798195.1 Danio kyathit
CTAATGCATTATTAAAATTATAAGCTATAGTTGCTAACTACTCTACTTAAATACAGGATTGTGTGCATTGACATACAGTGGCCGGTGGTGTTTTAAACTCTCTGGATTTGGAGGTTTTCCTCTGTAAGCTCTTTTTGAGACTGAATCGTTTTTGTTTTATTATTTATTATTTAATGATTAGGTTAGGAGGCACAGTGGCTCAGTGGTTAGCACTGTGGCCTCACAGCAAGAAGGTCGCTGGTTCGAGTCCCAGCTGGGTCAGTTGGTGTTTCTATGTGGAGTTTGCATGTTCTCCCCGTGTTGGTGTGGGTTTCCTCCGGGTGCTCTGGTTTCCCCCACAGTCCAAACACATGCACTATAGGGGAACTGATCAACTAAACTGGCCATAGTGTATGAGTGTGTGTGTGAATGAGTGTGTATGGGTGTTTCCCAGTACTGGGTTGCAGCTGGAAGGGCATCTGCTGTGTAAAACACATGCTGGAATAGTTGGCGGTTCATTCCGAAGTAATTTTGTTAATTTGTTTATTTATTTGTTCATTCATTCTTTCTTTCATTTATTTATTTATCCATTCATTCATTCATGTGTTCATTCATTCATTCATTTATTAATTCATTTGTTTTTACATTTATTTATTTATTTATTTATTCATTCATTCTTTCATTCATTCATTCATTCATTTATTAATTAATTTTTATTCATTCATTTATTTATTTATTTATTCATTCATTATTTCATTTATTTATTTATTTATTTATTAATTAATTAATTAATTGATTTATTCATTCATTGTATATTTATTTATTTATTTATTTGTTTGTTTAATTATTTATTTATTATTCATTCAATCATTCCTTATAATAATTCCAAATTAAAGGAGTTTTACCTTTAAAACAAGCTAAATAATCTGCCAGTGCAGGGGTAAGTAAAATATTTTTTGTTTTTGCTTTGAAATAACATTATTTTGCTCACTTCATTGGCAAATTATTTTGCTCCAATTTTGACTCATTATTTCTGAAAACAACTATTTTTAACTTGTCAAGAAAATGCTTTTTGGTTTATTTTTACACTTCGGACGACAAACAAAATAAAACCAAGTCTAAAAAAAGCAGCGTACAGTCTAAATTAGCAGTATTCTGTGATTTGTTTTTATTTTTTCCTCTTTATTTCTGCTTTTGAATTGTATTATGGGACCTTAATCTTTCTTCCAACACCTTTTACCCTTGAAAACCTGACATTCCTGCATGTGTAATAGTGTGCAGTGCTATATAGTGTGTGTTAGTGTTGTATATTACGCTACAGAAACCTTGTAATAAACTGCAGCACGTTCTCTGTTATTTTACACACTCATTTCTTTAGATATTATTCATTATATTATTTCAAATTACTAAAATATCATTAAAAGTCATTTTGTTATTCTGTAGTGTTGAATTTTGAACATCAGAAGTGGACAGAGCAGAGATCAACATCCCACCGCAAATAAACACAAAACACACAGAAAACAGAAACTGATCATTAACATATACACAGATATATATATTTACAGTGCAGATGTTGTCTGCTTCTGAATGACTCTTCTCCTCTTATAATATGGCTATCCAGCTGATTTACAGATGCATGTATTTCTTTGTGTGGTGTTTTTCATCTTTCCTCAGTATTTTATGAGCGTGAGTATATTTATACGGTTTCTCATTTGTTAATTGAGCTCTGACACACACACAGCGACACATTTCGCTTGCCTTCTCCAGGGGTCAGAGCTCATCTAAAGCACTTCTCAAAATTAGCTGCTGAATTTACAGTGTATTTTTACTTTTAATGCGGCTCACTGTACATTTCCATAATGAAGTGAGATAAAAAAACATGCAGAAATAGCTTGAAGACCAAGTTAATCAGCACTAAACTCCTGCAACAAACAGCAGCCTCCCCATATTTCTCCCACACTTCATTAATTTAAAATCTTCCTTTAATTGTGTTAATTGTCTGCCACCTAGAGGCCTGAAATTGGCAATTAATGTGTTCTGCGACGTCTTTTATAATGTATTGCCTTATTTATGTGTGTGTGGAGCTAATATTATTCAGCACAAGTGTTGAAACAGTGGAAATAAAAATAAATCACTTTAATTAGATGATAACATTTCACTTTGGGAAGAAGTATGAGATTGCACTCATGAAAGTGACCATACTTTAGGTTCATTTTAGGAAGTGTACTTGAGTAATGTCTGATACTAGAGAGCATTAGATTGGTCAGAAGATTTGATGAGAAGCTGAAGTATAATATCAAAATGTGGATGTTAATTTCTGAGTGTGAATGATCACTGTTTTGTACACTGGATTATAGATGTCCTTAAAGGCACAGTTCACCCAAAAATGAAGATTCAATCATTAATTACTCTCCCTTTACTTGTATTAAAGCTATAAGTTTCTTTTTTCTGTCGAACACCTAAAGAAGATATTTAGAAAAATGCTGAAAACCTGTAACTATAGCTGTTCATGGTATTTGTTTATCCTACAATGGAAGTCAATGGTTACTGGTTTTCAGCATTCTTCACTTATTATTATTTTTTTTTCTTCAACAATCATAAATGTAAACATGATGAGATCAATTTTTCCAGTAAACCTTTACGCCTCTTTTATCTGTTGAATTCAATAAAAGGTATTTTGAAGAATGCTGAAAACCGGTAACCATTGACTTCCATAGTAGGAAAAAACAAATACTTGGAAGTCAATGGTTACCAGTTTTTAGCATTCTTCAACATTCTTAAATGTAATCCAGTAAAGACTAAAAGACAAAAGATATTTTGAAGAGTGTTGAAAACCGGTAACCATTGACTTCCATAGTATTTGTTTTCCTACTATGGAAGTTTATGGTTACTGGTTTTTAGCATTTTCAATTAGTATTATTTTTTCTTCAACATTCATAAATGTAAACAAGACGAGCTCAACTTCTGTAGTGAACCTTTAAGCCTTTTTATCTGTTGAATACAATAAAAGGTATTTTGAAAAATGCTAAAAACCGGTAACCATTGACTTCCATAGTAGGAAAAATCAAATACTATGGAAGTCAATGGTTACCTGTTTTCAGTATTTTTCAACATTCATAAATCTAAACAAGACGAGACCAACTTCTGCAGTAAACCTTTGAGCCTCTTTTATCTGTTGAAGACAATAAAAGATATTTTAAAGAATACTGAAAACCGGTAACCATTGACTTCCTTAGTATTTGTTTTTCCCAACTATGGAAGTCAGTGGTTACCGGTTTTCAGCATTCCTCAACATTCTTAAATGTAAACCAGTAAAGATGAGATGAACTTCTGCACTAAACCTTTGAGCCTCTTTTATCTGTTGAAGAGAAAAGATATTTTGAAGAATGCTGAAAACCGGTAACCATTGACTTTCATAAAACAAATACTATGGAAGTCAATGGTTACCAGTTTTCAGCATTCTTCAACATTCTTAAATGTAATCCAGTAAAGACTAAAAGACAAAAGATATTTTGAAGAGTGTTGAAAACCGGTAACCATTGACTTCAGTAGAATTTGTTTTTCCTACTATGGAAGTCAATGGTTACTGGTTTTCAGCATTCTTCAGTTATTGTTTTCTTTTCTTCAACATTCATAAATGTAAACAAGACGAGCTCAACTTCTGCAGTAAACCTTTGAGTTACTTTTTTCTGTTGAAGACAATAAAAGACATTTTGAAGAATGCTGAATACTTGTAACCATTGACTTCTATAAAACAAATACTATGGAGGTCAATGGTTACAGTTTTTTTTTTAAATGTTTGAAACAAGTAAAGGGTGAGTAAAGGAGTACATTTAAATTGTTGGTGTGAACTATTGCTTTAGGGTGGCACGGTGGCTCAATGGTTTCGCACAATGGCTTCACAGCAGGAAGGTTGCTGGTTTGAGTCCCGGTGCTCCGGTTTCCCCCACAGTCCAAACACATGCGCTATAGGGAAACTGATCAACTAAATTGGCTATAGTGTATGAGTGTGAATGGGTGTTTCCCAGTGCTGGGTTGCCGTTGGAAGGGCATCCGCTGTGTAAAAAATATGCTGGAATAGTTGGCGGTTCATTCCACTGTGGCGACCCCTGATGTATAATAGGACTAAGCTAAAGGAAAATGAATGAACTATCCCTTTAAGACTAATATACTGATACTAATGTCCTTAAAGAAACTCATGTTAGTTTCATGGGGACTTTAAAAAGTGGAAGCTTAAGTCATACAGCACACTGGAATAAACTTTATGTATTTACTTTTATAAACTTTAGTCTTGATATGATGCTGTGGTGTTTTTCAGGTGCAGCACTTCAGGGATCCAGAGCTCAGTAGTCAAACACAAACCTAGCATGTTTTAAATCCTCCGCTGCTGCATGTTGATCTGTGAGTTTTTCAGTCTCACACACTCACACACACACACACACACACACACACACACACACACACACACACACACACACACACACACACACACACACACGTACATGTCTTCTGAACGCCTGCTGAGTGTGAATGCACTTTCAGCTCCTGGTTTACACTTCAGTTTCTGCGCTCCGCTGTGTCCGGCTCTCAGCTTTACAACATTTCACCCCTTTAGTTTTGTTTCTAATATTCTGGCTCACAACAACAAAAACTATTCCTGCTTGCTGCACCGCAAAACGGCTTCTCTTTCATTTTTTGTCTTGCTTCTAGTCCAAATAAGTAAAAACATAAATCAAGAAGCATTTTCTGGATGAGCAAAAAATATGGTCTTGTTTTCAGAAATAAGACAAAATTATTATTATTATTCATTCATTTTCCTTCAGCTTAGTTCCTTATTCATCAGGGATCACCACAGTGGAATGAACTGCCAACTATTCCAGCATATGTTTTACACAGCGGATGCCCTTCCAGATGCAACCCAGTACTGGGAAACACCCGAACACACTCATTCACGCTCACACACTACGGCCAATTTAGTTGATCAATTCCCCTATAGCGCATGTGTTTGGACTGTGGGGGAAACCGGAGCACCCGGAGGAAACCCACACCAACACGGGGAGAACATGCAAACTCCACACAGAAACACCAACTGATTCATTTGAGACTCAAACCAGTGGCCTTTTTACTGTGAAGCCACAGTGCTAACCACTGAGCCACCGTGTCTCCCATTAATATTATTATTATTAAACAAGCTAATTAATAAGTTATTTCGAAGTTAAAGCAATATTATTTTTCTTTCCCCATTGGAAGAATATTTAACTTGTTTTGAGAACCTCCTTAAATTTGACTTATTTTTCAATACAAGGCTATATTTACAAGACTACTATTATTTTTTATTTAAATGTTTTTACATAAATAAGAAGCATATTTGTTTATACGACTGCATCTGTAAATACACGTTTAAAAACACCCTTTTCAATGATCATTATTGACAATCGCTTCAAAATGGGGAAATTCTGTCCACAAAGTTTAATGTTTTTATTTGTAAAGGAGACACAAAATAGTTCAGCGACAGCAAAGAGCGTAGAATCACCAAGAGGCGACACTCAAGAGAACGTTCCATTGCAACAGCAGCACCCAGCAACAGCCTTGTTTAGAGTGAAAGCGATCAGTCGTCCATTGGATCTTATTGCATTCGCGATGGCAAGCAGCTGCTTTGTTTTTTATTTATTTATTTAAAAAGCGCATTAAAGCTGAGATACAACCTGAAAGACGGCAGTACAACACTCACTATCACAATCATCAGCACTTTAATAGTTTATTTTACAGACTTCATGTTTAGATTTGAACTATACTTGTTTTCTTGGAACTGTCACTTTTAGGGTAAATTACTTTAAACTACTTTAATAGCATAATACGCTTATTTCACGCGATCGCCATTTTAGAACAGGAAAGCGAGGCTGCGGTGGGAAGAAAGCAGGAAGTATAGGATCAGCACTGTAAACATTGCAGCAATATGCTGTGCGCTATAAACCTCCAGCTGTTGCTGTGACTTCAAAATGCAGAAATGGTGTAAACATCACTTTAATATCATTCCGTTCAGTTTCATTTAAACAATTAAAAGCATATTAGCCATCAAACAACGTCACAATCTCTTTAAGAGTGATACGCTTAAGTGTCCTCTTAGACTTCAGTCCAGGGCAGCAGGTAAACACCGTGGGGACGCTTCCCTGCTTCAGCCTATGTAACCCGGTGAGTGCTAAAACACTGCAGTCCTCTGTAGCACATCTTCGTGTTGTCTTTAACAGTGTTGTCCCGGTACTGAAGTTTTAAAAACGTCAATTTCCCGCTAACATTTACGCGCCGCTGAGCACGCTCATAAACAGCTGATTTGCCGTAGTATTCACCAGTGCTCAACAGAATGACTGTGAAGGTTATCAGCTTCCTGCTCTTCACAGATTGAAAACACACATAGACGGATATTGGAGCGTTTTAAAGCCGTGAAGATCAGTCGATTCATCAGCGGATCGCTCGTCTGTGTTTGCACTCAGTAAACAGCGGTGAGGTGAACTGATGACCTTCACAGCCAATCAGAGTGATTTCTGTTGAGCACGTGAACACAATGGCCAATCAGCGCTGTTTAAGAACTCCATGAACAGTGTCTTAAATGTTAACGAAAAATTGGCGTTTTTGTATATTTCATTACGGAAATTTTGTATCGTGACTAGTCTAATATAGTGAAAGAATCAGTTCATTAACTTGAGTTTGATGAATGGCATCTAAAATGTGTGTTTGGGAAAGAAAACGTTAGCTAAGTAGTGCCATTTCCCTTAACTTAGCGGAAAATGAGGTCAAATATCCTTTTTTATTTTCACTATTCATTCAGAACGGACCTTCGGGTCACTCGGAAGGCGCTGAAATCATACATTTGTGTCACTTTCTCTTCGCTGATAAGATATACAGCCAGGTACACAACATTCCTGTGTGACTCAGTCTATACTTCCGGGTTTCTTCCCACCGCAGCCTCGATTTCACTGTTAATAATGGCGGCCGCGTGAAATCAGTCTATATAAATGAATACTGACATGGTCAATTGAATTAACATGACTTTCAAAATGAGATGTTGATAACAGACTGACAGTACACTTTTTGTTGCAGTATTATATGTTATAATTGTTTATAGTATTTTTTATAATAACACGTTTTTATGTCAAAAGCCACTTTGTCCAATATGATTGAATTCTGACACATAAATTCACCATATATACACACACATACACATCTATGGTCATGTTATTATAAATATGTCTCCTGATCTGATTCCAATTAAACACATATGGGGAATCGTGAAGAGACATCAAGTTGAGCATCTCTTTGAGCAACTCTAAAAGAGGGGTTATTGTTGAAGAATGGAAAAGATGTGTAATACTCATATTTGCATCACCCTAATTTAAGTTATACTTTAAAAAAATCTGTATTTAAGTTATTTTGTTAACCTTACTTTCATAAGTTAAACAGATATTATTTTAAACTTCGTCTTGTCAACATTTTGGAAATTGTTTTCTTTTCATTGACATTGTTTAAAATGTTGCTTTTCAATGGGGAGTATGAATATATAATATTTTAACTCTTATTTAACTCAATAATTTAATTTATTCTGTCTAATGTTAGTTATCTGTGCTGTTGTTACTGTATATTGGAATTTTCATTCCATAATGGCGGCCGCGTGACACTAGCGGCATCTAGTGGCTGTTTCCCAAATAGCAACAGCATGTTGCCTCTTGGTGATTCTACGCTCTTTGGCAACATGGTGGCTCAGTGGTTAGCACTGTGGCCTCACAGCAAGAAGGTCGCTGGTTTGAGTCCCGGCTGGGTCAGTTGGTGTTTCTGTGTGGAGTTTGCATGTTCTCCCCGTGTTGGTGTGGGTTTCCTCCGGGTGCTCCGGTTTCCCCCACAGTCCAAACACATGCGCTATAGTGGAATTGATCAACTAAACTGGCCGTAGTGTATGAGTGTGTGTGTGAATGAGTGTGTATGGGTGTTTCCCAGTACTAGGCTGTGTCTGGAAGGACATCCCCTGTGTAAAACATATGCTGGAATAGTTGGCGGTTCATTCTGCTGTGGCGACCTCTGAAATATAGACTAAACCAAAGGAAATGAATAAATGAATATGAAAAGTTTTCATGACATGAAACATGTGACTTTTATCATATACTAGTCACCATGAAATAAATACATTTGCAGCATTACTTATGATTATTCTATGCACATCATCATCATATTAAATTCATGTAGCCTACTTTGAAATGATAGGGACAATGCACTCAAAAATTAAATATCAGATTTACTCAACCTTGTTTTAAACATTGAGATTCTTCTGTTCTTAACATTAAAGAAAACATTTTGAAAAATGTTGAAAACCGGTAACCATTGACATCCATAGTATTTGTTTTTCTACTATTAAGTGATTTTTTTTTTTTTTAAGTAACAGGTTTTCAGTTTTTATCAAAATATCTCAGAAGAAAAGAAACTAATTAATGTTTGGACCCTTTTGCGGGAGAGTAAATAGTAAGTATTTGTTCATTTTTGTGTGAACTGACCCTCTGAATTAAAATGGCTTCCCCTCGCTCTTCAACAACCTCTCTTCTCTGATTGGTGTTGACTAGTGTAAGGCGCGTAATCAACCTGTTACTCACCTCAAGCCCCGCCCAAATGAGCGCCTACAGCCAAACTCGAATGCCGCGTTGCGTGAAAATCCAACAAATACGTTAATATTCTCTGTTTATACTCGATACAACATGTAAATATGAGTTCAGAGTATATTCTCCTCTTCAAATTATACTCACAAACCGAAGAATGAGTGAATTTCGGCAGTTTGGGCCGTGTACATCTGCGCCGCGTCTCTGTCAGACTTCAGGATTCCACCATCAGGAGCAACCACGCGGTTTATTTGTAATGGCGTCCATATATATTTATTCATTTATTTTGTTTATTTATTATGAGTATCAGACTGTATAATGTATTGTAATGAAGAGACCACAAGGAAACTTTTGGCGGATGATGACGTCAGCTGTACGTTACTGGACCTGACAGATTCAACTGTAAGTGAGCTGTTTAATCATGCTTGGACTGTAAATGAGTGCTGTATATGGATGAGGTTTTCAAAAGACTTCACGTGTGAAAGCAGGTGCCTTGACACTTTTGTTTTCGATTTTAACTATGGATTGAATTTATCAGCCAATCTTGATAGAATACTTACTTAAGTCACGATTTGTTTAGTTCCCCATATGAGAGTCTAGTGATACTTTTATTTATAAGTTTATTTAAAATCTAAACATTTCAACCAAAAATGGACTGGTAGAAAATAAATATATAAATGAAATATAAATAAATAGCCTAAACAAACAAATAAATAAATGTGTATGCTTCCTCTGGGTTTAAAATGTCTAAAATGACAGATTTCATGACGTCCTTTCTCAAAATGTGCAGATATTGGGATATTTAGAGCAATACATCATATTTAAATGCATTCTAGTCTGTGCTAGGCTTATATTCTATTATTAGAATATAGTAAATAAATGATCTGCCAATAGGTTCAGTGAAATAGTCTTGTCTTTCGTTTTGGCGTAAGATATTGCTAACCCTGTTGGCAGATTATTTAGCTTATTTTAAGGAAACACTCAATCATGGCAGTTTATGTCTTAAAACAAGACTATATTTTTGCTTGTCTATAAAATGTATCTTGATTTAAATATTTTTAGACATTTTAACTAGAAACAAGACAAAAAGAAACTTTTTTTTGCAGTTATTAATCTAACCTATATAACTAAGGCCAAACAGAATCTGTCGAAATATTTTGCTATTTCTGCAGAGAATTTTGTTAAAAATCTGTATGCGTAATGATTTTGGGAGTATCATAACTAAAAAATTTATTTATGAAGTGAACAAACAAATAAATAAATGTGTATGCTTCCTCTGGGTTTAAAATGTCTAAAATGACAGATTTCATGACGTCCTTTCTCAAAATGTGCAGATATTGGGATATTTAGAGCAATACATCATATTTAAATGCATTCTAGTCTGTGCTATGCTTATATTCTATTATTAGAATATAGTAAATAAATGATCTGCCAATAGGTTCAGTGAAATAGTCTTGTCTTTCGTTTTGGCGTAAGATATTGCTAACCCTGTTGGCAGATTATTTAGCTTATTTTAAGGAAACACTCAATCATGGCAGTTTATGTCTTAAAACAAGACTATATTTTTGCTTGTCTATAAAATGTATCTTGATTTAAATATTTTTAGACATTTTAACTAGAAACAAGACAAAAAGAAGCTTTTTTTGCAGTTATTAATCTAACCTATAACTAAGGCCAAACAGAATCTGTCGAAATATTTTGCTATTTCTGCAGAGAATTTTGTTAAAAATCTGTATGCGTAATGATTTTGGGAGTATCATAACTAAAAAATTTATTTATGAAGTAAAAATAATACCATTTTAAACTTTAATGTTAACAATGCAAATCCAATTAGATGCACTTTATTTGGTAAACAAAGCAAGTCTCTTATAATATATCTACTAAAAGACAGAAAACATTACTTTACAAACTGTATTGTGAATGAATCATGTGAACATTTTCATATTAGTCAATATATAAAATGAAATTAATTTAAAAACAGAATAAATAAAAATGTACACATTTAAGTAAATAAACAGAATCAACGATGAGCTAAAAATCTGCAGAATTCTGCGTGCGCAGACTGTGGGTCCACCTATAACTAATATATGAGTTTCCTTCAGTGGCTTGTTTACATTCAGACTGATGATGCATCATGATTAAACATCCCAAAATAAATCATTAGATGCTCATTTTGTGCAAAATCGTACGTTGAGGATCAGACATGTAGCATAAGAAATGTAGTTTTGCAATATTTGACAGTATTGCAGCTTGACAGTGTTTCTGTTCTCTAGCACTGAAGAAGTCCGTTTCATCAGTCACTACTCCAGGTTTTTCAGCCGCACAGGCCTTCATATGACGCAAAATGTGTTTAAAATAGACTTTGATGGAGTTTTGTCAAGATTAGAGCTGTTGTTTAATGAAGCAACGAGTCCTCTTTGAAATGATGAATGATTTGTGTTGCACTTGAGTTTAGACAAGAAAATTGTGCTGGAAAACCATACGCTTAACATTGAATTGCTTATGTTGATTGTGGGATTTATTCACTGATTATTAGAGCAAACAGTGAATCCGCTGATCAGAAGAGACTGGAAAACACATGTTAGCACAGTTAAGGCCCTTTCACATTGTGTGCATCTTTTAACCATTATGTGCTGTTGGGTCATTTTCATCCACTCTGGGCTGATTTTGAGTCATAATTTGGACACAACTTTCAGCAAATGGAATGATTTTTGGTGACAAACTTTGTTTTGACACATATTTTAGGAAAGTTGTATATAATCTGAAAATTAAAATAACACTGCGGGCAAATTGACTCCCCTTTGGTTATGTTGGTGGCTGTTTCTGCCCCATTGACTTCCATTATAATCACATTTTTTGATTGCAAAGCCATTGCAAAGATCTTTCCTTGCTGGAAAGAGGGACAATTTGTTATTATTACTGTTGTTCATCAGTTGCAGCGCACAAAAAGCTTAGTTTCTGGCTTAAAATATATAATTATATGGAGCATGTTTGCGAGTGTGTGAGAGAGACTTTTGCACACTTACCTTGATATGTTTGAGAACATAAAATAAGCAGCTTAGCTCTCTAAACAGTAAACATAGTAAGTGTATTTATGCATGCACACTATAAATTGCTGTTTTACTCCACTGAACTCCATATAAAGGACAGAAACTCTTTTGAACAGGCCTGTCTAAAGGGTTAATGCTGACAACTGATGATCAACAGTAAAAATGAAAAGTTTTTCTTCCCAACAGGGAAAACCATCAACAATCAGGAATGCACGATTATGCCGTCATGGCTTTGCAATCAAAAAGTGTGGTTATAATGGAAGTCTATGGGGCAAAAACCGACACCAACATAATGAAAGGGGTAAAAAGTATTTTATTTGTATGTGTTTATAACATGTCCATGGGGTCTAAAAAGTATTAAAATTTTGAGATATTTCAATTTAGAGATATTAAAGGGCTTTAGAATGATATTTTATAAGGTATTACTATTTAGAAAAGTTAATAAAAGTCACTTTTCAACATTAAAACATGTAAGAAAGATCAAGGTGCATAATGCAGGAGGACCACCAGCTCTGCACACTTTCCATGTCTCCTCAACCAAACACACCTGATTCAGATCATCAGCTCATCAGCAGAGACTGAAAGACCTGTAATGGGTGTGACGGACAGAGACATCGAAAACAT
Source organism: Danio kyathit (assembly GCA_903798195.1). NCBI lineage: Eukaryota > Metazoa > Chordata > Actinopteri > Cypriniformes > Danionidae > Danio > Danio kyathit. Next base: position 289,793 of record LR812542.1, read on the forward strand.
GTAGCGTTGGTGGTTCTCCAGGAACAAGGTTGAGAAACACTGCCATAATGCAATGCAAAAGCATAAACAAACAAGGAAAAAATAATAACATTAATCACAAAAATACGGAAAACTGCTAATTTACGGATATTTTTTTACAGTGTAGAAGCTTATTATCATGACTTTTCCTCTGCATATGGCTCATGTCAGAGAAACCCAGCCCAAATATGCCAAACAACGCTAAACGGCAGACTCAAGGGCTAATCTTATGGCTTCCCGAGCAGTTTCAGGCAGTTTTGCTGCCATTATTTATGCTCTCCCAGAAAGAAGCATCTTTTTTCCTCTATAGTTATCCACGCTCCTGTAAATATATGTGACCATAAACTGGCATCCAGAAAACACATACATCTCACCCTTGTGTTTTTCCTTCAGATCTTAATGGAATTGCGTTTAGCATATTTCTGCTCCGCTTTATGATACCTCACAGTGATCAGTCCAAGACGAAGGTAATTGAAGGCATAAATCAGACTCTTTCTTTAGTGTCGTTCAGAACAAACTCTCATTTTGTTGAGCATCTTAAAGTCAGTGTGAAAGTGCATTGGTGAAGTAATATGAGATGCTACACACAGGCATACATCTTTCCTGCTTTTTGAGTATTATAAGGGTCAGTTTTCTGTTTTGTGTCAGATTGCAAAAAAGCTGTGTAGCTCCAGACTACTGAAGTGTAGTGACGTTTCTTGTTAACAATGTCTGTGATCTTATTTATTTATTTTTTATTCCTCCAAGTGCAACTGTATAGCTGTAAACTGTGCGGCAGGCTGCATAATGTCTGCGCTATGTTACGCGTCTTACATAAACATTATTGAGCACTTATCGAACTGTCATTATCGTTTTATTGGAAAAAATATATAATGTGATAATTATCGTTACCAAACTATCGCCCAGCCTTAATTGCAGTGTTTACATGTCTGTACTGCACTTCAATAATGCTACTAAAATAGGAATACTACACTTAATTCCATTTCTGTTTAGTTTAATTTAGGGTATGGCGATGTTGACCAATTTAGCATCGTACAATGTTTAATGTGAAACATCGCGATGGACGATGGCATCGTCTTCATAGGCGGAGGTGAATTAATTATTTATAAATAATTCATAACAAATTAATTATTTGTAGCCTACTGTTTCAACAACCTGGCCCGTATGGCCTTTGTTTTACTCATAACCAAATCATAAATAAATAAAGATAAGTTTAAATAAAGACAATTACTGTTTCCGCGGGACTCTTGCATGAGTAGGCAGAGTGATCTGTGTCAGTCAGGGCCGGCGCGTCCATAGAGGCGACCTAGGTGGCTGCTTAGGGCGGCAGAGCAGTCAGGACGGCATCCACTGCGCGTCTCCCCCCTTTGCTTTTGTCCGCAACAAACCCTGCATCATCTCAGCGCCCCTCGGTCTTCGCTTTCATCCGCGACAAACCCTGCATCATCTTTTTCGGATTGAAGGCAGCATAACTTTCGGTTTGAGGGCGGCATTCTCGTCGTTTGCCCAGAGCGCCAGTTGAGCTTGCTCCGGCCCTGGTGTCAGTATAATAGAGTCAACAAACTTGGTTGGTAAAAAAGGTGCACAACCAACAGTATCTGAGGGGTTTCGCTAAAATTACTAAGTACAAGCGTGAAAGCGAAAGATTGAAGCAGTGTACTGATGCTGTGACACGTTACCTGATAGATTCAAAAGACCGAAGAGTCGTTAGATAGAGAAAAGATTAATTAAATATCACGTTAACAGCTAAAGTGAGACGCCATCCAGCGCTACATCCTTGATAAACTGTCCGACGTACACTGTTCTCTGGAGCTCAGACGAGCTCATGACAGTTGGTGTGGTCACGTGATGTGTGTTTTCAGCGGACGGAGGGCTGTTCAGAAATGCTAGATGAAACGCCAGTGTGGACGTGGATCATTTTCGTTCTAAAATGCCATTTTTAAACTACGCTGTATCAGTGTAAACGGGGCCTGAGTGTGTGTTTTTCACAAGCGGGTTTGCGATGGGGGCGGGGCGGAGGATCGGCGATGACTGCTCAGCATCGTGATGTCTATTGGCCATCGGCGATGGACGATGGCATCGTCTATTGGCCCAACCCCAGTTTGATTATGACTTTAGTTGAATTAAGATCATCAGAAATCACTTTAGATGGTAGACTCTTAATCAGAGTATTGTCTTAATCGTATTAAAATCAGAGTATTGGTGTGCCTGTAAATGTGCTCAGTGATGCCAGGCATTCATCTTTCTTGCATTTTGAGTTTTATAAGGGTCAGTTCACTCAAAAATGAACATTTTCTCACTGTTTACTCTCCCTCAAGTAGTTTTAAACCTTTATGCTTTTCTTCTGTTGAACAGTAAAGAAGATATTTTGAAGAATGCTGAAAACCTGTAAGCATTGACTTCCATACTAGAAAAAGTAAATAAAAATAAATAATAAAGAAAGAAAGAAAAATAATTTCTTAGAAATAAGTTTTCACTCTGAAATAACATTAATTTGCTTCCCCCACTGGCAGATTATTTAGCTTGTTTAAAGGAAAAACTCACTTCATTTTGACTCATTATTTCTGAAAACAAGACAATATGTTTTGCTTGTCTAGAAAATGCTATTTGGACTACAAAAAAGACTCAAACTCTTGATTTGCGTGGAAGCTGTAGTGATTTGTGTGTCTCTGCGGTGCTGGAGGGAGTGTTTGGAGTGTTGGAGTACCTGTCCTGCGTGGCCTAATAGGTTTGTCTCTCTGAAAGCTCATAAAACGCATCAGTCGTCTGTGCACCTGGACCGACGGTGAGCAATGAAAATGTCAGCCAGGACTGAACTGCATCTGACTGCTAAAGGTTACGCTCTGAATATCAATGCAGATCCTCCAAAACAAGAGACTAAAGTTTCCCAGTGTGTCACCCGCGCCTCGTCAACAGTAATAAATCATTAGCATCCAAACAAATGAGAAGATTCCAGTGGCTCCGCGAGTGTGTGTGTGTGTGTGCCGTTAGCTAATCGATCATGTTTGTTCTGCTTTGGTGATCTGCATGCTCGGCCCGGCATCTCTTTGACAATATGATGAAGCGAGCGGCGCTGGATTAAAGTGAAGATTGATGGCCTTCAGCTTCGGTTTCCTCCACCTGTAATGCATCATGGCTGTCCCGCTTCTGGTCTGCACAGTTAACTGGGATGCGCTGCGTCTCCTGTCGCGCCTCAGACGCTAATCTACAGTAGCATCTCTCAGCTCCTGTTTATTGACTTTTCTCTCTGTTTACTCCTGGACCAGACTGAACCACAGCTCTGGGCTGATGAAGGAAAACAGTGAGGGCGGACTGGGCTGTGCAGTATCACAATGCTGATGGGTGGAAGAGCAGATGGAGGATGAAGATGATGATGATGATAATAATAATTATGAATGCATTGATGGGTGGATGGTTGGTTGGTTGGTTCGATGGTTGGGTGGTTTAGTTGGTGGATGGATTGATAGGTGGATGGTTGGTTGGTTCAATGGTTCGGTGGTTTGGTAGATGGATGGATGGATTGATGGTTGGTTGGTTTGATGGGTGGATGGATGGATTGATGGTTGGTTGATTTTATGGGTGGATGGATTGGTGTATGGTTGGTTGGTTTGATGGTTGGATGGATGGATTGATGGTTGGATGGTTGGTTGGTTTGATGGATGGATTGATGGGTGTATGGTTGGTTGGTTTGATGGGTGGATGGATGGATTGATGGGTGTATGGTTGGTTGGTTTGATGGATAGATGGTTGGGTGGATTGATGTGTGGATGGATGGAGGGTGGATTGATGGAAAAGTGGATGAATAAGTAGATTGGATAAGTGCTTGGATGGGTAGGTTGTGGTTGGGTGAAGGGTCAATGGTTGGGTGGATTGATGATTGTATGGGTTGATTGATGGAATGTAGGCTGGATGAGAAGATTGGTGGATTGATGGAACAGTGGACGAATGGGTAGATTGGATAAATGCTTGGATGTGTAGGTGGTGAGTGGGTTGTTGGATGGTTGGGTGAAGGGTTGATGGATTGGGGTGGATTTATAGGAATGTTGATGGATGCATGGGTGGATTGTTGGATGGATTGATAAGTTGATGAGGGTGGATGGATGGGTGCATTGATGGATAGAATGTTGGATGAATGGACGGGTCGATTGGTGGGTGGCTGGATTGATGGTTGGATGGGTTGATTGATGGTATGTTGGATGAAAGAATGAGTTGATTAATGGTTGATTGGGTGGGTGGATTGATTAATGGTTTGGTGGGTGGATGAATGGTTGAGTTGATGGATGGATTGATGGGTGGATGGTTGAGTGAATGGATGGAATGTTGGATGGATGGGTGGATTGATGGAAAAGTGGACGAATGGGTAGATTGGATAAATGCTTAGATGGGTAGGTGGTGAGTGGATGGTTGGGTGAAGGGTTGATGGATGATTGGATTGTTTGGATTAAGTTGATGAGGGTGGATGGATGGGTGGATTGATGGATGGAATGTTGAATGAATGGATGGGTCGATTTTTGGGAGGGTGGATTGATGGTTGGATGGGTTAATTGATGTAATGTTGGATGTAACGATGGGTTGATTAATGGTTGGATGGGTGACTGGATTGGTTGGTGGGTGAATGGATGAATTGATGGGTGGATTTTTGGGTGAATGGATGGATTAATGGACATGAGGAAAGAGTGAATTGATGGAACAGTGGATGGATGGGTAGATTGAATAAGTGCTTGGACAGGTAGGCAGTGAGTGGGTGGTTAGAAGGTTGGATTAGAAATGTTGATAGATGGATGGGTGGATTGTTGGATGCATTGAGTGAGGGTGGATGAATAGATGAAATGTTAGATGGATGGATTGGTGGGTGGGTGGATTGATGGAATGTTGGATGGGTTGATTGATGGATGGTTTGAATAGATGGATGGTGGATTGATCAAAGTGGATGGATGGGTAGATTGGATAAGTGGTTTGATGTGTATGAATGTAAGTGGGTGGTTGGGTGGAAGGCTGATGGATGGGAGGATTGATGGAATTTTATTGGATAGATGGTGGATTGTTTGATGGATTGAGTTGAGGATGGATGGATGGATGAGTCGATGGGTGGGTATATTGATGGATGGACAGGTTGTGTGGTGCGCGCACTGATGCTGTTGTCCTGTGGCTGCAGGAGCATCATCCAAGTGGAGCTGCACACTGGTGGTTGTGTGGAGAGACCCCCCTCATGATTGGGAAGTGCTTTGGGTGTATGACCATACATGACAAATGCGCTATATAAATACACAATACTTACTTACTACTTCTCAAGATGTTGTTTGTCCTCTCTGTCCATTTCTGACTGACTCTAATTAAATAATATAAACAATAAGCAGCATCTGCATGAACAGTCTGAATAAAGCACAGAGTAAAGCACAGAGATGCTGAAGTGTTGCAGATAATCAGTGACTGCAACAAATCAAGCCTGTTTTTCCATCCCAATCAACAGTTTCTGAGACGGAGAAGTGTTGAGTGCACGGGGAACATTAGTATGCTTTCTGCGCTCTTTCATAATGCAATAACAATATTGCTTCCGCTTTTGTAACTTGTTCTCTAGTTGGCTTCACATTTAGATTTGCAAGCTTAATGTTGCACCCAAAGGCAGAAATAGCATCCATTTGCTGCCCTGATGCAAGTTATAAAGGGAACAAATCTAAATTATTTTACAGGCCATAAGTGCTAAATGGGTTGCTTTTGTCCTGTTACGAGAGTTGATGGCAGATTTAAGTGCATTGCATATTTTGGAATATACATAAATTAGATATTTGTATAAAAACAGCAATTTTAATCAAATTTAACAACATAATACATTATGTTTAGACACATTATTAATTATTAGTTTCTTAAATTAGTAAGTTTTGCCTAATTGAAGTAATAATTGTAATTCATTCATTTTGTTGTGGCAGGTAAATGAAAGTAGGTTTAAAGTCTAAATGTTTGTGTTTGAATCTACTTTTTAACCATAAAATAATTGAATGATGGTTTGTACAATAATTTATAGACAACATAATACCAATGTTTTAATAAAGATTTTTCAGAAGATACCTGTTACCTATCTATTACATCCAGTACATCAAGTGATTGAGTATTTTATTTTATTTATTTTTTCATACCATTTTTATTTATTTCTTATTTAATAGATTTTTTTCTATTTTATTTTAATCTTAATTTAATAATTTATATATATATATATATTAGGGGTGTAACGATACACCAAAGGCACGGTTCGGTTCGGTTCACGGTTTTGGAGCCACGGTTCGGTTCAGTTCGGTTTCTGTTTGTTGATGTTAGGGTTAGGGTTGATGTCATCTTAACAGCAATGCTAAGGAATAGATTCACTTAATAACAAGAACAACTAAACTTTTTCTTTATTAACTTTGCCATCACATTTTTAGTACAGTCAGGATACCAGAGTAAACAACAAAAATGAAATAAATACCTCCAATATAGAGTAGTCAGAAAAAACTATTCTCTTTAGTGCAGCCATCTTAAGAAAGTAAACTCAAATTAAATAAATAACTGCAGTGTAGACTATAGTGAAAGATAAACAGGCTTGTCCTTTCTAAGGACATTTGGAATATTCAATTAGGTTTTAAGTTCTTCTTTAAAAACACCATAATGTCCACATTATCAGGTGAGGGGCTTTATTTCTGTGCAGACACAGACAAAGTGATGCTCATTTTAGTTATCATTTAGATAGGTTTCTGTTTAAATTAATGAAAAAATAATGTACATATAATGTGCTTGTAAAGTGTTTTTACATGACCTATTCACCAGTAAAATACATTGCAGTTTTGTCTGAAACTAATGTTAGGGTTGTAGCCGTATATTAGTTGTATTTTTGCCTCTCTCTCTCTCTCTCGCTCGCTCTCTCTCTCTCTCTCGCTCGCTCTCACTCTCCATGCCTGTCATTTCTGTATATCCGCCTTCACGACAGCTGATTGGTCAGGAGACCGATCTATCATTACTGGGCGACTTGGCGCGGGAATATAAAAATGACGTCAGGAAAAGCGGAGGAAAACGCATCTTCCTTTGATCTCGTTTTTCGTGTATTTTGCTAACATGATTATGAATTTCGTTGTTTTTGCTTAACTTTCGTTTGGGCAAAATTATTTTGCATTAGTTTTGCCCACTTTGAGAAATTTTGTGATTTTTGTACACTTTTATTTCGATGGATTTGTTTGTTGCTTTTTTGTTCAGTTCTTTCTTGTCATATTGAGCTTTACCTCCTCAAGTTCACTCTTTTCTCATAGTAAGGTGGAGAGGGAAGATGTCTTACGACTTCCATTTTGCAAACACGTAGAAAATGTATTGTTAAAGACATCAGGTAAGAGGTGAACGTCATCTTTGTATATTTTATTCTACAGTTCAGTATAGGGAAGAATAAGGCCCACGGCGCTGAAAACCTTTTTTTCTTTTCATCAGTTTCTAGCGAGGTAAGGGGTTAAATCCCTTTTGTTGGCAGTTCTGTTGTCAGTGTCTTTTGCGTACACCCTCACATTGTGAAATTTACCACATTTTTTAAATGTTATTCCTTATTAAGTTTCGTGAAACAGTTAGTTAAGACAGATAGTGTGCGCTTTGTCTACGACACAAATTCCATTCCTGTACTCCACTGGAAAACCAAAATGTTCCCAAACAGGAGACTTAAATGTATTTGGGGGATCTGCAATCTCAATATATGCGAAGCAGCCGTCCTGCATATACAGTAGTAATGGAGTGTGATTGCTCACTCAAGTCACATGACATGCACTTGGAAAATACTATTCTAAATTCTAAAACATTAGAATATAATATTTAGAACAAAAGCTCATCATTACTAATACAATTTAATCAAATGTGATAAAATAAAGATGTTTTGGTTCAATTAGAGACAAGTGACGTCAACCTTAACAGTGGGCAGCAGGGGGCGTGACAGTATCGCGGTCCGCCACGAGAGTTTCGCGATACGTACCGTGGTTGGTGTATCGCGATATTTCGGTTCGGTTTGGAGTATCGTTACACCCCTAATATATATATATATATATATATATATATATATATATATATATATATATATATATATATATATATATATATATTATACTTCTTTTTTGCCTCAGATTGCTTGTTTTCTGGTTGGGGCTACACCATTGTAACAATTTTGTTGTTCTTATTGTGCAGGTACAGCAAGAATAATAATTTATATAATTGGTAATTTTTTTTAATGACTAATAAATGTAAATAAAATAAGTAAAATTAAAAATTAAGTAAAATGAAATATAAAAAAAAAATACATTTAAATAAATAATATAAAATATGAATTAAATATAATATTAAATGTAAATAACCTCATTTATATATTTGGTTCTATTTGATGTTAAAAATTAATAATAAATAAAATAAATAAATGCAAATAAAATATAAAATTAAATGTAAATAACCTCATTTATATAATTGGTAGCATTTTATCTTAAAAAATTTTTTAATAAATCAAATAAAATATTAAATAAAATTCAAAATAAAATATAAACATAAAAATAAATAAAAGTAAATAAATACATTTAAATATAAATAAAATAAAATATAAAATTAAATGTAAACAATACCTCACTTACCTCATTTATATAATTAATAGTATTTGATCTCAAACAAACAAACAAATAAATAAATAAATATAAGTAAATAAAATATATAAAAATATAAACAAGAAATTAGTTAAAATAGAAATTGTAGTATTTTATATTTTAAATATTTAAAAATATATAATATATAATCTAAAATAAAATGTAAAATACAATATATAATATAAAATAAAATTTAAAATGAAATAAAAAATAAAATTTTAATTAAATATAAAATAAAAATAAAATAAATTAATAAATTAATACTGTTTTGCCAGACTTATTTTAAATTGCGTTATTTATTTATTTTTCATTAAATCTTTTAAGCACAAGAAATAATCAATAAATAGGGAATGATCTCTGCATCTTCAGTATTTAAAGTGACAGGAGCCTCAAAAGACCACAGAAAAAGATCTTGACGTGTTAATTTCAGTGAAAACATCTCACAGGCGAGGCACAGTTTATCAGTCAGTTTTAATTTACTGTTAAAACCTGAGTTCTCTTGTTCAGCAGTGAATCCTGTAAACACAATTAGTGTATTTACCTGAAGAAGTGGGTCAGAAAATGCATTTACTCACTTAAAAGTTCACTCTGTAATTACTGCAAACCTTTTACACCTTTTATGAGGGAAAATTTATTCAAATATCAATCTACTCCTGCAGATAATTGCATGCAAATCTCAAGATATTAAGTAATTAAATATCTAAAAAGACTTCAGTTCTGATTTAATATTATGACATGAATACATTTTTGTTAAGTGAAGATGAAAAGGAAAATGATGTCTTAAAATACACACAGACTGTAGATAAACGCATTGTGAATTACTGGGAAAAAATACATATCAGATTACGATGTAAAGTATACTGAAACTAATATTGAATAGACACATGGATAATAAACGCAAAGTAAATTTATTTCCAGAGTTGCAATCAGAAAAATCAGACCAGTGTTTTTAATTTAATTTAATTAAATTAAATTTTTTTATTATTTTATTTTATTATTTTATTTTATTATCTCATTATTTTATTTTATTTTTGTTGAATTTAATTTCATTTAATTATTGTATTTTATTTTTGTTTAATTAAATAACATTTTTGTTTTAATTTATTTAATTTATTTTATTTTTTTATTTTATTTTTGTTGAATTGAATTTAAATTTTTAAATTATTTTATTTTTAATAAAAAAATTTAATTTAATTTTTTAATTTTATTATTGTTTAATTTAATTTATTTTATTCTTTTTTATTTCATTTTGTTGAATTAAATTAGATTTTGTTTAATTTAGTTTAGTTTAATTTAAATTACTTTAAATGTTTTATTTTTATTTTATTTAAGAATACAAACACTAATCTAATGTAAATCTGCAGTTAAAACAAAAAATACAGGGTCATGGAAAATATTATTATATTATTATTGATTATAATATTAATATGTAGGAAATATAAAAGAATATATTTGATTCAATTTTAGTCAAACATGCCAACTGTTCTACTCTATAATTCAGAATTTAGTTTTTTTGCTAGAGGCATATAAAGTACAATAAAACGAAAGAATAAAAAACAAAGACGAGGGAGAAATAAGCAAAAAAGACAGAAGCAAAGAAAATGAAAGACAGAATAAAACAAAAGACACTAAAAGACGAAAGTAAAAATACTGGAGGACAGATTAGATTTGAATCTTTTAATGCACAAATTATTGAAGAAGAAATTAATTATTAATACAATGCAGGTTATAACCTAGAACTCAATTAAAATAACACAATATACAGTGTTCAGCATACATGAGTCTCACAGATCTCTCCTGTACAGTCGTGTTTTCTCCATGATGCTTTACAGATATATATTTATGCAGATGCATTAGATTAGTTTGTGTTTTATTAATAATTTAGACTCTAATAGGACAGTAGAGACACTACACGACACACACTTCTGTCCAAACTTTTTTTTATGACAGGAGCCTTTAATGAATTGAATAATGACCTGCTATAATGCCACATATGGTCTACATTCATACTGTCTCTTTGTCATGTGGGAGCTTGACAGTCTATTGTTTCTGCAAATAATATATGGATTGGAGGAATTATTAATTACATACCATTAATATTCATGTGCCGGGAGGTTCTGGCAGCTTTCCCCCAGAATTAATTGTTGTTAAAGACCATTTGTTTTAGCTAGTTAACTTAAAGCAGAGGTGTAAATGAAATATTGTACCATGAATAAATTTGCTAGAGGGTCCTACTCTGCTCTGATTGGTCAGATGGTTCTACTCTTTTCTGATTGATCAAACAATCATACTCTGCTCTGATTGGTCAGATGGTCCTGCTCTTTTCTTATTGATCAGATGGTTATACTCTACTCTGATTGGTCAGATGGTTCTACTCTTTTCTGATTGGTCAGATGGTCCTGCTCTTTTCTCATTGGTCAGATGGTTATACTCTACTCTGATTGGTCAGATGGTCCTGCTCTTTTCTCATTGGTCAGATGGTTATACTCTACTCTGATTGGTCAGATGGTTCTACTCTTTTCTGATTGATCAAATAATCATACTCTGCTCTGATTGGTCAGATGGTCCTGCTCTTTTCTGATTGGTCAGATGATCATACTCTGCTCTGATTGGTCAGATGGTTCTACTCTTTTCTGATTGGTCAGATGATCATACTTTGCTCTGATTGGTCAGATGGTCCTGCTGTTTTCTGATTGATCAGATGGTTATACTCTGCTCTGATTGGTCAGATGGTTCTACTCTTTTCTGATTGATTAAACAATCATACTCTGCTGTGATTGGTCAGATAGTCCTGCTCCTTTCTCATTGATCAGATGGTTATACTCTACTCTGATTGGTCAGATGGTTCTACTCTTTTCTGATTGGTCAGATGGTCCTGCTGTTTTCTGATTGATCAGGTGGTTATACTCTGCTCTGATTGGTCAGATGGTTATACTTTTCTCTGATTGGTCAGATGGTTCTACTCTGCTCTGATTGGCCAAATGGTTCTATTCTTCTCTGATTGGTCAGATGATCCTACTCCTCTCTGATTGGTCAGATGGTCCTAATCTTCTCTGATTTGTCAGATGGTTCTACTTTTCTGTGATTGGTTAGCTCTCCATGCTCTTCTCTGATTGGTCAGATGGTCCTACTTTTCACTGATTGGCTCGCTGGCCAAGGTCTTTTCTGATTGGTCAGATGGCCCTACTCTTGCTCTAATTGGTTAACTGGCCATACTCTGCTCTGATTGGTTAACTGGCCATACTCTGCTTTGATTGGTCAGATGGTTATACTCTGCTTTGATTGGTCAGATGGTTATACTCTGCTCTGATTGGTCAGACGGTTCTACTCTGCTCTGATTGGTCAAAAGGTCCTATTCTTCTCTGATTGATTAGATGGTCCTACTCTTCTCTGATTGGTCAGATGGCCCTACTCTTCTCTGATTGGTCAGATGGCCCTACTCTTCTCTGATTGGTTAACTGGCCATACTCTTCTTTGATTGGTGACTCTATGAATATAATATGATATAATATATTTAGCCAAATACCAAATTCATTGTGAATATTTATGCATGCTTGGTTTTTAAATACAATTATAGTATTATTTCTGTACATATAGTTATTGTACACACAGTTATGGAGTATTTATAAATATTCTGTTCATTGAAGCACAGTATCAGATAAGCTATAAATAGCACTTGATAGGATGTTTGTCTTGATTTAAACTCCTGCTAAATTTGATTATTAATTATGTGTGTGCGGTGCGGCGGCAGAAGAGGCTCTTTCATGTCAGATCAAATGCATTCATTATTTCTGCTGCTGAGAGTCAGATGAGGGTCCATAAAGCATGCGGTTTGAAGATCTCCAGCAGTTTGAGATCAGGAGTTCTAGAGGATTCTGCCCTGATGGATGATCCAGACTCTTTTATTCTGCCCTCCGCAATTATTCATCTGCTATTTCAGCTGAGGACACACTGAACTGAGTTTAGAGATGTGTTATGATGAGGAATAATGCAGCATCACGTCATCTGCACTATTATTATTTGCAGTGCTGGATGAGTACACCAGTTAAACACCAGTGATTCACTGTGAACAGATCATTTGAATCAGTGAATCATTTACTGGAGACTCACTCTGAATGGATCATTTGAATCAGTGAGTTCTTTACTGCAGGCTCGCTTTGATTGGATCATTTGAATCAGTGAATCATTTACTGAAGACTCACTCTGATTGGATCATTTGAATCAGTGAATAATTTACTGAAGACTCACTCTGATTGGATGATTTGAATTAGTCGATTGTTTACTGGAGACTCACTGTGAACAGATCATTTGAATCAGTGAATCATTTACTGGAGACTCACTGTGATTGGATCATTTGAATCAGTGAATAATTTACTGAAGACTCACTCTGATTGGATGATTTGAATTAGTCGATTGTTTACTGGAGACTCACTGTGAACAGATCATTTGAATCAGTGAATCATTTACTGGAGACTCACTCTAATCATTTAAATCAGTGAGTTCTACATTGGAGACTCACTGTGAACTAATTGTTTGAATCAGTGAATTGTTTACTTGAGATTCACTCTGAATGAATAATTTGAATCATTTACAAGAGACTCACTGTGAACAGATCACTATTTACTATAGAATAGATCATTTGAGTCAGTGAGTTGTTCACTGGAGACTCTTTCTGACCAGGTAATTGAATCAGTGAGTTGTTTACTGTAGACTCACTCTGAATGGATCATTTGAATCAGTGAATCATGTACTGTAGCCCTACCCTGAACAGATCATTGAATCGGTGAGTTGTTGAATCTTGAACAAATGTCTGTAAAAACCAACTTGTTCATGAATTAAGCGCCACTATCTCCTTCAGAATAACTTTACTCTGCTTCATTCAGTAAATTTATCAACAAATGACCTTTATTTTTGAGCGTATGAGTTTGAAATTGCTTTTAAATCCTATGTTGTTGTCTGCTAAACACAACTAGATTAGATTAAATTAACTTAAAGCATTAGAGTTAAGCTAACACACAAAACATATTCATTCATTCATAACTCATTCGGTTTGAGTTCTGCTTTAATATAATCCGATTATGAGTTTCCATAATTCATTTTCATAAAGTCATTCATTTATTTTCCTTCAGCTTAGTCTCTTATTTAGTAGGGGTCGACACAGCAGAATGAACCGCCAACTATTCCAGCATATGTTTTACACATCAGATGCCCTTCCAGCCACAACATAGTACTGGGAAACACCCATACACACTCATTCACACACACTCTCATACATTACGGCTAGGGGTGAAACGGATCACTGTTGATTCGTGATCTGTACGGATCACAACTCACGGTTCGGAACGCACGTGACCCGCGGATTAATAATTTAAAATCACGTGCATAAAAGCATTTTGGCTTCCCTGTAAAATATGATGATGACGGGAAAAGTTGTGGTGGGACCTACCCAGGGCTTAATTTGTGCCGGAACACTCCGGCTCCGGCACCTCTGAAATCTGATCGGCACCTCATTTTACCGATCCCCCTCCTCACCCGTCCGCTGTTCACTTTCAGTATCTTCCGCGACTCCCCAACTCTCTTCACTTTCGTCCGCGACACCTCTCTGCCATCCACCGCACAATTAAATAACACATAAGTGCTGGGAGACCTTTTTATAGTTCAGATATAAACACTGATGTTTATGGTAAAGATCACCGTTTAATGAAACATTTTATATAAATGTAAAGTAGGGCTGGGCGATATGGCAAAAAAAAAAAATCTAGATTTTTTTATAAAGTTTGACCGATTTACGATTTCAAATTTTTTTTTTTTTTTTTTAATTAATTTTTAAATAAATTTTTTTTTTTACTGTGTAACTACCTTACCAGCTTACCTTGTTCATTTAAATTTAAATAAATGCCGAAACTAGTTTTTTTCATGCTCACTTGTAAAAGAAAAGCAACCGTGTGACTAAACGTGGTTATGGCACTCTCTCATATAGGGATGCTAAACATAGCTACAGTAGAAGTCACAGCACCCGTATTTATGTAGAGGTCATATGTTGTGCAGCTTTGGGCAAATTTTATTTGGAGAGAAAATGACCAAAATGTAACGTATCCTTTATTTTACATTTTAAATGTAAAGTATCCCTTATTTTTACATCCCAATGTTGACAGGTATGACTGTGACCTAAGTTGCAGGAGTGGGGAAATAGTGTGGCCGCTTTAGGACTGCTTTTACGGGAGTTGTAGTCTATAGCGAGGGGCATTGTGGGTAGTGTAGTTCGACACGCATGCTGTGTGATGTGAGCTCTCGCTGTGTGCTGTGCGTGCGGTGAATTAGAGGGAGAAAGTTTTATCCGGTTTTGTTTTATGTTTACTTCAGTAATTCCACCCGGGAGCTGTTTTGCACTGTGAACCTGAAAACACTGAAATCAGTAAAAGAAGGGCATGCATCAAGTACTTTTGTCCGTCTCATCATTTGCTCGAGCATGAATTAACGAGCTGTTACTCTGCCGCCGGACATTGCGGAGAAAGTCACACCTATCATCATGCTTAAAACAAAGAATTAGAATTATTAAAGTGGCGATCGGGTGCGGATATATATATCAGATAAAATAATATGTGCGGGCGGGTGGATGATTAGAATGAAGGAGCGGATTCGGGTGACATTTGAGCTGATCCGCGCATCTCTAGTGCGCGGGTATAATATACAAAACCAGCTGTCTTGGCTTTGAATTAGGTGCAATTATTTCCTTGTGTGTGTGTGTGTGTGTGTGTGTGTGTGTGTGTGTGTGTGTGTGTGTGTGTGTGTGGAGCGATGGGTGACCGGGCCAAAGTGACTAAAAGCGATCTAGAAAGTTAAGTGGTTGCCCACACCTCCGTCTGTCGAGCCTCCTCTCCTCGCGCCCGTCCGTCTCGCAGCTTGCGCGGGAGAGACAGGCGGCTGCGGGACAGAGCCGCGACGTCAACACACAGAATCAGCACAATTCAGCACGGTTGTCTAACAGTTTAGAACAGTTTGGCACGATAGTGGAAAAGCGGCTTTAATATTTTTATTAAAAAAATCGTGATTTCTCGATTTTATAAAAAATAAAATCGTCTTAAAACGTAAATTCGAATTAATCGAAAAAATCGCCCAGCCCTAATGTAAAGCAAATGACATTTGCCGCCTCACTTTTTTGCTGATCCGAAAAATGGTCCGATCCGTGACTGAAAATCCGTAGTGTGATCCGAACTGCAGATTTATGATCCGTTACACCACTAATTTCGGCCAATTTAGTTCATCAATTTTCCTATAGCTCATGGGTTTGGACTGTGGGGCAAACCGGAGGAAACCCACGCCAACATGGGGAGAACATGCAAACTCCACACAGAAACACACACTGACCCAGCCGAGGATCAAACCAGAGACCTTCTTGCCGTGAGGCCACAGAGCCACCTCATTGAGTCATTATAAATTAGGCTAACTTATTTTCTTTATTGTTTTCCACTGTAGTGGAGTAAATAGTGCAGTATATTATTTTAGAATGCAGTAAAGTAAACGCTTCCTAAAGTGAATATACAGTATGATGAAGTACAGATACTTAAAATGCGTTCTTCAGTACAGTAGTGAAGTGCACACTTGGTAATTGTCCAGTATTGATCATCAGAGTGTTGTTTTCAGCAGATCCGAGCGCTTTCCCTCTGCAGATATTATAATTCATGCCGTGCCGCTGCTCTTTGACCCTGACAGCGGAGATACAGCTGCAAATGAATGTCAAAAGTATTGAAAAGTCCCATTTCATAATCTAATATTTCTGTTCAGCCATAATTGCAGACATGTTCCAGCTCTCCTGAATCCAGCACACAGAGTCTTGACTTTCTGACATGCGTGTCGTATTGTAGAAGTGCATTAACATTTCAAACACGCCGGGGTGAAGAACATCATCTAAATCGCTAAATGCCACTAACCTTGATAGTCTTTCAGAGCTGAATATAAAAGGCCAGGGGGACGCCTGCTGGAAATATTCATGTGAGAAGAATCACCTCTGCTGATTTCATGCATGGGGTGTTCTCCACACTGAATCAGTGAATCATTTACTGGAGACTCACTCTGAACAGATCACTTGAATTAGTGAATCATTAACTGGAGATTCGCTGTAAACCGATTATTTTATTCAGTGGATCATTTACTGGAGACTCATTCTGAACAGATCACTTGAATCAGTGAATCATTAACTGGAGACTCACTGTAAACCGATCACTTGAATCAGTGAATCATTTACTATAGACTCACTCTGAACAGATCACTTGAATCAGTGAATCATTTACTATAGACTCACTCTGAACAGATCATTTGAATCAGTGAATCATTTACTGGAGGCTCAATCTGAACTGATTATTTGAATCATATCTACTGGAGATTCTCTCTCTGATTGGATCATTTGAGTCAGTGAATCAATTTTTGAAGACTCACTATTAAGTGTTTATTCAGATCATCGAATTAATTACTGGAGACTCACTCTGAATGGATCATTTGAATCAGTAAATCATTTACTGGAGGCTTAATCTGAAATAATTATTTCAATTAGTAAATCATTTGCTGCAGACTCACTCTGACCTGATCACTTGAATCTGTGCATCAATTACAGGATACTTATTCTCTGATTAGATCATTTGAGTAAGTGAATCAATTTTTGGAGACTCACTATAAACGGTTTATTTGAATCAGTGATTCATTTACTGGAGACTCACTCTAAACAGATCACTTGAATCAGTGAATTATTTACTGGAGACGCACTGTGGATGAATCAGTGAATCATTTATTGGAGACTCACTCTGAACAGATCAGTGAATCAAATAATGTAGATATTTATTTTACACAGATTTTAATAGCAATAACCCAAAATAAGTCCAGCAAAACAGAACCCAAGAGATCTGCGCTGAACTGTACCATAACATGCTTTAATAAACCAGGTCAACAAGGGCTAAAACACAGCCTCCTATCATAGAATATATCATAGAGGGTCTCTCCATGGCCGTCCACAAGTCCTCTGAAGTGACAGGTGTGTGTTTGGAGACGGATTGCAGATTTGAGCTGTAGACACACACACACACACACACACACACACACACACACCAGTGCTGTCTGTGTGTGATTGACATTCAGCCTGACGCAACGCTCTGAGCGGAGACTCTTCAGTAAATAACAACAGAGATTTCTGTCTGTTTCATCATCATCATCATCATCATCATCATCATCATCATCCATGAACTGTGCAGTCCAGCTGATGACTCTCCAATTGTTCAAATCAGTGGACACTCACTGTGAACAGATCATTTGAATCAGTGAATCATTAACTGGAGACTCACTGTAAACAGATAAATTAAATCAGTGAATTATTTACTTGAGACTCACTCTGAACAGATCACATGAATCAGTGAATCATTAACTGGAGACTCACAGTTAGCAGATTACTTGAATCAGTGAATCGTTTACTGGAGACTCACAGTTAGCAGATTACTTGAATCAGTGAATCGTTTACTGGACACTCACTGTGAACACAATATTTGAATTAGTGAATCATTTACTGGACACTCGCTCTGAACAGATCATTTGAATCAATTAATCATTAGGTGCGTTTGACTTCATGCAACGCTCCGCAGACTGATTGAAATCTGTCTTAAAGCGGTGCATGCCGGTTAGAAATTTTGGCCGGATTGATGCTGCGCTGACGCCACGTGACTGTCACATGTGGCATCAAAGAACCGCGACAGTGCTCTGAGTTCAGACGATTGAGTCAGACCACGCAGCACCTGAAGAGCGACTGCTGGAGCTGCGATGATGACTCTGATGTTACACGATTGGCTGAGTGAATCATTTACTGGACACCCAATGTGAATCGATCATTTGAATCAGTGAATCATTTATTTGAGACTCACTGTGTGAAATCCGAACATGAGCTTGTATGTCATGTATGTAAATTGTACATGTTGCCATATATCAGATTTATTCATGGGTTTCACTATAACCCAGCTATCGTCATCACAGTATGCCTTAAGTTTAAGCTGTCTATCACAATAACTGAGCTGCAGATTATCATGCACACACTACATTATATTAAGATTTATTTCTGCAGCAGAACCTCTCGATTCCTGAGTTTAGCATCTCTCCCACTGGCTCTGCAATAATCTAAATGCATTATCACTGTTTATTTTCTTTCACTTTCAGTCTTTAATAACCCGAGGACACGCAGGAGGAAATCTATACTCCTTTCTTTATATAAATGTGTATTTAATAATGCTTGTGGGGAATGAGACACACCGCGCTAATGTTTCACCTGCATTATCACAGATCTGGGAGAGAGTCTGCTGTGACGTGCACTTTTACTTCAGGTGGAAATGTCATTAGGCTTTTTTAAATAATAGATTTGTGGAGGTCTCGCAGGGCTGCAAGGCATTATAATCTCTTTTACTGTCACTGTTATCTCTGCAGTGTTTACAATGGTGTGTTCAGAATCAGTACATGTGCACAAATGCAAACTACATACTAAGAAGAGCTTATATCATGACTTATATAGGGTACAAACTGCAAATATTTGCAACATGCTGAATCCAATGATTTTCCCAGTGATGGGTTGCAGCTGGATAAGTTAACGGTTCATTCTGCTGTGTCAACCTCTAAATATTAAAGGGACTAAGCTGAAAAGAAAATGAATGAATGAATGACCCCATTGATGGGCAAACTGTGAATCATTATGAATATGCATGTAGAACTGAAAATGTTTGCTCTGAACTAGGACTGTCACAATAATTAATATATGGACTTATCCTACAACACATGGACATGATCTTAATCATTTTTGGGGATGCAATATACACTTACCGGCCACTTTATTAGGTACACCTCACTAGTACCGTGTTGAACCTCTTTTTGCATTCAGAACTGCCTTAATCCTTCATGGCAGAGATTCAACAAGGTACTGGAAATATTCCTGAGATTTTGCTCCATATTGACATGATAGCATCACAGAGTTGCTGCAGATTTGTCGGCTGCACATCCATGATGCCAATCTCCCATTCCACCACATCTTAAAGGTGCTCTATTGAATTGAGCACTGGTGACTGTGGAGGCCATTTGAGCACAGTGAACTCATTGTCATGTTCAAGAAACCAGTTTGAGATGATTGGCGCTTTATGACATGGTGCGTTATCCTGCTGGAAGTAGCCATCAGAAGATGGAGACACTGTGGTCATAAAGGGATGGACATGGTCAGCAACAATACTCAGGTAGGACACGATGCTCAATTGATACTAATGGACCCAAAGTGTGCCAAGAGAATATCCCCCACACCATTACACCACCACCACCAGCCTGAACCGCTGATACAAGGCAGGATGATCCATGCTTTCATGTTGCTGTTATTTCCTCTTTGTCGGATCATTCTCTGTAAACCCTAGAGATGGCTGTGCGTGAAAATCCCAGTAGATCAGCAGTTTCTGAAATACTCAGAGCAGCTCGTCCGGCACCAACAACCATGCCACGTTCAAAGTCACTTAAATCCCCTTTCTTCCCCATTCTGATGCTCGCTTTGACCATGTCTACATGCCTAAATGCACTGAGTTGCTGCCATGTGATTGGCTGATTAAATTTCTAAATTTGCATTAAGCAGTTGGGCAGGTGTACCTAATAAAGTGGCCAGTGAGTGTATATCACCCATACATAAATCTATGTCTATAAATTACTATAGTATACTCTCATGTGGCTGTCTGACAGCTGAAAGTAAATCTGGCAGCAGATATCGCAGCCTCTGTTACTCTTTACCTTGCACTTTATTGTTAACGTTTATTATTATTTATTTAGGATGTGCGTTTTTACATTCTGACTTTAATGCCTGATTAGTAAATTGTTAAAATGACTTTAATTAAATATTCTTAAAAATAAAATATTATGTGTTCTTTGGAAGAGTGTTACTTGCATTGTGATGATATTATAATGTCATTCTGGCATTATATAATGAGTATAAAATGGCCTTAAAATGACAATAATATCATTTAATGCAATATATTTTGGTTCAATATATCACATAACAAAAAATAGATATAGTGACAGGCCTACTCTGAATGGATACTGAAATATGGCTAATATATATGGAATATACATTCCCTAATACATAGGGAATTATCCTAATGACTTATTTAGCTGTTTTTTGTGTGTGGATCCTTTCTTTAAAATTTATATTGCAATAGTTTTTTTTATTAATTAGTTAATGCATTTATTAATTATTTGTTTGTTTATGTTTGTTTAATTAAATGCATGTCTCAAATATACTGAATTTTCAACCAGGATTCACAAAAAGTTGTTGCATGTTTTTTAGCAAACATATTTTATGCCACATTTAAATTAGCAGTGGATATTAAGACTAGCTGACCGCCTGCTGGGAGTTTATTTTTCATTTAGTTGCCAGATTTATAATTGTGTTTGGCACTTGTTGATTTTTTTTAACTGATTTTGTAAAATTATTAATGATGACATCTGGTGTGTGCCAGAAAAGGAGAAAAGCATATAAAAAATAAAATCAGGCTCTTTCTGTAGTAATTATTGATGGTAATTGCTCCACATGCTTCAATTTAAGTTAGTCAAGTGTTTTAGTGTTCAGTGTTATTCATGTATTGCAGATAGTCCTACAGGAGTGGAGTAACATGATGTTGGTAGCAGAATTTGTATATTTTTTTGGCTGAAATGCACATTTAAAGCATTATATACCTCATGTGTGGAACTTGACTTAGGCCTAATCCCAATTCCATTTTTCTACCCCTTCCACTTCCCCTTGGCCCTTGAAAATGAGTGTGAAGGGGAAGGGCTTCAAAACTTACCCCTAAGAAATGGGACAGGTCTACAACGTGCAGGTCATCACATGTCATCGCGATCTCTTGCTTCATATGAGATCAGCCGATGGCGAGTGCTGTAGTTATTCCAGTTGCGTTATTTTTTGGTATTTATCTTCAGGAAATCGCTGAAGACAACGATATCATGTTATCATAACTATATTATGTGGCAATAAGATTGTAACTGTACCGTGCATTTACATCCTGACCATATTCATCTGTGAACACATGAAAACAACGTTAGCGTTATACCAGACACTGTGAAAAGCTCTTTGCCAGCCACTAGACAGGGTATTCAAGTGTCATCGAGTGACAGAATGTTGTGGGACTGCTATACAGGAGTTATTAATATGGATTATAGATAGCCAAATTTTTAAAGCATGACGGTAATTAGCATTAATCATGACCCCTGGGTTGGGAAACAAGTGAGTGCTTTTTTCAGTTGTATTGTGAATAAAACATCAACATTTAGTCATTTAGCAGACGCTTTTATCCAATGGCCAATACAAGTGATCAAACCCAGGGCTCGCAAAATTTATCCCTGGTAGCTCTTTGGGCAGGCACTCTTCAGATTTTGGTAGTTCGAAATAAAATTCAAGTCGTCCGAATAGAAAAGACATTATTTATTAAATATAAAGAAATATGGGCAGCACAGTGGCTCTGTGGTTAGCACTTTGTGGAAGGTCGCTGGTTCGAGCCCCGGCTGAGTCAGGTGACGTTTCTGTGTGGAGTGTGCATATGCTTTGGACGTCAAGTCTCAATGCTGAGAATGCAAAAGCAGTGAAATGTTCCACAATTGTCTTTCTTTTTCTCTATATTTGCAATCAGTAAATGAAATATAACTATTTTATACGTATAGCCTTGTATTATTGCTTTATATACACTTTAGTGCTATCTACCTGTTCAGGTGAGTAGCTCCAGCAGCTCAAATGTTCTGTCATGATTTCATCCTGCACACCTGTGTGGGTCAACATGCAACATGCTGGGTGTCACAGAGAAGACTCAATATCAAACAACTGTTCATGCGTCATCTGAAAAGTACTGCAGAAAGTTACTCTCATGAGTTGTACTGCCATGGCTGACATCTCTATGACAACTGCACGCGCTGCTAGTACACACCAGACCAGAGGACTAAAAGTAGCTCATTCCAGTTCTTGGTCGGTCGATCTGTGCATCTCTAGTTAAAATACATATTTTTTCGTTCTAATATAATAGCTCGGACTGGAAAAAAAACAATAGCCCCGGGATATCGGGCTAGCGATTTTGCCAGCCAATGATATATTATCCTCAACAATCCTTCTTAGGGAAGTGTCAATGCTAGAGTTTAAGTGCTGATCAAAAATATATATGCTTTTAGCCTATTTCTGGAAATTGGCCACTGACTCAACTGAGCAGGTCATTCCTGCAGCAGGGAAAGGTCAAGGTGAAAGTTCATGACAGTTCAGCTTATCATTAATCATGACTTCTGTTCTGGAAAGAGTACGAGGAGATACACACACACAGCTCATTTTTCCATTCCTGTGCTCTACTTTCCTGCAGTCCACTTTCCTGTTGTGCTTGACAGATATGCATGACCGTCTTTTGCAGTAGGGATGGGCGATATTAAATCATTTGCAATATACTGGTATAAATTCCCCCCATGGATAAAAAAAATGCACTTATCATAATAATGCTTAAACCTAAGATTAGTCTGTGAAAGGATTTATTATTACAGTAGTACACCTGTGGTTAGTTTTGTGTGTTTGAGCCTGTTTACATACATTATACAACTCTTGCTATTAACTAAACTTTAACTGACTTTCAGCTCGATAAGCTTGTAATTTGTTGCTTTTTAGTTATTAAGCTAGTAGTTGGGTTTAGGTATTGAGGATATAATGTAATGTAATGTGTATTTATATAGCGCATTTATTGTGTATGGCCATACACCCAAAGCACTTCACAATCATGAGGGGAGTCTCTCCACACCACCACCAGTGTGTAGCATCCACTTGGATGATGCAACGGCAGCCACAGGACAACGACGCCAGTGCGCTCACCACACACCAGCTATTGGTGGAGTGAAGAGACAGTGATAGAGCCAATTCGGTGGATGGGGATGATTAGGAGGCCATGATGGGTAAGGGCCAATTGAGGGACTTTGGCCAGGATAGAATAAAGTCATGCAGAATAAGTGGTTTATAAGTACTTATAAACAACCAGTACCTTAATAACAGGCAGTTAGGAAACCACTAATTAATAATAAGACTTGGTACTTAAATTAAAGTGTTACTGAAATGTCTTTTAAACATGCTGTCACCTGATCATCAGGCTGGGGTGGGAAAGTTGAGTGTCTTTGTTATAGCAGTGATAGGAAAGCCATTTTTCTGAAGAACAGGTCCTACTAATGCCATGTTAACGTAGATACAGTAAGAAGTGGTCCCAGGATCGAGCGCTGGGGCACTCCAGTAGCATGATAATGTGACTTTGGTCATTTAATTCCTATAAGACAACAAATCAACAACAAATTTGCATTAAAAAAACTCATTTTATAACAATTTTATAATCATTTCTATATATTAGTTACAAAGACCACGTCCATTAACTACTGATATACGTATTTGATATATAGCTGAAGTCAGATTGATTCACCCTCCTGTGAATATTGTTTTCTTTTTTAATATTTCCCAAATTCAGGAATTTTTTTACAGTATTTCCTATAATATTTTTTCTTCTGGAGAAAGTCTTATTTATTTTGGCTAGAATAAAAGCAGTTTTTAATTGTTTTAAAGCCATGTTAAGGTCAATATTATTAGCCCCCTTCAGCAATATTAGTTTTGGATTGTCTCCAGAACAAACCACTGGTATACAATGACTTGCCTAATTACCCTAACTTTACCCTAATTAACCTAGTTAAGCCTTCAAATGATACTTTAAGCTGAATACTAGTGTCTTGAAGAATACTGTACATATTAGCTTGAGGCAAATGTTTAATAATAATGTATAAGGCAGCAGCTACTAATTTAAAAAAGAAATTTGACATTGTTGATGTGCAGTTGTGCTTCTTGATTGCTTCATCTGAGCTGGATAATCAACACAACAAGTGCTCATCTTGCTTGACTTCTGTATCTTTCAGCAATGTCAGATGTGCCGAGCATAATTCAACATGTCGCTGTCATTCGTAAGTTCATGCATTCATATACAGTTGAAGACAGAATTATTCGCCCCCCTTTGAATTTTTTTTCTTTTTTAAATATTTCCCAAATTATGTTTAACAGGGCAAGAAAATGTTCATAGTATGTCTGATAATATTTTTTCTTCTGGAGAAAGTCTTATTTGTTTTATTTCGGCTAGAATAAAAGCAGTTTTTAATTTTTTTGCACACCATTTTAAGTTAAATTTAATTTAATATTATTAGCCCCTTTAAGCTAATTTTTTTTTTCCGATAGTCTACAGAACAAACCATCATTATACAATAACCTAATTACCCTAACCTGCCTAGTTAACCTAATTAACCTAGTTAAGCCTTTAAATGTCACTTTAAGCTGTATAGAAGTGTCTTGAAGAATATCTAGTCTAATATTATTTACATCATCATGACAAAGAGAAAATAAATCAGTTATTAGAAATGAGTTATTAAAACTATTATGATTAGAAATGTGTTGGAAAAATCTTCTCTCAGTTACAGAAAAATAATAATAATAATAATAATGATATAAATTTAAAAACTGCAACATTAGGTCGGAAGGTCAATATTATTAGCCCTCCTAAGATTTATTTTATTCTTCGATTGGCTACAGAACAAACAACCCAGTCTCATTATCATACGTACCCTTATAAACATTTATGGAGAGCGGCAAATATGTCCCAGGAGCTACTTTTTTTTTTGCAGTTTTTGTTTTTAGCGAATCCAACAGAGGCTGCTGTGTACACTTTTTCAGATCTCAAATTTCTCTCACGAGTGCCATTCACACCTGCTCTTCTCCTGTTAATCCACCAGAGGCCGCTGTCGACTGACCGACTGACTTAAGGTTGTCACGATACTGGAATTTGGTCTGATCGGTACTGAAATTTTAAAAGCGTCCATTTACTGCGAACATTTGATCACATCAACAAAATATGTATGACCAGTGCTTGAAAAGTCTGCTCCAGTCATTTGGTCCACACATAGACCGAGCTGGCATATCTACAGATGTTGTGACAATTGAATTTGTTCAATTGAAAGTTCAATATAACATCACTCGGATAGTTTTCTTCTGAAATTAAATTGTTGGAAATAACATCACAAATAACATCTAAGTGTTGGTTATGTAACTACTTGATTTTTCTTCTAACTCTGATTATATTCATTTATCAAAATCTAACTCTATAAAGTCAACGCTTCACTCTGAAATGCTTCAACACCAAGAAATTTACTCAGTTAACTCAGTTATTAGAAATGAGTTATTAAAACTATTATATTTAAAATATGTTGAAAAAAGTGAAACATCACTTGGAAAATATTTGAAAAACAATTTAAATTTAACATAATTGTGAATACACTACCTGACGAAAGTTGTGTGGCCTATCCAAGTTTTAGGAACAGCCAATAATAAGTTGACTTCTAGTTGATGATTTGGTATCAGAAGTGTCTTATATGAAAGGCAAGGTAATGGACAGCGCAAATGTCTTGATACCTCAGGCTGTTGATGTTGATCATCCACTCTGCAGATCTCTCACACACCCCATACTGAATGACCCCCAAACCATGATGTCTCCTTCACCAAACTTGACTGATTTCTGTGAGAATCTTGACTCCATGCTGGTTCCAGTAGGTCTTCTGCAGTATTGGTGATGATTGATGCAGATCAACAGATGATTCAGCAGAGAAATCCACCTTCTGACACTTTATGATCAACTAGAAGTCAAGTTGTTATTTAGTGCTCTTACAACTGAGATCCACCACAAGACCTTTGTCAGGGATCATAATTTTGTCTTCAAATGTGAATATCTACAGTGTTGACTATATGCATTTGCTTGCTGAATCAAAGCACATCTTAATATTCATAAATCACGTTATATATGTTCACCGTCTCTCTTTTTTTATATTTCGGACAGCTTGATGCACAGATATGATGAAAATGTATATGCATGTGAGCTCTTTTTCTTCATGACGGCGGGTGACGGGCATTAATCAATAGTGTATTAACAGGGTCGAGCGTCAGCGGCGTCATCAATCACATCTCCACCAAACACCTTTTATCACTTTCACACAAGCGGGACCCCAGCTTTTGAAGAGATCCTGGCCGAAAGCAAATAAGGACGAGAGTAAATGGAGGAGAAATATAAATCTACAGCTGACACAAGCTGGAGCGCCGGCTAAAAAATAGTGGCGGCGTAAAAAAAAAAGCAGGACACTTTCTCAGAGATGATGATCTGGCCGGCTTTCATCAGCGCAGACTGAGAGATGCTCAGATAACAGACTTTATATTAGTTCAGGACGGAGAACACAAGGTCAAAGCTTTACTGGGAAACACTCTAGTGCTGTCTGTTCAGGGGGGATTTGATGTATTATGAGGGTCCGGCGGGGCTAAAACACTAGAGCTGTGGCAAAAAAATCATCGGAGAAATCAATTCCGCATCGATTCTTTAACTGATTTATTAATCTGTATACAGCAGAACTCAGAAGCTCTCAGAAAATAACATTATAAATAAGTTTCATCACATAAAATAATATAAATATCATACACATACCAAAGTTATTTATTTTATTATTATAAAGTTAACGTTATTATATATATATCAGTGGCTCTAATACTTTTCTATTTAAAAAGAAAGCATGAAGGAAAGGCCGTCTGTGTGGCAGCTTTTAGCAGAGCGAGTCTCCTGTTCACTGATCTGAGAGCAGCACTTACAGGCTTTTCTGCGTCTGCTGGGAGCTGGAATTAACATTCAGAGTTAAAATCAGACTAAAAGTGAGCCTGAACACTGAGGAAAGCTCCTGTCTGATGTGCATTGCGTGCGTTTGAAGCAGAATCACTAAAATAGAGTCTGTAAAACAACACGCCATCTTCAAATGCAGGATATTTCTTCTTTCTTCTTTATTTATTGAACAGGGACGATGCTCATTAATCAACAGGAAAAACTGTAAATACGCCAAAGTTAGCCACACTGTAAAGAGTTTATTTACTCTACTTAAGTGCAGTATGTAAGTTTGACACCCAGCGGTTGAACTAGGTATTGCACTCCTGGTTCAAAACACACGCAAGAGCAGGATGCCAGATTGATGACACCAACAGGATCGAACTTGACTATTGAGAATAAAGGCTGATTTAGTTCGTGTTCTATAGAAAAGCAACGATAGAAGGAATATTCTCCATATTAAAAGTTTATTAAGCGTTTTTGTTCTAACCAACACCTTAAATTGATATTTTAGAAACGCCTTTTATTTCTCACAGCTGAACAACAGGATAAACTGATCAGCTCAGGTGCAGCTCATGTGCTTTATTCAGTGTTAAATGCTAATAATGTGAGTTTGAATGCCATTTTACATCACATTTATTGCCATACTACTGAAAGCAGCAGCAGATAGTTCACCTCAGATCTGGAGAATAAAATAAACCGTCTGAGATTTAACTTCAGAATTGAGACTCAGTGTAAACCAGCACATATCAGTGATTCAGCATCTACATTTAATCATGTTAAAGAGCTTTAATATGTATTAATTAGATTATAAACCTCACCATTGTGCTGGAGTGCACTATTCTGTGCTTCTGAATGGCTGTATCTACATTTCTGTCATGTTTCGTCTGGTGCAAACAGCCAAACTGCTCATCACTGCGTATCTTGTCATGTAGAGTGTTGTTAGGACACGCGGTTACAATGTGACCTGCTCACCTAATGTTTACACTCGTAATATTTATATTATTTGCTAATTAATAACCTCATGAGGTCGCATATCGGTCATGGACGCACTGTCTGAGAGCCTTTCTGACTGAATGAATGAAATGCGCTGTTTTCCATCATCTGGCAACCCGGGGGGCTGAAATATAATTGGCTAAACTGGCATTAAGCGGGTTAAAGAGACCAAAACAAAGACAGACATTCCGGCATGTTAGCATGCACGCATGTTCACAGCAGAATATCTGACTTCAGCATTGTTTCTCAGATAAACAAGAATGTTCACTGAGCATGTTTCTGAATATCTGCACACATATCATGGTGTTTTTATGACGCAGAAGAGTCAAACACTTAAAGTGAGTAAATCTATTGTAAATTGGAACTGTTGATTTAACTAAATATTAAACTTTATAATCATTTACATAGTTCATTTACTTTCAAATGTTAAGGCAATGGGTTTACTTACTTTAAGTAAAGTCAACTAATCATTTCATTTTCATCTGTTGATGCCTGTTACATTTTAAAAAGGCAACCTGAAATCAAAAACACATTATTAAACATGCAATATCAGTAAAATTACATTCAGCAAAGAATACAAAATTGAAAACAAATTAAAAAAAAGAATTACACATGATTACAAACTTGATCACAGGTTATTGATGCAATCGGTCTGATGATCAAAATGAGCAGATTTTAGTTCAGTTTTAGCTGTAGATGTGTTCATAGAAGAACCCAACATTAGTAGAGTGTCTGAGCTAAAGAAAATAAAAGTCTAAATATTTACTCTGGTGGGAAAATAAATCAGTAGCAGTATTTATTTAATAAGGAAACCAGATTTGATATACAAGTGAATTTCTCAGATGAAGTATTTCTATATTTAGATGTTCAGATGTGTGTCTCTGTGTGTCCTAAAGTTTCCACGCATACAGTAATATAAAAGTCTTTCCAAAGTTTGTCATTTTATTGCAACTTATTAACCTTCAGGATGTGGAGGTGCACAACAAATACATGCAACTAAAAATAAGAATAATGCAAAAATAAAATAAAATTCTGGTATTATATTATATTATATTATATTATATTATATTATATTATATTATATTATATTATATTATATTATATTATATTATATTATATTATTCATTTGTTCATTCATTTTCCTTCAGCTTAGTCCCTTTATTCATCAGGGTTGGCCACTGTGCTGAGCGAGAGCGCTTCTCTTCTGTTAAACTGAACAGTCACATCATCAATGACGAAAGGTAAAATGCAATGTGGGTGCAGGCCGAGGGGGAGAGGGGAGGGCAGAACAAGTCCACCCCAGAACTGTTCAAGACAACCGTGCCTCATGTGAGTACACCCTAAGTGAAGCTCAGTTTGTTTTTCTCTTCTTCATATAGTTGATTTTACATAAAGAGATATTTAGGATAACAACGAGTCAGAAACGTGTATTTTACAGTGAAATAAAACTATAAATTGACTCGGTCAGCAGATGTTTCTCAAAAATCAGCATCTGAATTTAACTATATCACTTTAACCTCTTCATAACAACTTCCGATAGTTAAACATGTTGAAACCTAATTTTCTTACTATGAACTGCAAATGTGAGCGCTAAAGTAATCACCAGTCCATTATAAAATAGATATTTAAGATATTGGTGTTTATTTTTAAATGACCTGGCGCCCTCTTATCTGGCTTATTAAATCAACTGTGAAAACTTTACATTCTGTTTATAAGTTTAAAAGTAACGTTGGCCTTTTAATTCCTGTAGGTCATGTGTTTATTGATGTTTTCTTTTACTTTTTTTGGATTTTATTGTTAGCTGTGCAGTACCACGGTCGAACACATACAATGAAAACAATGCACACAATGAAATGCATACAATGAGAAAGATATAAAGTTTAAAGGAGAAGAAGCTGCTGTTGGGTAAGAGTTTTTCTTTTACTGTGAGTTTCTGTGACCTCCTGAACACTGCAGACCTTCAGGATCTGATCATAAAACAGACAAGCAAAGGCTTTCAGGACGGATGTTTTCACACTGAGTATGAGCTGCTTTTAACCCTCAAATATACCTCATACTGGAGCTCTTAATCTTTCCCTTGTGGACAGTTTTGAGCAAGAAGGTCTCAAGTGTGATCAGCGATTTATTTATTTATTTATTTGTCTTTGAAAAAATATCTAAAAAAAGGACCTGTCATTAATCTACAAATGACATGTTTCAAACTGTGGTGCAGGGGGAAGTTACTTTAGAAAGTAATGGATTATAATATTGATTTACTCCTCAATAAAGTAAGTAGTTGCATTACTTTTTATTAACGCAACAGGTTATTTCGCAGGTTTTTTTCTTCTTTTTTTTCAATGAAGGAGCTCTGCTTTTTTAATATACATTTAAAATACAAATAGGGGCGTCACGATGGCTCAGTGGCTTGCACTGTGTCCTCTCATCAAAAAGGTCTCTGATTCGAGTCCCGGCTGGGTCAGTTGGTGTTTCTGTGTGGAGTTTGCATGTTCTCCTCGTGTTGGCGTGGGTTTCCTCCGGGTGCTCCGGTTTCCCCCACAGTCCAAACACATGCACTATTGGGGGATTGATCAACTAAACTGGCCGTAGTGTGTGTGTGTGTGTGTGTGTGTGTGTGTGTGTGTGTGTGTGTGTGTGTGTGTGTGTGTGTGTGTGTGTGTGTGTGTGTGTGTGTGCGAATGAGTGTGTATGGGTGTTTCTCAGTACTGGGTTGGTGATGGAAGGGTATCCGCTGCGTAAAACATATGCTGGAATAGTTGGCGGTTCATTCTGCTGTGGCAATCTCTGAAATAGAAACTAACCTGAAGGAAAATGAATGAATGTCATTGCAGTCATTTCAGACCAAAGAAAACCTAAAAATGTGGGGATTTTGTTGACATCTTGTGGCTCATAGTGGAATAAATGATCAACATATTCAGTATTTCAATGCCACTGTCTGACTGTAGGGGTAAAGGGCTGTCTCTCTCTGTGTCTGTGTATCTATGTGTGTGTGTGTTTGACACATTGAGCATGTTGTTTAGGGTTAGAGCGTATGGGCTAAAAATCCCGCCTAAAGTATCGTGGTCGCGGATGGAAACATAATGGATGTAAATCAAAATATTGACACCGCGTGTAAAATTATTATAAGCAAAAGGAAAAACTAAATGCAAAATAAGAACAGCGAGGTCAGATATTAAAAAGATGATGAGCGTGAATCAAAAATGGAAACACGTTTACACAAAATTATTTTTCTCGCTCATATTTGAATGTTTCGTGTTCGTACAGTCTATTCCCCTCCGCTCTTGTTCCCAAATTCTGCACTTGCATTTCCAAAAAGATGCAATGCAAGTTTCATTTAAATCACGAGCAGGCTTCAGCATCATCATTGGTCCACTAGTCGAGATTGACAGCTCCTCTAGTCAATCAGACGAAAGGGGAGTTGACTTCACTCCAGTGCAACTCGTGGCTGCTCAGTGTGGCAGGCGGTGATGCACGGTTTGTTTCAAGAGTTTCCGATAATATAGACATCTGTCCGTGACCGCAGGGGTTTCATATAGAAATATATTTTAAAATACTTTTTTAAAAATATTTTTTTATTAATTTATTTTAATTTATTTTATTTTTAATATATATTTAGATTTACGCACATTACTTTTATACTTTAGGTGGGGATTTGATCCCATAAGACTATTTAGGTATATGATTGATCGTCAGGTATATGATTGATTTTGTGTGTGCGCGTGTGTGTGTGTGTGTGTGTGTGTGTGAGAGTGTTCACATGGCAAACTTTGAAAAAGTAGCTTAGATTAAGGGAACTATTTGTAAAAAAAAAAAATCTAAATTAAATAATTTTGCCCAAAAATATGCTCAGGGAAGCTTGATGGTTAAAATTAAGAAACACATCTATTTTTAAATAAAATTCAATTTTTAATTGAACACAAATAACCCATTTTAACATAATAATAATAGTTTATTTCTCGTAAATCCACTAGAGGCCGCTGTGTACATTTCTGCTAGTCTCAAATGCATAACTGAGCCACGTTTGCTCATCAGACGTGACATTTACACATCTTTCTTGTCATGCATGATATATTAACTAGCTATTGACTGTCCCACCCCCTTCTATAAACCCAGTCAATAGTGTTTTCAGCGCAACTGCATGCTTTTACCACCATTTCACTCTGTCTTTTTTTCTTTTCTTTTTTTAGCTTTTCCTGATTTCTGAAACCATCCTTCGCTGGACGCCGTACAAGGTGAGCTACCGAGCAAACTGACCACACCAGTAAAGCCACCCATACGGAGGTAATCAGTCAGTGATGACGTGAAAATGAACAGAAGTTGTCGGCAGCATCACACTGCCCCAAAATGCAGCTGGAATTGGTGTTTATGTGTGGGCGATATATACTGCATCACCAAAAAATGATTGAGCTCATGTCCATGTGTTGTGCGAGAAGTCTATATATTGATTATTGTGATAGGCCTAGTAATTGCCTGTTTTTGACCCTCATTAGAACACTGTCTGAATGGGCGTGGCCGACTGTAGACGCCCATACTGCGAAGTACACGCCCACTGCTCTAATTGGCTGAGAGTTTTGCATATTAGCATTGTGAAACAAGCAGTGTAGTAGTCACAGCTGTCAATCTTAAGTGGAGGCGGAGCTTATCCAGCCTATGACATCATAGAGTAGAAAACTAAACTATAAACTGTGGCTTTATCAGACTGCCTTTAATATAAGCTGATTTTAGAGTAATGAGACAGTTGAGTTCTGAAACTTTCAGGATGTTTTTATGGTACTATAGCCTCTTACATGTCAAAAGATCATGGGAATTTTGGTCTTGCAGTTAATTATCGTTAGTAATAGTTTTTAATATTTGACTCTGATTAGGGCTGAACGATATTAGACAAATTACACATTGCGATATTTTTAAATTCTACGATATAAATTGCAATTTGAATTCACTTTTAATAGATGAGTTGAATAAATGATTGTAAAGAGTCTATAATTTTAGATTGATTAGGAAGATTCTGTAGGGGATGCATGAATTATAATCTAAATAATCCACAAGCGTAGATAAATTCAATAAAAAAATGCTAATTAAATAAACAGTGTTTTATTGTTTTTCAAAGAGTTGAAATGTATACAGTAATTAAATAATCAAATGTAAAATAATACTGCACAGTCTTCGTTTTAGAAATAAAATGAATTATTAATTTTACAAAGGGGCATTTTCCTGTGCCTGAATACTTTTTAAAAACCCTCACACAATCACAGGCCTCAAAAAACACTTACAAATTAAAACACTTATGAATTATAATTCAGATGCAACATTGCATATACTCGCGATGTGACTATTGCAAATGATCACATTGCAGTATCAATGCTGAAACGATATATTGTGCAGCCCTAACTCTGATGTATATGTCCTATTTGATTTTTAAATCTTAAATCTTCTCTTACATATGTCAAATTTACCAAAGCTGATCCTATAGAACAGGGGTGCTCAACCCTGTTCCCGGAGACCTACCTTCCTGCAAATTTCCGCTCCAACCCTGATCAAACGCACCTGCCTGTAATTAACAAGTACTGTTCAGGTCCTAATTAATTAGTTTAGGTTTGTTTGATTAGGGTTGGGGCTGAAATCTGCAGGAAGGTAGATCTCCAGGAACAGGGTTGAGCACCCCTGCTATAGAATAATTAGTATTTGCTTCAGAGAGTAACAGGGAGAAAGATCTAAATAAATAAATAAGTAACTGAGGCTTGCGTATACATCTGCAAATCTTTAATGGTCAGAGATGTTGTAAATAACAGGCCTACGTTCATCCAGTAACAGTAAAGGACTGGTGCAGGTAAGACTGAGTGCTTGAGTTCCTGGACAGACGTGATTTACCCATGGCAGATCTAGTCCAAGAGGGCTAGGCTAAAGAGGGATCTAAAATACAGGTTAAAGTTCATAATTCAAGAGTTCACTCTTAGCTGATGATTGATAATAAGGTGTGTTTGGCATGCTGTCCGAGGGAGAGCCCTGAGCTCAGAAGATCATCGAGCTCCCCTGGTTTAGTTGGGGCCTATGACAGATTATACACTGTAAACCCGGATTAGTTGACTTTACTAGATTGTTGCGCGGAAACCCGTTGCACGAAATAAGTTTAGTTTTTACATAAATTCAACTAAACAGGTTAAGCTGTATTAAAAGAAAGTCTTTAGTGGGTGTAGAAGACAAATCAAATTTGGATTAGTAGTCTTTACTAAAAAGCATTAGTTCACATTACTAATTTTATAAAGAATATGTT
Organism: Danio kyathit; assembly: GCA_903798195.1. Taxonomy (NCBI): domain Eukaryota; kingdom Metazoa; phylum Chordata; class Actinopteri; order Cypriniformes; family Danionidae; genus Danio; species Danio kyathit. The sequence continues at coordinate 324,427 of LR812542.1, forward strand.
TTGTAAAAAGACTATTAAATTGAACACATCATATTAATAAAAAAAAATGCTTTTATGCAATGATAATTGTTATATTTAGGTAATCTATTATAATTAAAAATAATACCACTGAAATTTTACAATTTTAAGCACAAAGAATCAAACAACTTTTCAATTGTTTTAATTTTTATTTTTGTTGAAGTTTTACAGAGGGCAACGCGATGTCGCAGTAGGTAGTGCTGTTACCTCACAGCAAGAAAGTCGCTGGTTCGAGCCTCGGGTTGGTCAGTTGGCATTTCTGTGTGGAGTTTGCAGGTTCTCCCCGTGTTCGTGTGGGTTTCCTCCGGGTGCTCCGGTTTCCCCCACAGTCCAAAGACATGTGCTATAGGGAAATTGGGTGAGCTAAAATTGTCCGTAGTGTATGTGTGTGAATGAGTTTGTATGGGTGTTTCCCAGTGATGGGTTGCAGCTGGGAGCGCATCCGCTGCGTAAAACATATACTGGATAAGTTGGCGGTTCATTCCACTGTAGTAGTCCAAAGAGAATGCACAGCTTTTGGCAAGTCTTTGAGGCTGTCCATCACAAGTTGTCCCTCAATGATCATCTTAACTGAGGCTTCTTCCGCGATAAGTAGGATTTCAAGGTGGTGGAATGACTGGATCATCAGAGTCCTACCAACAGAGAAGAACAGTTATGTTTCTCATTACATAATCATTAATAATGTTAAACAAATAACTTTTTAATGACAGAGACACAAAAGACAATATGTGAATTGGTTTGCTTTAGTTACACTGCAAAAGGTTTATTTCATTCTACAATGTTAAATTTAGCATTTAATTATTGACCCTCATTCCCAATTTAACTATCAGACTTGTGTATCTTCATCTTTCCCTCAATTAAAAGTCACAAAGCCAATTTATCTTTAAATTGAAGTTCATTAAAAATCACAAAAGTCACAGGTATCATTAAAAATAACTTAAACTTTGTTCTGAAGATAAACAATGTTGTGGGTTGAATATATAATGACATGTTAGAGAGTTTGGAAAGATGTTTTGCTACTCTTAAGTTTCAAAGTTTTAAACTAAGTGTGAACCTTTCATAAAATATAAGGACCATGCATTAATGGAAAGAATTTTTCGTGGTCCTTTAATATATCCTTTAAGACAATAAGTTACTTACAAAGCATGGTTTAAAGAAGTCTGCAGGCTTGTCCTCCAGGAGAATCAAAAGCACTTTTAGGACCTAATATCCGTAGGCTCTTGAGTCTGTTAATAAATAAATGAATAAATAAAGTTGAACAATTGTATTAGACAAACAATATAGTAACACTTGGGAAAATGCAAATGTATAATGGACATGAACCAACCTTGATTTGCTGTAAAAGCTTTGACAACAGCTCTCCAACATTCCTCCTCTTTGATTGAAAGATCTCAAATAAACAGACTGTGTCGATAAAACATTCCAGTAACACTTTATAATAACTACACACTATGAATCATTTACTAAGCATGAGCAAATAATGAATTTATTATTTGTTAGGCATTAACTCTACATTAATAAACGTTAGTAAGCAGTTTATAAATACAGCTGCAAATGCTGCTGTATTCTTGACTTACAACCACATTTATAATGTGCTTAATACTTGTACTTTCATAATTTGTTAAAAAACTAAATTTCATTACTAAATTAAGTATTAAATTATTTACAAACCAGTTATTTAAGAGTGGTTGGTGGTTTTTAAGATAATTCAGAATGAGTTAGTAAATGATTAATAAACTATTGAAATCAACGTTTATATATCTTATTATTCAGGCATGTAGTAATGGCTACTATGTATGTTAATAAATGATTTACTAATGCAACTTTTTCATTTGAAGTACAGTATCATTTATGTATCTTCAAACGAATAGAATAAATAATATTGTTTCTGTACTTTTTTCCTGTTTAGAATATAACTGAGCCTTTAATTATCATTCATAAGGGATTTATAAAGCATAAATAGTCCTCACTTTAGATTAGGTCACAAAACTGGATAAAGTTGAGTTAATAAAGCATTTATTAACATACAAATTAACTATTATGCCTGAATAATAAGAATTATAAATGTTAATTTCAATAGTTTATTAATCATTTACTAACTCATTCTGAATTATCTTAAAAAATAAAAATAACTTTTGTAAATAATGCAATACTTAATTTAGTATTGAAAAATAAATCACTACGATGTATTGAAGTACAATTATTAAGCACATTATAAATGTGTTTATAAGTCAAGAATACAGCATTTGTAGCTGCAGTTATAAACTGCTTACTAACGTCTGTTAATGTAGAGTTAATTATTAACAGATAATGAATTCATTATTTGCTATTGCTTAGTAAATGGTTCATAGTGTGTAGTTATTATAAAGTGTTACCAAATTCCTGCTTGAGGTTCTATTCCATTATTGTGCTGAACTTTAAGAACACCTGCAAAACAAGAGAAAATACAGAATATTAATATTTCTAAACTAAATCACTTAATAACAAAAAATGATACTTCAAATAAATAAAAAATAGGTCATGTTTTGCACAGCTTTGTTGTCCCATAAGTATGTGAAATAATAAAGTGACACAAAAGACTGTAAGCAACACTTAACAGTGAGATAAAGTAATAGATAAATGTTATTACATTCTTAAACATACCTGATCTACTGTATAAAGTGCAGGTCAGCGTAGCAGGATCAGGCTTATTGCAGGCTAAGACTCCACCACTTCTTTTTTCTAAGTGCACACATAAGGTCCATCTTTAAACGGCAAATAAGAAAGTTTAAGAAAAAAATGTTCAGAAAAAGCTGCAAATATAATTGTACCTTTACTGTGAAAGTAAATCAATTTTGCTAGCGTTTGTCACCTCAACTTCAACACAGTTTAAGTAGCAATGTAAACTCGCCCCTTACACAAAAAAAAATCACTCATGTGAAACTTTTAGCGCTATTAAAGATGTATTATATTTAGCGTTAGCCGCTAGCATGTGCCCATGCATGGACTCGTGCTATTATGAACCAACACGACGTGTAATAATTAGCCGATCACGGTTTACAGGGAACATGCTTTAAACAGTGAACATACAGAGAAACAGTAGATAACGTTAACTTTATAAACGGTGACTAGACAGAAAAGGCAAATGTATATGATAATAGTATAAACTAACTGTGAAGTGACAGGGAAAATAGCGCTAACTGACATATTCAGTTCAAATTTTGAATTCAGCATCAGTGTGGATTTTCAGTTATCATTTTTGTCAGAGGAACATATAAACTGACAAAAGCTTCTTTGCACACTTACCGTTTCATGTTGATTTCAAAAATCCGCGGTAACCCAGCATCCTAAAAGCTGCAGGCACTCACTGAGCGTTTTGCTCACGTCACCTCAGCCAATCAAGGCCCCTCCCCTCCCCAACAAAAACATAAGGAACGGAGTTGTCTCTGCTTAACATGATCAGTACACTCATTTTTTCTTCTGATTAGTGCAAATAGCTAATTTGATTTAGTAATGACACAATTTCTTAAAGAACAATAAATAATTAGTAATGATAACTTAAAATGTTTAATTAGCACAAAATCCGGGTTTACAGTGTAGGGATGGCTATGGAGAGAAAAACTGCTGCCGGAAAGGCATAGATAGGATCCTGACTAAGAGCTCATCTACAGTGCCAATTTGGTTTGGTCAATTCACTTATGTAACATGTGTTTGGACCGTGAGAGGAAAATGGGGAACCCAGGGGAAACTCAGGCAAGCTTAGGAAGAACATGTAATCCCTGCACAGAAACATAGACTGACCTAGAAAGGACATTATTGCTGTGAAGCAACAGTGCTAACCACCGAACCACTGTGCCACCCTGTTTAGGAAAATGGAGGAGCAGTCGAGCTGGAAGGGGGGATTCTTCAAGACAAAGATAACTGAGGTAAGAAACTGGTTATTTATATTATGTTTGGATTTATCTGGTTGGTGAATCATGTGTTATCTAATGCGGGACCAGCCAAGGTCAATCATAAGCAAACTTAGAAATAAGTAAACTTCACTCCAAGAGGGCTAGGCTAAAGAGGCATCCAAAAACAGGCTAAAGTTTGAGCGAGGTACTAATAAAATCCAAGGCAATAAGACAAAAAGCAAATTCAAAAACATGCAAATTCAAAACACTGAATATTAGACTTGTATTTACACAGTGGACTGGGTGGCCTTGTAAGCTATTGATATGTGCATGTGTTACTCAGTTCAGAAAGATTTAAGAGTCACCGATGTATAACCCCTTGATTGGCTACAGGTGTGAATGTGCAGAGGAGCATGGGAAGTGTAGTTCTATGAATCATGTGGTGTGAGAGTCTATAATGATAATACGTGGCATCTGGTGGCGAGTAGACATAAGAGCTTGACTTAGATTTGTAACAAATACCAGCCTATAGCGTTCGTTTTACACACAAAATGCACACAGACTTATGTTCTTTGCAGTTTGCCTGAGTTGTAGCCCTGTGCACGCATCCCCAATGAGCCTGTGTTGGTGATTGTCGTGAGTCTGGGTCGTTTTATTTGGCATGTGTGTCTCGGACGTCAGTGATCCGGCCTGTTGAAGTGCACTAAAGCGAGGGTTTTTTTCTGAAGATGCTCCACCTGCGGGACACAGAGGTGCTAATGAGCCAGTTTGAAGCCGTTTCTGGAGCCCAGCACCACTGTGGCCGAGGAATGAAGACGTCTCTGCAGTTTTCTTCAAAGCGCAGGATCTGTAGGCCTCGGTGGTGTCAGATGTGCTGTTCTCAGACCACAGCCAGCAGCGTGACCCCAATCGCCTCCATCAAAAGGGTGAAAGCGTGATGCGGATGCTGGCCTATATAGAGCATCTGCTGGACCATCCACAAACAGACGAGAGAGACGGAGCTCGGGAAAAGCCGGATTTCATTCAGCTGACCCGGAGTTACCTGATATTATGAAACTGCCAAAAAAATATATCCAGCTGCTCTGATAGAGATGTTGGCTAGGGTTATTTCATGTTTTTGAAATCAAGCTGTGTGATTTTTAATAATGTAGCTCGTCAGGCAGTTTGTAAGATCTCAGCGGTCATGATGTCAGACTGAACGACAATCAAGACATGTCAAAAACAGACACAAGTAAACATGTCTAAATAAATTCTGTGTCAAATATGGACAAACCCAATGCTGGGTTCATTTTTAGGGGTTCATTTACGTTCTTTTAACCGGATCTTTTAAGTGAACCAGTTCACCAAATCGAAATGGATCATTTGAAATGATTCACGCCAGTAACGTTAAGCACATATCTGCAAACAACTTACTTTTTAACATGCTTGATACCCCGTGTTGCCAGATATAGCTGACTTTTTCCAGCCCAAAAAAAAACACCCAAAATATTAATGAATATTTCATTATATTTATTTAAATCGAAATTAACCTAGTTACTGTAACTGTTATTTATATATATATATATATATATATATATATACAGTATATATAAATACATTAAACCATACAGCAACCATCACCAGCAGTCACAGAACCGCAACATAACCAGATCAGATCCAAACACTGCCCCCTGTCACCCACACATTGGACTACCTACTGTATTAGAGTATGTTTTACTTCCGAAATAAGTAAGGGTACGGGGAAGGGCTAAGGGGTAGGATTGGAATTGGGCCATACTCCGCAATGATGGACACTTTGATAACTGCTTGTGTAGGCTCTTTGATTTGTTCTCACACTGTCTCGATTATATTGTGTGATGAACAGATTGTGCACGCCGGTTTAAGTTCAGCTGTAAACGTTGCGCAGCCGAGACTGCGCTTCAGTCCATTCAGCATGACTCCGCCTATCCCAGCTTCTGTTACTACATGTGCAAGTTAATCAATAATGAAGACTGTTTGAATTTTATTTTTTGTTGTACGAGCTTGGTTAACCTACCTTTGACTGGACAGCTCTCGTGGTAGTGCTGAAATAAGGGATTGTCCTGGGAAAATTAAGACATCTGATCACCCTTATGGGCGACTAAAACAGGGCTTTTCAATATTCGGATTGGGCTACAGCCACTCCGAGCCCCAGTTTAGCACCGGCGTCACTGTTTTTGAACAGCAGCGAACCGAAAGGAATACTTCACATTATCTATGAGAGAAAGCATAACACAAAGAGGTGTTTCCAGCATCATAGCATAAATGAAATTTTCAGCCAATCAAGGGCCCCACCTAGCCCTTAATGTTAATCCGGCCCTGGGTGTGGGTTTCCTCTGGGTGCTCCGGTTTCCCGGTAGTGTCCGTAGTGTATGAGTGTGAATGAGTGTGTATGAATGTTTACCAGTGATGGGTTGCAGCTGGAAGGGCATCTGCTGTGTAAAACATATGCTGAATTAGTTGGCGGTTCATTCCGCTGTGGTGACACCAGAATAATAAAGGGACTAAGCCGAAAAGATAATAAATGAATGAATGTTTAAACAACTCTGATGAATATTCATATTCATCACATATTTGATTTGTAAATGTTAAATAATTAGTACTTGCTTCAGAACAAAAATAAGGAGAAATATTGAGAAAAATACTAAAGAAATCTAAATAAATAAATAGAATTCAATCTTAAATGCTGTTTTAGAAATGTAAAATGTACCAAAATTGACATTAATCTGACATAAAAGAATTTTTTTTTGCTTCTGAGACAAATTGTTGAAGGAAGGTGAAGGAGAATGTATTTAATGTAGTGTGAAGTAGTTTATAGGGCTGTCAGTGTTCAACGTGATGCACTGCATGGATCAGAGCTGCGGATCTGCTTATATATTCATAAACAAACAAACAAATAAACAAACAGCAGGTATGGAGGACAGATAGACAGATATCTGGAGAACAGAGGAAAACAGAGCAGGTATTAGACACACACACACACACACACACACACACACACCTGGAGGCTGTGACTCCGCATCCTGGATCAACAGATGCTTGCGTTGTGGGATTTCTGACAGCTTTTAATGACTGAATATTTTTTCAGCTCATCCTGCACATGTTGCTGTAGTTTCACAGCCATGCAGATATACTGTACATGTAAGATTAAAAACATAAAGTCATATTTAAAGAGTTCTGCAAGAGGCTGTTTATGCACTGATGACAGATGTAGAATTAATTTGTCATAAATATCAGTTTGGTTTGAACCAGTCATGTCCCAAACAAAGAAATAATTCAATCAGATGAAGCACTTTTAATAATATTAATAATAATAATAATAATGATATGAATAATAATACAAATAATAATAATAATAATAATAATAATAATAAGAATGTGAATAATGATAATAATAATTTGAATAATAATAATATGAATAATATGAATAATTATAATATGAATACTGCTACTACTACTACTAATAATAATATGAATAGTAATATGAATATGAATAATAATAAAATAATAATAATAATAATAATAAAAATGTTATTTTATGTAGTGCCTTTCCAGTGCAGTCATTTAAATTATTTAATTATTCACAGTGCGACACGGTGGCTCATTGGTTAGCATTGTCGCCTCACAGCAAGAAGGTCGCTGGTTCGAGTCCAGGCTGGGTCAGTTGGTGTGTCTGTGTGGAGTTTGCATGTTCTCCCTGTTTCCTCCGGGTGCTTCGGTTTCCCCCACAGTCCAAACACATGCGCTATAGGGGAATTGATTAACTAAATTGGCCGTAGTGTATGAGTGTGTGTCTGTGAATGAGTGTGTATGGGTGTTTCCCAATACTGGGTTGCAGCTGGAAGGGCATCTGCTGCGTAAAACATATGCTGGAATAGTTCATGGTTCATTCCGCTGTGGCAACCCCTGATTAATAAGGCACTAAGCCGAAGGCGAATGAATGAATGAATGTTTATTCACAATAAGCATTAACTTGTTATTAATAATAGGTCACATTTTATTTTAAGGTACAATTCTCAGTATTAACAAACCATCAATAAACTCCTAATTAGCTTCTTATTAGTATTCATTAAGGTTGGGTTTAGATATTAGGCATGTACAATAAGATTATACAGAAATAGGTGCTTTATAAATACTAATAAACAGCCAATATTATAATAATAGACAGGTACTAATTCACTAATTAATAAGTGTGTTAGATTTAGTACTTGGTATCTTTACAATCTTATTAAGAACTTACAGAATAAATGCTAAATATATTGCTTTAAGCGTAACTCCACAAATATGCACAATAATTGCAATCAGCCCCTTTAATGAGAGGAATTTGTGATATATTATTTACTGTATAAACAATTGCCAGTGTGTTGATGTTTCTGTCAGACACACGCAAACGAATCGCACTTCTGAAAGCCGAGCGTATGCATTACAGTAAACATCTGTTCTCTTTGCATGCAGATTAATGAGGCTGTACACTAATCATTGACATGCTGAAGTTTACACTAAACAAACTTTCAGATTTGCATATCAAATGAGCACAACCTCTCCGCTGTGCTATCATATACAATATAACAGCGTTTCTCCATCATCATCATCATCTTGCGAACACAAAAGTGGCTTTAAAGGCACCTATTATGGAAAAATGACTTCTCTAAGGGGTTTAAACCTAGTTGTGTGTGACTGTAGAATCTAATGGTCAACATTAATTAATTGTATTTGTTATAATCACACTTGATGCAGAAACACTTTGATTGACATTCTCCCTTTGTTTGTGTCATCAGAGGGGGAAGCCCCGCCCACTAGTTCCCCTCTCTTTCTCATTAGCATAAACAGCAGACCTAAATGAGAAGCAGCCGTTTGTCATTAGAGTTTTCAGTATGTTGCTATGTGACGCACAGGCACCTGTAGCTCCGCCCTCTTCTGAAAAGAGAGATCTCATTTGCATTTAAAGTGACAGTCACCAAAACGTCACATTTAGGACCAAAGCCTGAAAGGGTCAGTTTCAGAGAGTTAGAGAACATTATATGTGTGCTATTTTCAGATGAAATAGAAACACACCCACTCTTGAGTAGAAATACCCAAACTAGGGCCCGTGGGCCAAAGTTGGCCCATGGTAACCTTTGATTTGGCCCACCATCCCATCTGAGAATGGTTTGGGGATTGTAATTGAACTTGGCATTAATAACAGTTGTTATAAGCATGCATAAAATCTCATTCACAGTCATGATATGTGTCTTATCGTGATTATAGAGGTTTAATGACAGTCTTATCAACACCCCTCAAGTAAAGTGTTACCATTTAAGCCTGGTTTATACTTCTGTGTCGAGTGATCGGCATGACCCACTGCGCCTGCCTTGCGTTTAGTTGTGCATTTATACTTCTGCATGCTGTTTGTGTTGCTCTGCAATAACACTTCTGAAACACTAGCTGGCAGTGAGGTTTTTATGCTCCTCTGTGTCGAGTTTCTTTACGGGTGTTTTGTTTTTTCTGAACGCTACCTTAATGTACAAGTAGATCAAACTCGCTCATTTAGAGGCGGGAACCGGCGGACGTGCAGCAACTTTAATCATGAGGTAAACCCAAAACAACAGTCTCCATCTGGAGCTCCTTCACAGGACTCCACACTTGTAAACACTCACTCCATCAGGCTCACAGCTCTCAGCACCACCCACACTCATCACCGCTACCAAACTGACCAATCACAGAGCTTGCAATATGCGCCGTTGCGATGTGTAGCTATATTTTTTGAGAGATGCGCGTTAGTGTTGGTGTCAGCCAAGGCAAGGGCTATGGGGCTCTGCGAAGGCTGCGCCAGGCCATACGCGTGCGCTTGACAAAGAAGAATAAATCAGCCTTCAGCCAATGAGTGCATGGTTCTATCGTTATCTGCTGACGTTTTTTCTTCTGTTGGACACGTTGTTTCATTGCTTTTTGTGCAAATCTCTTCTATCTGTACAGACGGCTGGCCACTTCAAGCACTTTATAAAGTCTAAAGTCTGGCTTCTGTTCAGTGGAATCATAAACGCCTGTTAGGGCTGGGAGGTTTTTCCGATTTTTTCGATTAATTCGAATTTACGTTTTAAGACGATTTTATTTTTTACAAAATCGAGGAATCGCGGTTTTTTAATAAAAATATTAAAGCCGCTTTTCCACTATTGTGCCAAACCGTTCTAAACTGTTAGACAACCGTGCTGAATTGTGCTGATTCTGTGTGTTGACGTCGCGGCTCTGTTGATGTGCTGCCACAGCCGGTAGCGGAAGCGCGCCAGGGCGGACCGGCCTTTGGGAACACCGGGATCTTTTCCCGCTAGAGCAACAAGCGCCCCGCAGTCAGCCTGCCAGCTTCGCGAATGTTTCCATGCGCGTCGTGCTGTTGTTCGCGTCCCGCAGCCGTCTGTGTCTCCCGCGCGAGCTGCGAGACGGGGACCCGCGCACCACCTGAACGGCGTGTTGTAAATGTCGGTCACCGCAGAAAGTCAAATCTTTAATTTGGACTTTTGCTTGAATTACGGAGTGGCACAGTAGCTGTCAAGGTACTGTATGAATTAAATCATAACCCATATGTGCACCAATAAACAAGTAAAATGAATGAATGAATAAAATAAATATGGATTCTTAAATGTCTGTATTGTTTTTACTCCAAAAAATATCAATACGTATCGACAAATG
>LR812542.1:340000-483906 GCA_903798195.1 Danio kyathit
GAGCGCGCGAAAGAAGCTCCATTCATTTCTCCGCAGTTTGTCGCCAATGGCTGATATCACTTCTCCGTGACGTTTTGACACAAAAATATCACGCGGGGCCCCTTATCACTCGGGGCCCCCCCGCGGTGTGTGCCCTGCGGGCCCGTCCGCTACGCCACTGGTCTCTATGCTGGCCTGGGAACGCCTCAATCCCCCTGGATAAGCTGGAGGAAGTGTTTGCTACCCCCGCGATCCTGCCCGGAAAATGAATGAATAAGAATGAACCAAATTAACTTAATGGGACAAGTCAAAATCTTTTCCACTGGACATCAGAAACAATTCCTTGCGTTTACAACTGTGCACTGAAAAAAAATCATTCATTGGATTTACTCATTTTGTTTTTAAGGTAAGTGGTTGCAAACAGTTTATATGGGCTGAATTTAATCAAACAAATGAAGTTTGAGTGATACTACATTTATTTATTTGTTTAAACTCAGCCCATATACATTGTTTGCAACCACTTACCTTAAAACAAAAAGTAAATCCAATAAATCATTTTATTTTCAAGTCTGAAATATACTTCAGTAAGGTCTAAAAAAGTTTTAAATTAGACTTGGTGAAACCAGCAGAAACCCTTTTAATAAAGATAATTATTTAGCCTGACGTGTGTTTACTGTTGCTAAATATGTTAAATGCTACTTAAATATATATATATATATATATATATATATATATATATATATATATTGTCTTCAATAGGGAAAAAGTTGTTGTTTTTCTAGATTTTAAAGCAGTAATCACAGCACCTTGATATTTTATCCAAGGTTATCATACCATTAGAATCTTACACCGGCCCATGCCTATAGTCTTCAGTCTGGATATATGTGTATGTGTGTAGACTGTGCACTGAGGGTGAACCCAAAAAACTGCATGGTTCCGGATTGTCGTCTTCAATCAAATGCTATTGATCTCCTTAAGTGCAGCATTGATTTATATGGCAGCGTCAGTGAAGTGCTACAGATGGAGACACACTCAGAGCTGACAGCCTGTGAATCAGACATCATCAGTGTCTGTTTCTCCTTTCTCCAGCAGCAAGAGCACTGAAAACTACAATTCATGTCGCAGAATATAGAAGTATTCAGACGGGATTAGTTTTACTGACATTTCGGTAACTCTTTATAATAGTGACACACTGTTAATCAAGTATTTATCATTAGCAAATAGTTATATATAATCAGTCCCTCCACACTGTAAAAAATATCAGTAAATTAGCAGTGTTTTTGTGATTGATGTTTTTATTTTTCCATTTGTTTATGCTTTTGAATTGCATTAAGGGATCTTGATCATTCTACCTTAAAACGTTGTAAAAAGTGACTTTTATTGACGTGTAATAGTGTGCAGTGCTATATTGTGAGTGTTGGTGTTGTATATTACGCTACAGAAACCTTGCAATAAACTACAGCAAATTTTATGTTATTTTACAGACTTATTTCTATATACAAGCTACTTCAGGCTGCTAAGATATCAGTAAAAGTCACTTTGTTGAACTGCGGAGTTGAATTTTCAACATCAGAATTGGATGGAGCAGAGGTCAACATCCCATAATGCAATTCACCACCGCAAATAAACACAAAATACAGAAACTGTTCATTAATAGATATTTTTTAGAGTGCCGGATTTTGCAAAAAAGATCTGCTTATATTCTAATAGAATTATATATAACATTGTATTTGATATGACTTGATTTTATTGTCCACAAGTGGAAATCTACTTTGGCTTCACCACATAATTAGACATCAGACATATCACAAAAGAAACAAGTAACAAAAATACATTCAATATCATCACATAAATCACATTCAGAACACAAGGGATTCATACTTAACCCAGTATTTAAAGTTATAATGGCACAAATTACATTTGATATGTATTTCTCTTTACTTGAGCTTGCCTAAAATCTATTGTTGACGGCAAAAGCTGATTTATTTATTTTTTTTCAATTTGGGAATAGTCTTCATTAATAAAATGTGCTTTCTGTTTAATTCTCATTAGATCAATTTAATTTAGCCATCTTTGTGGTTTTCCTACAATTGCATCAGCTGATTTTACTACTTGACAGTTTATTCATTTTCCTTCAGCGTAGTCTCTATTTAAGAGGTCACCACAGCGGATTGAACCGCCAACTATTCTAGCATATGTTTTACACAGCGGATGCCCTTTCAGCCACAACCCAGTACTGGGAAACACCCATGCACCCTCATTCACACACACAGTCATACAGTACGACCAATTCCCCAAATTGATCATTGTCAAACATGGTGTAGTTATTTACATACAATAATAATTAAATAATTATTGAATGTAAATAATTAAATATGCATGTTAAATAATCAGTGCATGTAGGCGCATATCAACAGGTATACTAAAACTAAATCAGTATTATTTATTTATTTACAAGTGCTGCAGAAGATGTTTGTATCCTGCAGCTTTCTGTAATTGATTCTTTTTCATATATGGGCATATCATTTGCATCATTAGGATAGCAAGGAAGCCAATATTTTCTTTCCATATATGGGCATGTCATTTGCATCATTAGCATAGCAAGGAAGCCAATGTTTTCTTTCCATATATGGGCATGTCATTTGCATCATTAGCATAGCAAGGAAGCCAATGTTTTCTTTCCATATATGGGCATGTCATTTGCATCATTAGCATAGCAAGGAAGCCAATGTTTTCTTTCCATATATGGGCATGTCATTTGCATCATTAGCATAGCAAGGAAGCCAATAATGTTTTATTTCCATATATGGGCATGTCATTTGTCACATTAGCATAGCAAGGAAGCCAATATTGTTTCCTTTCCATATATGGGCATATCATTTGCATTTTCAGCATAGCAAGGAAGCCAATAATGTTTTATTTCCATATATGGGCATGCCATTTGCACACATTAGCATAGCAAATAAGCCAATAATGTTTTCTTTCCATATATGAGCATGCCGTTTACCACAATAACATTGCAAGGAAGCCAATATTGTTTTCTTTCCATATATGGGCATGGTATTTGCATCATTAGCATACCAAGGAAGCCAATATTATTTTTTTTCCATATATGGTCATGTCATTTGCACACATTAGCATAGCAAGGAAGCCAATATTGTTTTTTTTCCATATATGGGCATGCCATTTGCATCATTAGCATAGCAAGGAAGCCAATAATGTTTTATTTCCATATATGGGCATGTCATTTGCATCATTAGCATAGCAAATAAGCCAATATTGTCTTCTTTCCATATATGGGCATGTCATTTGCATCATTAGCATAGCAAGGAAGCCAATAATGTTTGCTTTCCATATATGGGCATGTCATTTACCACAATAACATAAGAAGGAAGCCAATATTAATGAGTTTATCATTCGGCATCATCATGCACTCTCTCTCTCTCTCTCTCTCTCTCTCTCTCTCTCTCTCTCTTTCTCAAAATAAAACAAAGCACATAAATGTCTGTGCTCAGAATGATCAAACCGTCTATTACTCGCCATATGATGCAACATTCCACAACACATTTCATCTACAGTATCTGTCAGTCAGCGAGTAAAACTTTTACCCACAAGCCACCTGTTCCCAAACTTCAGAAGCGGACACGCCGATTCATCAAGCTGTGGATGCGTGCTTCCTTAATGACAGTGTTTGTGTGTCTTACATCATTTTAAAGGCATCAGCTGATTGTCAAAGCCGTGATTAATGCCTGCTGACACTATAATGCATTAAACCTCCATCAAATCATAGACGGCCTATAAGTTATGTGTCTAATTAGGCGATAAAACAACACAAAAAGCCTTTGTGCTCTGAGTCCTGTCGTGTTTTGTTTCTCGCAGGGTTATTATGCTGCTTGTCTTCCAGGTTGGAGCTCTTGAAATGATCTTTTTTCACTTTACAACAAACACTTTGATTTCAAACTGAGTTCAGATGAATTGTTGTGTATTTTCAGCTTTATCTGGACTGGCTAATCATGATTTTTGACTCTTTAATGAACGCATGCATGGAGGTTATAATGAATGAGTTGTATGCACAGTGATGCGTGACAGGAGCTTTTATTGACCATTTTATTGAGCTCTAATCTGTAAATAAATATTCATAAATGAGATTTTCTTATGTTTCCTCATCTATTTCTGCTTTCATTACTCTGCTATTACTCTGTTATCTGCGGATCTTCATCTTGATTGAGATGTTACAGCTGTAATGTTTCTGAGTGTGTGGTGTTTTGCTGGATTGATTGGGAGTGACTGCTGAACACTTTGAGTTTTCAGAAACACGTTTGCCGTGTGTGTTTAATCTTGAGTGAGGGTTTGGCTGTTAATCGACTGAGAAGTTTCTTCAAATTGTGCCTTTAATCTGAGCTAAAGAAATAAATCTGAACAGACTCAGAACGGCCGAGCTGTAAATGCTGTGTTCATCACGTCCGTCCGTCCATACATCTATACATCCATCTATCTATACATCCATCTATCTATACATCCATCTATCTATACATCCATCTATCTATATATCTATCTATCTATCTATCTATCTATCTATCTATCTATCTATCTGTCTGTCTGTCCGTCTGTCCGTCTATACATCTATCTATCTATCTGTCTGTCTGTCTGTCTGTCTGTCTGTCTGTCTGTCCGTCCATCTATACATCCATCTATCTGTCTGTCTGTCTGTCCATCCGTCCTTCTATCCATCAACCCATCCATCCATCTATTTATCCATCTATCTGTCTGTCCGTCCGTCCAAACACCCGTCCGTCCAAACACCCGTCCGTCTGTCCGTCCAAACACCCACCCGTCCGTCCGTCCATCCGTCTATCTATACATCCATCCGTCCATCCATCCGTCCGTCTATTTATACATCCATCCATTCTGTCCGTCCTTCTATCCATCCATCCTTCTATTTATCTATCTATCCATCTATCCATCCATCCATCTATCTATCTATCCATCTATCTATCTATCTATCTATCTATCTATCTATCTATCTATCTATCTATCTATCTATCTATCTATCTATCTATCTGTCTGTCTGTCTGTCTGTCTGTCTGTCTGTCTGTCTGTCTGTCTGTCTGTCTGTCTGTCTGTCTGTCTGTCTGTCTGTCTGTCTGTCTGTCTGTCTGTCTGTCTGTCTGTCTGTCTGTCTGTCTGTCTGTCTGTCTGTCTGTCTGTCTGTCTGTCTGTCTGTCTGTCTGTCTGTCTGTCCGTCCATCCATCCATCCTTCTATCCATCCACCCATCGATCCATCTATTTGTCTATCTATCTGTCTGTCCGTCCGTCCAATCCGTCCGTCTGTCCTTCTATCCATCCATCCATCAACCCATCCATCTATCTATCTATCTATCTATCTATCTATCTATCTATCTATCTATCTATCTATCTATCTATCTATCTATCTATCTATCTATCTATCTATCTATCTATCTATCTATCTATCTATCTATCTATCCATCTATCCATCTATCTATCTATCTATCTATCTATCCTTCTATCTATCCTTCCATCTATCCATCCATCCATCCATCCATCCGTCCATCCGTCATTTTATTTATCATTTTATCCATCCGTCTGTCCGTCCGTCATCTTTCTATCTGTCTGTAATCCATCCATTCAATCGATCCTCAGGCGTCTGTAGCTCCGCCCTCTTCTGAAAAGTGCACAATTTAATTTGCATTTAAAGTGACAGTCACCAAAACGCCACTATTAGGCTCAAAGCCTGAAAGGGTCAGTTTCATAGATCTAGAGAACATTATTGATGTTTGATTTTGAGCTCAAACTTCACTACACACTCTAGACACATCAGAGACACATTTTGCATATTGTAAAAAGGGGAACAGGTCCACTTTAGGCAAAGATTTGATCATAATTTAGAAATGTTCATGCTAAAATATACACAGTAGGCTTTGATGGGTTACACACTATGCATGTTGTGCAGTTCTACATTCAGATGTTTGGTTAAAAGTGTAGCTTTACGAGACTGAGGACAAACAAATTTCATAATATCAAAAGATCAACTGAGTTAAAGAGAATAACCCCTTTAAGTGATGATGTGCATCTCCTGAAGAGGTTTTCTTGTTTACTCTGTGCATATGCAGCAATGACATCACAATTACAGTCTATATTTGACTTCCTGTGCCTGTATACACATGCATCTATGCAGAAAAGGGAAAGGAAAGATGGAAGGAAGGAAGGGGGAAAAAGTTTAATGATTAATTTACTTGTGCTGAAACAATCTAAATGCAAATTGGACTTCTCTATCTGTATGTTCCAGGACGTAATGAGGTTTGAATTCAAATGACCTGCTTGCATTTCATCCACTTTGAGAGCCAAGTTAAAAAATGTAAGGGGGGGGGGGATTTCAGCATAAACAAACTGAAATTACGGCTGTGATGGAGCTCCAGAAACTGCGTCTGAGTAGCACATCACAGTTCACATCTGATCAGGCCCTTTGGAATTGGCTGTGGGTTTATGTGTAAGTTATATAAGCGCTTTTTAAAGTAGCAGCACCACCATTTCCACAATAAAAAACCGCCTTCCAGTCCAAATGCATGTTAAATTCATGACCCGCTCCAGCTCAAACACCCACATGAGCGTAAGTGTGTAAGTGCTATATCAGATATGATGCCTGATAATTCCATTTAAACCCGTCGGTGAGCTTCAGCAGGGTCACGACTTCTCTTAAGTTGGTTTTGGCCATCGTCAGATAAATTGCAGCATTTTGCCAGTGTGGTGGGTGTGAATGATGGTCGACCTGCAGAAAGGTTGACAGGTTTGACTCTCCAGGACTGTATTTGAGTGAAAATCACACATCCACAGATGGACAAATTGCCAAAATTATACTAATTACAGTGAGTGTTGGAAACTCTGCTCCGATTACAGATATTGATGTATTAAAGTGGCATTTCCTCGTGTAGAGCGAAATAACAAACTGATAGCCTTATTTAGAGGAAATAGATTTTAAGAAGGGAAAAGAGTTTTTATGTCTATGATTTTGGACAATTGAAGTATTCAAGTCTTCCGTTTCCATTTCACATTTCCCTTTTTGTTATTAAGAGGATTCAGAGGAGTTTGGGTTTAACAGGATATTATATGTTTATTTCTCTGCTTTGGTGGTTGCTTTTCCCCCTAAGTTAAATTGTACTTTTCTCTATCTATCCATCCTTCCGTCTATCCATCTATCTATCTGTTTATTCATCTCTCTCTCCAACCATACATCCAACCATCCATCCATCCATCCATCTATCCATCTATATATCTGTTTATTCATCCGCCTCACTATCCATCCATCCATTTGTTTATCCATCTGTCCGTCCATCCATCCATCTCTTCATTCATCTGTCCATCTTTCCATCTGTCTTTCCATCCATCTGTCCATCCATCAGTCCGTTCATCCATCTGTCTATCCGTTTGCCTTTTATCCATCCATCCATCTGTCTGTTTATCCATCTGTCTCTCTGTCCGTCTGTCTGTCTGTCTGTCTGTCTATCTATCTGTCCATCCATCCATCTGTCTATGTCCATCCGTTTGTCCATCTATCCATCCATCCGTCTGTCTGTATGTCTGTCTGTCTGTCTGTCTGTCTGTCTGTCTATCCATTTGTCCTTTTATCTGTCCATCCATCTGTTTGTCCTTCTATTTATCCATCCATCCATCCATCCATCCATATATCTGTTTATCCATTCATCGATCCATCCATCCATCCATCGATCCATCCATCCATCCATCCATCCATCCATCCATCCATCCATTTCTTTATCTGTCCATCTGTCCGTCTGTCTTTGTCCATCCATTTGTCCTTCTATTTATCCATACATCCATCTATATATCTGTTTATCCATCCACCTCACCATCCATCCATCCATCCCTCCATCCATCCACTTGTTTATCTGTCCGTCTGTCCATCTTTGTCCATCCGTTTGTCCTTCTGTCTATCCATCCGTCTGTCTGTCTATATGTCCATTCATTTGTCCATCTATGTCCATCCGTTTGTCTTTCTATCTATCCATCTATCCTGCCATCCATCCATCCGTCTGTCTATATGTCTATCCATCCATCCATCTATTTATTGATTGATTGATTGATTTATTGCATTGTCAGTAGTTCACACGCACCTGCTTTTTGTTGGCTTTAATAGTTGAACACTGGACTGCATGTGCTAGTGTTACTCTGGCGTCTCCTTTATTTCTACACAGCAGAACATCATATTTCTAAAGCATTTCTCAGTGGGGTTTTTTTGCTGAAAAATGTTGTATTTCTGATAAAACCCATCTGCATTCAAGTGCTGATAAAACATGAACACATAAATCTGCACCTCAGCAGCACTTACTACAAATCTCTGTATTCTGAAGCGGTTCTCTATTCACACTTCATATATAACACTTCATTCTACTAAAAGCTGCAAAATATACTCTTTTTCTGGCTGTGCTGAAATATGTGCAAGTTATTGCAAATTTTATGAGGTAATGCATATTTAAACAACATACAAAATGCTGAATGCAGAAAAGTTTCCAATTCTTATTGCAATCAATCAAGTTGTATTGGTATAGGTGATAAATATTAGTTGTTTGTTTGTTTGTTTGTTTGTTTGTTTGCTTTACTCTATTTACCTGCAGTGTCTTGCATTAAAAAGGGGGAATGAAATCAAAAGTAAACAAAAATAATAAATCATGTTTCTGCTGCAGAAAATAACACAAATGGAACTGCTCATTTTTATATCATAATTTTAATTTTGTCCTTTTACAATTTTGACTTTTGACATGTCATATTACAAGCACATCATATGCACTCACCGGCCACTTTATTAGGTACACCTTACTAGTACCGTGTTAGACCCATTTGCCTTCAGAACTGCCTTAATCCTTTGTGGCAGAGATTCAACAAGCTACTGGAAATATTCCTCAGAGATTTTGCTCCATATTGACATGATAGCATCACACAGTTGCTGCAGATTTGTCGGCTGCACATCCATGATGCCAATCTCCCGTTCCACCACATCCCAAAGGTGCTCTATTGGATTGAGCTCTGGGGACTGTGGAGGCCATTTGAGTACAGTGAACTCATTGTCATGTTCAAGAAACCAGTCTGAGATGATTGGCGCTTTATGACATGGTGCGTTATCCTGCTGGAAGTAGCCATCAGAAGATGGAGACACTGTGGTCATAAAGGGATGGACATGGTCAGCAACAATACTCAGGTAGGCTGTGGTGTTGACACCATGCTCAATTGGTACTAATGGACCCAAAGTGTGCCAAGAGAATCTCCCCCACACCATTACACCACCACCACCAGCCTGAACCGCTGATACAAGGCTGATACAAGGCAGGATGGATCCATGCTTTCATGTTGTTGAGGCCAGATTCTGAGCCGACCATCCGAATGTGGCAGCAGAAATGGAGACTCATCAGACCAGGCAACGTTTCTCCAATCTTCTATTGTCCAGTTTTGGTGAGCCTGTGTGAATTGTAGCCTCAGTTTCCTGTTCTTAGCTGACAGGAGTGGCACCCGGTGTGGTCTTCTGCTGCTGTACCCCATCCGCCTCAAGGTTGGACTTGTTGTGTGTTCAGAGATGCTCTTCTGCAGACCTCGGTTGTAACGAGTGCTTATTTGAGTTACTGTTGCCTTTCTATCAGCTGGAACCAGTCTGGCCATTCTCCTCTGACCTCTGGCATCAACAAGGCATTTGCGCCCACAGAACTGCCGCTCACTGGATCTTTCCTCTTTGGGATGTGGTGGAACGGGAGATTGGCATCATAGATGTGCAGCCGACAAATCTGCAGCAACTGTGTGATGCTATCATGTCAATATGGAGCAAAATCTCTGAGGAATATTTCCAGTAGCTTATTGAATCTCTGCCACCAAGGATTAAGGCAGTTCTGAAGGCAAAAGGAGGTCCAACCCGGTACTAGTAAGGTGTGCCTAATAAAGTGGCCAGTAATTGTAATAAAGGACAAATGCAATCTCGATAAGTGTAATTATGCTCAAAATAAAGTCATATATTAAGATAACTTTTTTGAAGCGTTAAAATGAAAGATTTTATCACGTGTGCAAACTAAATAAAGTGTGAAGTCATGCAAAACTAAAGTTTTAGTTGAATATTCTGTGTTCATTAACATTAACTGTACAAGAATGTGAAAAAAAATCAACAAAGTCATATTTTCAAAAATAAATGTACTGTATACTTAAAAGAAAATAATGAATTGATTTACTAATAGGAGATCATTAAGACATCCTTCTGCATATAATCAAATATGACACATATGCTGCAAACAGAGCTTTTCTAGCAGCCAGAGGTGGAAAACAGCATTAGCAACACAAGGTCAAAGGTCAGTTTCCCTGCGAATAAACACTGGATTATAGAAAGATTTATGCAGCACACCTTCAAGACATTTTGAATAAAGCGCTCTTGATGAATGCACTTGTGCACTGTAAATCTAATTCAGACAAACATATTTTACATACAGTGTTTTATCATCTGCAAGGTGTGACTTCAGCCCACATGCAATTTCATGCATTTGCATACAAACTTAACTATAAATCATTAATGCATTAACAGCATTTTAATTATGACAAAAAATTGTGAAATGGGAATTTAAAAAAAGACTGTGTTGATTTTATTGTAGTTAAGTAAACATGTTTCTTTAAAATTACATATATTTAATCACTTGATAATAAATAAAATAAATTCCATTATTGTGATAGATAGATAGATAGATAGATAGATGGATAGATGGATAGATAGATAGATAGATAGATAGATAGATAGATAGATAGATAGATAGATAGATAGATAGATAGATGGGCACTAGTGGGCGGGGCTTTTCCCCTCTGATGACACGTACAAAGGCTAAATGTCAATCAAAATGTTTCTGTTTTTATCAAGTCTGATTAGAAAAAACACAATTAATTTATGCTTATCATTAGAGGCTGGATATATTCACACACTGCTGAAACACAACTGGGTTTAGACCCCTTATAATGGCGATTTTTGCATAATAGGTGCCCTTTAAAAAATGCTACACGGTCTGTGCAGAGTTTGTCATGTAAAAATCAGGTTTGGAACTAATTTGCATATTTTAAACCCGCTCTTTCTTCCTTATTCATCATATTTATATTATATTAACCATAAAAGGAAAAACAAATATTGAGTGTTTATTTAATGCTGGCTGCTCTACAGATTTTTCTCCTTGGTTATAGATTGTGGTGTTTGCCTAGAGATTCAGAGGACATTTCAAAGTGCCCCGTTATGCTGTCTGGGATGTGACCTTTGGTGTAGTGTGTAATGTAGCTTTCCTCAAACAACATCATCTTTGACCCTGAAACTCTGCTCTGTTGCTGAAGCCTGGAAGAGTTTGCTTTGTGTGGTTTACATGTACAGAAAGATCCTGTTTTCTGCTGTCAATCCAGATTAACTAATATTAATACTTCACTAATATTAATCCACTAATGCTTTCGAACTATAAAAAGGTTCCACTGGAAATGATGCAATAAAACTACTTACCATTGTTACTGTTAGTGTCACTAAGTGCTGGAGCGCAGATTTGATAATGGGTTTTTCTCAAAGCAGATATCTGACCAATCAGAGCAGATTATAACCAGTCTGGCCAATAAGTGAAGAGCAGGGCTAATCAGACCTTTCTGAGCAGAGTAGGACCAGTATGGCCAATAAGAGCAGAGTAGGGCCATTCTGACCAATTAGAACAAATTAGTGGCCAATGTGACCAGTTAGAGTAGAGTAGTGGGAAATATGACCAACTAGAGCAGTCTTGACCAATCATTGCGGAGTAGTGGACAATCTGATCAATTAGAGTAGAGGAAAATCTGACCAATTAGAGTAGAGGAAAATCTGACCAATCAGAGCAGAGTAGAGGCCCATCTCACCAATCAGAGCAAATTAGCACTAGTCAGAGCAGAGTATGGCCAATCTGACCGATTAGAGCAGAGTAGGATTAGTCTGACCAGCCAGAGCAGAGTATTGCTAATCTGACCAATCAGAGCAAATTAGTGGCCAATCTGACCAATTAGAGCAGAGTAGTGGAAAATTTAATTAATTAGAGCAGATTAGACCCAATCTGACCAATTAGAGCAGAGCATTGGAATATCTGAGGGATGCAGAGTAGGCCCAATCTGACCAATCAGAGCAGAGTAGGGGCCAATTTGACCAATTAGAGCAGAATAGACTCATTCTGAACAATTAGAGCAAAGTATTGGAATATATGACCAATCAGAGCAAAGTAGAGCCAAACTGACCAATTAGAGCAGAGTATTGGAATATCTGCCCAATCAGAGCAGAGTTGGGCCAATCTGACCAATCAGAGCCGAGTAGAGCCAATCTGACCTATTAGAGCAGAGTATTGGAATATCTGATCAATCAGAGCTGAGTAGGGTCAGTCTGACCAATCAGAGCACAGTAGGATTAGTCTGACCACCTAGAGCAGAGTATAGACCAATCAGGGAGGAGTATGCTCTCAAAAAGGGAGGGGTTTAGATAGAGTGGATTCTTGAACCTTCAGTTTCAGACACGATGATAAAGAGCTGCTGCTGCAGTGGATATTATGAGAGATCTTGTGTGGATGTGAACATACGGCAGGAGACTCCAGGACAAAATTAGCAACAATTTAAATGGCATAATAGCGGCACTTTAATAGTATGCATGCTTAAACGCAGCCTTATAATGCAATTAAAGCAGTCCTGCCAAAAGAGCTCATGTAAACAGAATGCTGTGATTATGTTAATATGATTATGCTCATAATTAGAGTAATCAGTGGTGGTAAAATGGGGAGTCTTGCAGTCATGTTTAAATCACATCCTTTCCAGAGTAGGGCCAATCTGAGCAATCAGGGCCATCCTTTCCTGCATTAGACGGGTGGCGCTCATGAAAAGCTTTGCCGGTTTGCACAAGACATCATGCGATTAATTAAAAGTTAAACCATGTTTCTGACTAAATGAAGGAGACCTCAGCCAGTGAGGCGTTGTGCTTTTCCAACATGCAAATGAAAACTCAATCTGAGCTGTCAGTGATTGGATGGATTGGTGGTGTGAGTCCTCCAGGAGTTGTTTTTGGATGAGCTTTGCATCAATATACAGTCATGCATGCATTAAAAGATTAAAACCGAGAGGAAGTCGATGCATCCTCAAAGAAAGTGGTCAGATCTGTGGACTGTGGATATTGCCAGAAATTCCCCACAGATGGGCACCAGATCAATAGCGGATCTTTCTGGCTCCCAAAAAAAGATGAGCAAGTCTTCTCAACATCCCATGATTTAAATCTCTCTCTCTCTCTCTCTCTCTCTCTCTCTCTCTCTCTCTCTCTCTCTCTCTCTTATCACATATGATAAAATGTAAAGTTGTAACCCTTCATGAAATTATATCCTAATTTATGACAATATTTATTTATTTATAATGAACAAATGAATGATTTATTTACTTATAAACTATTTTTATTTACTTGTGAATTTTTTTTATGAACATGATTTACGAACGATTTATTTCTTTAATTATTTATTTTTGATTGAACGAATTAACAAACGAAGGAACAGTTTTTTAACTTACTAATAAATGAATGACTATTTATTTATGAATAAGTAAACAAACAATTTACTTACTATTTATTTTTTATGATTAAATAAATGAATGATTTACTAACAAAGTAATTAATTCATTTATTAATTTATTTATGAATGATCGAACAAATGATTTACTTACCAATGAATGAATGATTTATTTACTTATGAATGAATGAATGATCAAACGATTTACTTGCGAACGAACCATTTATTTATTCATGAATGAACGAATGAACAGGCAATTTACTAACGAACGACTTATTTATGAATAAACTAATTAAAGAACAGTTTACTTACTAATAAATGAACAATTTATATATTTATGAATGAAGGAACAAACGTTTACTCACTAACGAACAAAGGAATGATTTATTTATTTATGAATGAACAAATGAATGAATAAACGAACAAACAAAAATTATTTTTTCATCCTAATAAGTGAATGTCTTATTTATTTATGAATGAACAAATGAACGATTTATTTACATACAAACTATTTATTTAATTATGAATGAGTGAACGGGCAGCACGGTGGCACAGTGGGTAGCACAATCACCTCACAGCAACAAGGTCACTGGTTCGAGCCTCAGCTGGGTCAGTTGGTGTTTCTGTGTGGAGTTTGCATGTTCTCCCCGTGTTGGAGTGGGTTTCCTCTGGGTGGTCCGGTTTCCCCCACAGTCCAAACACATGTGGTAAAGGGGAATTGGGTAAGCTAAATTGTCCATAGTGTATGAGTGTGTATGGATGTTTCCCAGTTATGGGTTGCAGCTGGAAGGGCATCCGCTGTGTAAAACATATGCTTAATAAGTTGGCGATTCATTCCACTGTGGCAACCCCATATTAATAAAGGGACTAAGCCGAAAAGAAAATGAATGAATGAATGAGCAAACATTTTTCTTACTAATGAATAAAAAATTTATTTATTTAATTATTCATTTATTTATGAATGAATAAACGAACGATTTATTTACTAATGAACTATTTATTTATTTATTTATTTGAATGAACAAATTATTTATTTACTGACAAACAATTTACAATTTATTTATGATTGAATGAACAAATGATTTACTTACTAATGAATGAATGATTTATTTATTTATTTGTGAATGAATGAACAAACAAACAAATGAACGAACGAATGAACAAATAGTTTAATTTAATTTATTTATGAATGAACAAACAAACGAATGAACTATTTACTTATGAATGAATGAATGAACAAACAATTTTTTTACTTACTAATAAATAAATGACTTATTTATGAATGAACAAACGAACGATTATTTACTTCCGAACTATTTATGATGGAATGAACGAATGATTTACCTACTAACGAACAAACAATTTATTTATTTATGAACGATCGAACAAACAAGCAATTTACATTGGAACAAACCATTTATTTATGAATGAATGAACAAAGGATTTACTCACTAACAAACAAACAAACAATTTATTTGTGAATAAACGAACAAACGAATGAACTATTTACTTATAAATGAATGAATGAACAAACAATTTTTTTACTTACTAATAAATGAATGACTTATTTATTTATGAATGAACAAACGAACGATTATTTACTTCCCAACTATTTATTATGGAATGAACGAATGATTTACCTACTAACGAACAAGCAATTTATTTATTTATGAACGATCGAACAAACAAGTTACTAACTAATGAATGAACTATTTATTTATTTATGAATGAATGAATGAATGAATGAATAAATGAACAAACGATTTACTCACTAACAAACAAACAATTTATTTGTGAATGAAAGAACAAACTAACAAACAAACAAACAAACAATTTTTTTACTTGCTAATAAGTGAAATATAATTTATTTATGAATGAACAAATGAGCGATTTATTTACTTACGAGCAATTTATTTATGATCGAATGAACAAACGATTAACTTAGAAACAAACAATTTATTTATGAACGATCGAATGAACAATTTACTTATTGAATTAATAATTTATTTATTTATGAATGAAAAAACAAACAATTTACTTACGAATTAACCATTCTTTTTTTTATAAATAAATGCATGAATGAACGAACAATTTACTTAATAAATAAACGATTTATTTATATATTTATGAACGAACGAAGAATATTTATAAATGCTTTCTATATCATGCTTGATTTCTGAAGTTACGCTGCATTCAAGTCCTTAGTGGATTGAGAAAAACAGGCGTCTCCTTAAGTCTCAGAATCGATTGTCGTCAGTCGTGAGTTGGATTGTGGCCAAGCAGGATGAATGATTAATCGATTGACGCTGAGTGTCATTTCTTTTATTCTCGCTGTTTGGCTTTCTGAAAGGTGCCCTTGTGTTCAGAGTTTGGTAAAAGTGAATCGGACAGAAGAGCAGTTTCTCCAAAGTCACCCCGCAGACGGCTGTCCGTTCAGATGCCCGCGCACTTGATCTCTCACCAGATTGTGTAAATGTGCCCGGCTAAAAATAGCTCGGCTTGGTAGATCTTGGTTTTGTAGGTCAGACTGGAACAAAATGTTAGTCTGTCACCACGGCTCGGGATTTGAGAAAGTGCCAGATCCGCTGACATGCTGTTTGGCTGCACTTGCACCTGTGTGTTCGTAAACAAAGAGTTCTGCTGACCTCCAGAGAACAAGAAGAAAAACACAGAATAATTGTGTTCGTTTCCTTTGACTGTAATGCCTGTATGCATTTAGGGAAGGGCTCTGCAACCTTATTCGTAGCATATTATATTTTGCTTGTTAGGTGTATCTTGGTAGGTTTGATCTCATCTGAAGTTATGATGAAAATCACATTTTGTAAGCTGTTTGAACAGAACTGTGTGTAGTATAGTGTGTCCACAGTCATATTGGTGTGATAGAAACACAACAGCCGTGGCGCAGTGGTTAACACTGTGCCCTCACAGCAAGAAGGTCTCTGGTTTGAGTCCCAGCTTGACCAGGAAATGTTCACAGTATTAATACATTTTGTATATAACACATGACATATATAAATATGTTGCTGTATACAGTATAAATGCAGTTTAATGAACAGTAAACATCAGAACATGTACTGGCTGGAATAATTACATGTTTCCCACAGTGCACAGCTCTTCAACACCAGCTGAAGGGATGATGAAATCATGACACTTTTCTCTGTGATGCACAAGAACGGCTTTAAGCTCCTCTGTAGAAGTATTGATCTAAACCAAGCAAGAAAGAGATTGCAGATAAACAAATAGTGATAGTATTGACGTCCTCCAGTCTGAACACACACGCAATTATTACAGAGATTCCCTTTGGTATGAAGCTAAAGGCTGAATCTGAGGCTCCAGTAGAGTTGATGCGACTCCATTCTTCATCTTTATCATTCTACAGTTTATCACAGATGAGCGATTACATGCAAATGTCAGCCTTCCCATGAAGAGCAGTTTCAACTAAAATACTGAAACCCTTTCTACTTTGTTTGCTTAGGCTTGTGTTTTACACCACTGGAAAAATACTCAACGATGTCTCTGTTAATGTTTTCAGATAATTATATTTGATTTACCAAACTCACACAAGTGCCGATTTTACATCTGTCACATCCACAAGTAAGCTCTTTCCTCATAAAGGCAGGAATTTAAAATAGAATCTATCATGTTTGTTCTATAGAGAGCAACTCTTGTCCTTTTGATGAGCATTATTTCTTTTGCGCTGTGCAGTTTAATACACAGAATTTCTATTATTTTATACTGTAAACTCTCAAACCTTTTGGTCACATCCATAACGCATGATTATTTTCCTCATTTAAAATATGCAAAATATTTACAGATTGGTATTTTTATGATCCCAATCATAAAAGGTTCCCATGCCTAGGTGTCACCACTAGGCATGGGAAGATAACCGGTTTCAAGGTTTACCACGGTTTGGAAAAGTCAAGGTTTTGAAATCTCAAACATTTTCTGTTATACTGTTCCTAAGGCATGTGTAAGTTTTTTTTTATTTATTTATTTTATGTGTGTTTTTTATGACTCATTACATTTTTTTTCTACAGCAATTTTTTATTTATTTTTTTGCATATCTACAGCAAAATGACCCTGTCTTTGTTCAATCTGTTTTTGAAACTAATGAAAAATAAAATGTTTTAAAAATATAATATATCTTATTAATATATATAAATATAAAATATAAATATAATAATAATATAATATAATGATAAATACAATAATATATTATAAATATAAGATATCTTATTTAGGTAGCCTACTATGTTAGGTGTGCAATCTGACACAATGACAATGACACAAATCCTAAAAATAAAGCTCCATTATTTTGGTCTCTTGTCAAGACAAGATCCGGAACAGATCTAAAACAGTACAGATTAAGGCAAAGGAAGGTTGTATAACTCTTATTTTTATCCACGATCTTACTGTACGCTCACACCAAAAGCGGCGAGAGCATCAAAGTAGCCGGAAGTCATTTGTTTTCAATGGGAGCTGGCGGCGAGGAGCAGCGTGGCGCGTCTTCGCCGGTGTGGGCGTCGAGGAGAGTTGAAATCAAGTCAACTTTATGGTAATGAGCTGTGACGCGGTTCGGTGGCAAGCAATCAGAATGTAGAAGTCCACCACTTGAGAGGAGTCCAGAGAACACAGACCTGTGAACTTTGGTTTTGACCACAGTTGTTCCACAGGGTTTGATTACTGCGGTTGCTGGATTTCCAGTTATTTACATTAAAAAAGTTACTGACGAGTTACTGATGTGCATCAATGTTATATTTTTTTTTCTTTAAAAAAGCGGGAATCTCATACGACAATACAAAACAGTATTGCTGCTTCAGAATATTTCAGGCATATGGACACATCGTGGAGCAAAGCCACACCACATGCAACTAGATCTTTCGTAGTTAAATGAATTTGATAATAAGTGTGAAACATCTTTACTCTAGAAAGCATCTTTGAATTTTGACGTAGCGACCTTTGACGCTCTCGCTGCATTCGGTGTGAACGTACAGTTTCTTTCTCTCAGATTTCACTCCCCGGAACATCTGACAACATGACCGCTTCCTCTACTGTAATACACCTAAGACACAGATTGCCGTAAACTCGCCAATGTCAGGGAATCGTTTTCTCTCGTTAACTGCAGGGAAAGAGTTTAACGAAATCATTTAGCAACTTTACGTACACCACAATACCAGCCATACGTGTAAAGCACAAGTAATGTCCTTTAATACAGTCACGTCCAGTGGCCGTCATCTCTGAAACAATCTCCATCTGTCTGATTCATTGCTCCGTTTGCTCAAACTTTCTTTTTAGCGGTCTGAAGCGCGTCAAACGCACAAAACGGCCAATTCAAACCACAGGATGTCTATATCTCATCTTTTCTATGACTTCACATGTAAATCACTCGTGCTTCATCTGCTTACTGCACAGACTGAAAACTCAACCCCCCCCCCCACCCCCCATTCCATGTAATGTAATGATTGTGAGGGCGCAGGTGAGACGTTTTCGAGAGACACTCAAATACATCACGTGTGCTGCGTATGCAACGTCTATAAGTCATGGAAAACAATTCATTGCAAGCTGAAATAAATATAATGTGATTATATGGCTTGGAATTTGATGTTTTATGAGATTATTTACATTTTTTTGCTATTATTTTGTGTTTAAATTAAGAATTTTGCAGGATCGCAAAAATTTTCGACTTTTTGTTGATTTTGCGTTGGATTCAGTGACTTGCCTAATTACCTTAACTTGCCTAATTAACATAGTTAAGCCTTTAAAAGTCACTGTAAGCTGAATACTAGTATCTTGAACAATATCTAGTCTAATATTTTAAGTTTTTACTGCAAATGTCACATGCGTAATGCTGGAGTTGCTCATTTCCCTTTACACCCATACAGACCTTCAGAATGAGGTCAGAGTTCCTGATTTCTCAATAAGCTGAACTCACAGAAGCGAGTGCTGTTCTGGTTCACAGCTAAAGTCTAATTTAATGTCTCCTGTTTTCATCATTTCTAAGAGTTTGAGGAGACATAAGTGCAGCCATATAATGTGATTAAAGCAGCCCTGCGTCTGGGGCTCGTGTAAACAGAACGCTGTGATTATGGTAATGTGATTATGCTCATAATTAGAGTAATCATAATTGCAGTAACATGTGGAGTCGTGCTGCTATAACAGTCATGCTTATGCTTTTGCGAATTCAGATGACGTGAACATCATCATGGTTAAAAGTGTGTTGTGTTTCTGACCAAATAAAGGCGCTGTGTTGCTTTTCAGTTTAATGTTTTGTATTGTAGGCCGGAGTATATATCACACAATCAGTCTGTCTATCTGTCTGTCTGTCTGTCTGTCTGTCTGTCTGTCTGTCTGTCTGTCTGTCTGTCTGTCTGTCTGTCTGTCTGTCTGTCTGTCTGTCTGTCTGTCTGTCTTGTCTGTCCGCATCCATCCATCCATCTCTGTCCGTCCATCTATATCCATCCATCCATTTATCGGGTACATTGTATTAAACTAAATAAAAGCCCATTTTTATTTTTGTAAACATTTATATATATATTTTCAAATTCAGTTTACAATAGGGATTTAAAATTAGTTATAAACAGAAAGTGCATTAAAGTGTCTGATTCACTCTTTCAAATACATTTTCTGCAAATAAAATGTCAACATATGGGTGAAATAATGCTATTAATATCTTAGGATGACATGTAATATACATACAGTACACATATATATATATATATATATATATATATATATATATATATATATATATATATATATATATTTTATTAAACAAACTTAATCTGAGCTGTATTTAATACTACAAAAAATAATGTATTGTTGTTGTTGTTGTTGTTATTATTTAATTGATTACATTTGCCTGCATATCATGTAAAAATTGGAATAAAGAAAACATGTAACTTCTTACTGTAATTGTTGATACAATATAGTTATTATAGTTAACATAAACAAATGAAAATAAAGAATCAATAATGACAAGCAATGACAGTCTGCATTTTCCATTTCTCATCAGATACTTTGTTGACTTTATAAGTGTTTATGTGCTTATATTGTGCACCAGCTGTGCATGGGTGTGTGTGTGTGTGTGTGTGTGTGTGTGTGTGTGTGTGTGTGTGTGTGTGTGTGTGTGTGTGTGTGTGTGTGTGTGTGTGTGTGTGTGTGTGTGTGTGTGTTGGTCTCATTCTTCAAGACGTGTGTGTGTGTGTGTGTGTGTATAATTGTTGTGATGGAGTGTAGCCTGTGGGCGATGCTGACAGTCTGTTTACACTGCTGAAGATCCTCCAGAGACGCTGTAAATAGTCAAGACGTGAACACACTCATCTGATGAACAAACACACACACACACACACCCTCTCAGGACATGTCCACACGCTCTAGACTCGGTCTTTTTTTGATGAAGACATTTCCCCCACCTTCGTTTAAAAACAAAAATCTGTTCACACAGGGGTAAATGTAGTGATTTGAGGCCCATCAGTGCTAATATGCAGCTTTTATTTGAGTTTATTTATTTATGAACAAAGAAACTAATGACTTATTTACTTATGAACTATGTTTTACGTTTTATTTATGAACGAATGAACAAATGAACAAACAATTTACATACTAAAAAATGTATCATTTATTTATGAATAAATGAACAAAGAATTTATTTACCTACAAACTATTTATTTATTTTTAAATAAAAGAACAAATTATTTACTCACTAACAAAGGAACGATTTATTTATGAATAAATGAATGAACAAACAAATACTAAATAATAACAAAACTTTAACATATATATATATATATATATATATATATATATATATATATATATATATATATATATATATATATATATATATATATATATATAATTACTTAACTCTTATTTTTGTTAGGTTTTAGGATTTTATTTAAGGTTTGCACTGCAAATGTAATTACATGCAATTGTTTGGTAAATAAAGTTGTTGTTTGTCTCTGATATAATATATAATCCACTGAAAGACTTAAGTAAAATATTAAATATTTTTTTGCACAAATCTTCTAAAGAAGATTAATAATATTAATAATAATTTTAAAAA
Source organism: Danio kyathit (assembly GCA_903798195.1). Taxonomy (NCBI): domain Eukaryota; kingdom Metazoa; phylum Chordata; class Actinopteri; order Cypriniformes; family Danionidae; genus Danio; species Danio kyathit. The sequence goes on from LR812542.1 coordinate 361,629, forward strand.
TGTAAAAACTGCTGTGGTCAATATTATTAGCCCCTTCAGCAATATTAGTTTTGGATTGTCTCCAGAATAAACCACTGTTATACAATGACTTGCCTAATTACCCTAACTTTACCCTAATTACCCTAGTGAAGCCTTTAAATGTCACTTTAAGCTGTATATATAGAAGTGTCTTGAAGAATATCTAGTCTAATAATATTTACTGTCATCATGACAAAGATAAAATAAATCAGTTATTAGAGATGAGTTATTAAAACTATTATGATTAAATATGTGTTAAACTCTGTTAAACATCACCTGAAATGTATTATTATTTTTTTTTATATAATTAAAATAACATTAGTTAGTAATTTTCTCTTCATCTGTATGTGTTTATGTATGTGTATCTGTATGTATGTATGTGTGTGCGCATAACTTTGAGAGAACCTTGCTAGAACGTTCTCCGTTTGCTAAAACAGCACTGATTGTTTAAATAGGTTTAATCCGGTCTTTAAGAGTGAAACCCTCTCGTCTGTAAATGTGCTTACATATGGCTCGTGCGCTAATTCATCTCTGCTGTAATTGTGTGATTATGCAGTGTTTGAGCTCGGGGTCTTTTGTACGCCGGCGGTGCTGGAAATCACAAACACACACTTTCATGTAGAGGACGCTTTGTTGTTGACTCTTGTATCTGCTACAAAGGATCCCGGATAAATTAAATCAGAGGTTACATTCTTTATATTTATCTGTGCGCCGTGTGTGTGTGTTTTCTCCTGATCTAGTTGTTTTCCGCCCGAGTCTGGGATTTGAGAAAATAATTGCGCTCATATTTCAAAGCCAGCGCTCCCTGCAGCGACGGGACGGCAAGCTTCAGGTGAAAAATCCTGCGGGTTCTGTCACTTTATCTGAGAGATACGAAGAAGAGGATAGAAATAAAATGAAGGAAAAGTAGAAATGCAGCCGGATGAGCTGAACACGGACCACTGGAGTGTTTCAGTGTGTTTCAATTATTATTACATTACACGGCGGTCTGGATTACTCCATTCTGATGGGTCAGTTGTGACATTCAAAGATGTGTTTTATTTTCAGATAACAACCCCAATCAGTTTTCATTCTGTCAGCTTTGCATTTGTGACTGTTTGGTGCCATCTAGTGTCTGAATAATGCTCAGGTTAGTGTATACTCCATCAGCTGTTTCTGTCAGCTTTGTGTTTTTGACTGTATGTCTCCATCTAGTGTCTGAATAATGCGCAGGTTAGTGTATACTCCATCAGCTGTTTCTGTCAGCTTTGTGTTTTTGACTGTATGTCTCCATCTAGTGTCTGAATAATGCACAGGTTAGTGTATACTCCATCAGCTGTTTTAGACTGTGTGTCTCCATCTAGTGTCTGAATAATGCACAGGTTAGTGTATACTCCATCAGCTGTTTTAGACTGTTTGTCTCCATCTAGTGTCTGAATAATGCGCAGGTTAGTGTATACTCCATCAGCTGTTTTAGACTGTTTGTCTCCATCTAGTGTCTGAATAATGCTCAGGTTAGTGTATACTCCATCAGCTGTTTTAGACTGTTTGTCTCCATCTAGTGTCTGAATAATGTGCAGGTTAGTGTATACTCCATCAGCTGTTTTAGACTGTTTGTCTCCATCTAGTGTCTGAATAATGTGCAGGTTAGTGTATACTCCATCAGCTGTTTTTGACTGTTTGTCTCCATCTAGTGTCTGAATAATGCGCAGGTTAGTGTATACTCCATCAGCTGTTTTAGACTGTTTGTCTCCATCTAGTGTCTGAATAATGCTCAGGTTAGTGTATACTCCATCAGCTGTTTTAGACTGTTTGTCTCCATCTAGTGTCTGAATAATGCGCAGGTTAGTGTATACTCCATCAGCTGTTTTAGACTGTGTGTCTCCATCTAGTGTCTGAATAATGTGCAGGTTAGTGTATACTCCATCAGCTGTTTTAGACTGTTTGTCTCCATCTAGTGTCTGAATAATGCGCAGGTTAGTGTATACTCCATCAGCTGTTTTAGACTGTGTGTCTCCATCTAGTGTCTGAATAATGCGCAGGTTAGTGTATACTCCATCAGCTGTTTTAGACTGTTTGTCTCCATCTAGTGTCTGAATAATGCGCAGGTTAGTGTATACTCCATCAGCTGTTTTAGACTGTGTGTCTCCATCTAGTGTCTGAATAATGCGCAGGTTAGTGTATACTCCATCAGCTGTTTTAGACTGTTTGTCTCCATCTAGTGTCTGAATAATGCGCAGGTTAGTGTATACTCCATCAGCTGTTTTAGACTGTGTGTCTCCATCTAGTGTCTGAATAATGCGCAGGTTAGTGTATACTCCATCAGCTGTTTTAGACTGTTTGTCTCCATCTAGTGTCTGAATAATGCGCAGGTTAGTGTATACTCCATCAGCTGTTTTAGACTGTGTGTCTCCATCTAGTGTCTGAATAATGCGCAGGTTAGTGTATACTCCATCAGCTGTTTTAGACTGTTTGTCTCCATCTAGTGTCTGAATAATGTGCAGGTTAGTGTCCCTCCGTTCAACTATCTATCTATCTGTCCGTTTGTCCGTCCGTCTATCCGCCCGTCTGTCCGTCCGTCCGTCCGTCCGCCCATCCGTCCATCTATCTATCTATCTATCTATCTATCTATCTATCTATCTATCTATCTATCTATCTATCTATCTATCTATCTATCTATCTATCTATCTATCTATCTATCTATCTATCTATCTATCTATCTATCTTGTCTGTCTATCTATCTTGTCTGTCTGTCTGTCTGTCTGTCTGTCTATATCGCTCTCATTTTCTCTCTATAGATATATGAGAGTATGTGAATGTGTAAATTCCCCTTCTGCACAAGTAAAGGCTGTATATAATTATGCTTATGTGTGTATACAAATAGGAAATTATTAGTGATCAGCTTGACTAATCCGCCAACTGTATAATTCATTCAGTTTAAGCTTGTCAAGCCCATTATTTCCACTCATAGTTCCACAAGGGCTCTGACACTTTTGTCAAGCTTTGAGACTCATAAATAAGAGTCTGGCTAAACTGTGAGAGTGTTTCAGGATCAATCAAAAGAGCAGCCGAACATGAAATATAAAAACTGCAGGACGTGTTGCTGACTCTTTACTTCACTGTCCACGCAAATCAGCAGCGATTTGTCACTGGAGACGGAATTTGAGGAAAACAAAGCCCCGTCACAATGGTTTGGCAGCAGATCTCGCTGGAGGATTTACTCTTTCTTCAGTGTTTCTGTCACTGAAGCTGGAGTAAAGTTTGCCAAGTTGCATCACAGACAGTTTTTATCACACCTGTCAGGCTCTCACTTTGTCAGCAAAAGTCCCAGAGTTCACTGCTAACATTTACTGTGGTAAAAACATCAGTCTGACCTGAAAGAAAGAGCAGAGGATTTACGGAGCAGAGCTGGGGGCTTATTATAGTCATAATGATGAAGATGAGGAATAAATGTTTTACTAGGCAAGGTGAACTTTATTTATTGTGTATTATTGTTAAAAGTAGAAGGAAAAACAGGTCATAACATATAAGAATGCACAATAACATCAGCTGAAGCATGTGTCTGTTGCATGCTTGATTCTGACAGTCTGGACGATCCTTTTCTTCTTTGGTCCTGAGCACCAGGCGTCCATTTCTCCCAAAAAACACCTGAAATACTGATTTATCTGAGCTCAGTACACATTTCCACTGTGTGATGGTTCATCCCAGAGAAGTCAACGGCGCTTCTGGACACTGTTAACATAGGACTTCCTTTTGGCGCAGTACATTTTTCACTGGCATTTGTGGATGTAAGTCTGTATTGCGGTACTTTTCTATTATACTGATTGGCTGATGGACATTCTCAGGCGTGTCGTTATTTTCATATAAATGTACAGCTAAAGTAGAACACAATTACATTGAATAATAAAATGATGGGGTGACACGGTGGCTCAGTTGTTAGCACTGTGGCCTCACAGCAAGAAGGTTCCTGGGTCAGTTGGTGTTTCTGTGTGGAGTTTGCATGTTCTCCCCGTGTTGGCGTGGGTTTCCTCCGGGTGCTCCGGTTTCCCCCACAGTTAACTAAACTGGCCGTAGTGTATGAGTGTGTATGGGTGTTTCCCAGTACTGGGTTGCAGCTGGAAGGACATCTGCGGTGTAAAACATATGCTGGAGTAGTTGGTGGTTCATTCCGCTGTGGAAACCTCTTATGAACATAGGGACTAAGCCGAAGGAAAGTGAATGAATGAACTACATATCTGCTGAATGCTTGATTCTGATTGGCTGATGAGCATTCTCAGGTGTGCTGTTATTTTCATATAAAGGAACAGCTAAAGTACTTCAGGACACAATTACTGCAAATTTAATTCATTGTATAATAAGATGATGAATACACTTTATACTAAATAAGACAAACTTTAATGAACAATAGCATTAATTGTGGCCTCATAGCAAGAAGGTCGCTGGTTCGAGTCCCGGCTGGGTCAGTTGGTGTTTCTGTGTGGAGTTTGCATGTTCTCCCCGTGTTGGCGTGGGTTTCCTCTGGGTGCTCCGGTTTACCCCACAGTCCAAACACATGCGCTATAGGGGAATTGATCAACTAAACTGGCCATAGTGTGTGTAAATGAGTGTGTATGGGTGTTTCCCAGTACTGGGTTGGAGCCATACTGGAAACATTTTTAAGTTGGCGGTTCATTATGCTGTGGCGACCCCTGATGAATAAAAGGTCTAAACCGAAGGAAAATGAATTGCTAAAGTAGTTCAGAACACACCAGAACACAATTATTACAAATTTAGTTAATTGTATAATTAGATGATGAATAAACTTTATACTAGGCGAGGCAAACTTTATTTGTAGAGTACGAGTTAAATAAAATCATAGTTGATAGACAATAGGACTACATTAAAAATAAAAATAGAAGGGAAAACGTGAAATAAAATATAAGAATAATAGTGTCTGTTGCATGCTTGATTTTCAGCATGGCGAATGATTCTGACTTCAGCTGTATATGTGAAACGCACACACTCAAAATACACACACACACTCAAAACACACTCAAAAGGGAAGGATTACACTAAATCCGACACTGAATGCTTTCTAAATCTATTATCTTAACACCGCATATCTCTAAATCTGCTCTGAATCTCTTCTTCAATCCTGAAGGCACAACTGCGCGCTGTGTGTGTGTATGTGTGTGTTTCTCCATTATAAACAGGGTCATTTACCAGCAAAATCTGCAACTCTGAGCTTATATTTACGCATCGGAGTCAATCTCAGGACGGCTCTGCACACTGGATATGTGTGATTGTCTGGAAAGAATGGATTTGGGGTCGTTTGTAAACGTGTTTTCACATCAGCTCTGTGTTCAGAGTTTCCTCAGGCACATTTTTAGAAATAATCTTACATATCATATAAATCCGACACATCGAGAGCGATAAAGGCAGGAATAATGTTTGTTTCCGGCTGTGCTTCTGAAGGGTTCAGCTCTGAAACACATAATAAAATCAATCAGAAAGCAATTATTACAAATTTAACTCATTGTATAATTCATTTTCTTTCATTTTCCTTCGACCTAATCTCTTATTTGTCAGTGTTTTTGTGTATTTTAAACAAGCAAAATAATCTTATGTCTAAAAGAAAAGCAAGATTATTTAGCTTACCCCATTTTGCTTGTTTTAAAATAAAACTCTCTTCATTTTGACTCATTATTTCTGAAAATTAGACAATATTTTGTGCCTGTCTGGAAAATGCTTCTTGATTGGTCATTTTTTAGATGTTTAGACTAGAAACAAGACAAAAACTGAGTATGAAAAGCGTTTTTTTTGCAGTGTAAAGGTTTGTAACCACTTGAAGGAGAGTAAAGAGTAAATTTACATTATTGGGTGAACTACCCCTTTAACCAAACACACACACACACACACACACCTGATCCCCATCACCATCCCTCACACACACTGCTGTTTTGGCCTGGTCTAATGTGATTGATTTGATCTCTGCCTGTGCTCTTCTGCTGCATTCACACAGTTTAGAGTAATGTTGAACAAATGTAAGCCATTGAGAGTGACGTCAACTGCAGGATCCAGCTAAATCAACAATGGAGGACACTGTGATCCAAGCAGTGGCTTTCTTGTTTGTCAATAATGGAGATGATATTGAGTAATTTGATTAAAAGTGCAAAGGAATAACTGGATTACCTATGACAACTCGCAAGACTGAGAAATGAACACAACACTGCAGAGACGACAGGTAAAGACCGCTAATTATTGCAATAACTCTACACACCGTAAAATTAGCAGGTTTATATATTTTGTGATTTGTGTTTTGTTTTCTGCTTAGGAATTACATGGAATGGGATGAATGTAGACACAATAAATTGGATGAAGTGAGTCCATTTGTAAATAAAAGAAATATTTATAAATATATACGATTATATAGTCTGAGTAATCATGATTTCACGGTTATAACGATTATGCATTTATTAAATTGACTAGTTAGTTAAAAACTAGTTTAGAAAATGACAAGAAAACTGCTTATATTTAAAGTGTTGTTTATTGCTGCTCAGTAACCAAATACAGCACACAATATTAATCAAAAAACAAACAATACTCACATTTCTCTCTTTGCACTTAAAAATAAATGAAAACATTTTTGATTTAGACATGAGGGATCATTTTACACTGAAATAAATGACAGAACAATGAATAAATAAATAAAAAGTAGAATAAATACAATTAAAAAATAAAAATAAATAAATAAAATAAAAAAGCTAAGAGTTTAAATGAACTGTTATTATTATCTGCGTTCATACATTCATAATCATTTTAATCATTTGTAATAATTCGTCTACCGTATCTTTTGTTTACATTGCACTGAAAGCCACGCACAACTCTCACCACTACAGCGTGAGATCATTTCTACTGTGTGCACCTGTAGGTCCGCTCTACGAGCCGTGTGCACACCGCTCCCAATATGCGCATGTCTCCATTGGAAATAATAAACTTGCGTGTGGAAAAGACGCAATATGTGAACGGCCCGCTGCTATAGTTAATCCAGTGTGCGTGCGTATTAGCCTCGGTATAAGCTCGGAGCTTTAAACTAGCACACAATTGTCATAACTTTATTTAGTTGGCAGTTTTGTTCTGTGCTAAAGAAATGCGGCGTTGAGAAGTCTTTACTATTATTTAAGCGTAATGGAATCGGCTAATCATGGAATCCCTATTAACGATATCAGTGCATTGTACAAAAGACCTTTTCTACAAACATATCCAAATGTTTTCGGCTAATGTCAGGTGACTCCCGCTCTGCGCAGCCCTCAACTGCAGCTCGTGCTGTATTGAACAGACGCACGTCACTTCATAACTATAGCAGCCGTTGAATAGCCCTGTCCTAGTGGATCACCCCTTTAATCAAACTGAAAGATTGTACATGACTCTTTTCATTGTTGTTGCTATTTGTATATGCAAGTCCGTCAAGCATTGGCTGCTTATGTTCTGCAAGTTGGCATTACAACTGTTTTATTTGATGACAACATGGCAGAACCCTTCCTGTCCACTACTTATTGTGTTGCATTGCCTTTTTTCTCTCCTTAGTCTAACTCTAACATCACTGGCATCTGTACTGACTGTATTCATCTTGAAAATGAATTGAACCATGACACATCTACCATAACTGTTTGGGACAAATACATGTACCATTACATTCTTAATATTAATATTGTACATAAAAACAGTATACACTTACCGGACACTTTATTAGGTACACCTGTCTAACTGCTCGTAACGCAAATTTCTAATCAGCCAATCACATTTCAGCAACTGACATGGTCAAGACGATCTGCTGCAGGTCAAAGCGAGCATCAGAATGGGGAAGAAAGGGGATTTAAGTGACTTTGAACGTGGCATGGTTGTTGGTGCCAGACGGGCTGCTCTGAGTATTTCAGAAACTGCTGATCTACTGGGATTTTCACACACAACCATCTCTAGGGTTTACAGAGAATGGTCCGACAAAGAGGAAATATCCAGTGTGTGTATGCATGTTTGTGTGTATTTGTGTTTGTGTGTTTGTGCATGTGTTTATGTTTGTGTGTGAGTGTGAGTGTACGTGTGCATATGGGTGTGTGTATATGTGTTGTAGAGTGAATACTGAATGCTCAAGTCTGCTGTTTCAGACTGACAGCGCTAACCTTAATCACAGACGCAACCAATGAGCCAACATTTACAGCATTTACATCTACAACACCTACTGCATGTGCAACACTTTACAACACCTACAGCATTTGCATCTACAACACCTACAGCAGGGATGTCAAACTCAATTCCTGGAGGGCCACAGCCCTGCACAGTTTAGTTCCAACCCTGCTTCAACACACTTATTGGGAGGTTTCAAACAAGCCTGAAGGACTCAATTAGTTTGATCAGGTGTGTTTAATTAGGGTTGGAACTAAACTGTGCAGAGCTGCGGCCCTTTAGGAACTGAGTTTTACACCTGTGACCTACAGCATGTGCAACACTTTACAACACCTACAGCATTTGCATCTACAACACCTACAGCATGTGCAACACTTTACAACATCTCCAGCATTAGCACTGCAGTCTGGCCAGCAGTCAGTGTGTATGTGTGTAACGCTCTCTGACAGCAGTGTGTTCTGCCAGTGCTCACACACAGGCTTTTTGCTCCAGCGGTTCCGCTCCGCTGTACAGGAGAAGAAAAAACCTGGACAGAACAGAGGAGACGGGTTTAAGTGGGTCGGTGTGTGACATTTGAGCGGAGCGTAAAAACATCACGACTGACTGAATCTGAGTTCACACGATTCCTGACGCACTTCATTCGCTTCACGCGCGCCATTGACTTTCATTACGGGCACTGCTCGTTTGTTTCCCTCAATTTTACATTCAATTAGATCTGAAATGCATTCAATTGTTGTCCTAATCCTGTATATTAGCTGCTGTCCTGGCAGTTTCGGCATTTCTGATCAGTGGAGAAATCTATACTTGTCTGCTTTTTGTTTTTAAACATTTGTGCACTCGCTTAAATACACATAAATCATCTAAATGTAAATGTGTATATTTATATACAGTTGAAGTCAGAATTATTAGCGCCCCCTTTGAATTTTTTTCTTCTTTTTAAAATATTTTCCAAATGATGTTTAACAGAGCAAGGAAATGTTCACAGTATGTCTGATAATATTTTTTCTTCTGGAGAAAGTCTTATTTGTTTTATTTCGGCTAGAATAAAAGCAGTTTTTAATTTTTTAAACACCATTTTAAGGTCAATATTATTAGCCCCTTTAAGCTCTGTTTTTCTTGATAGTCTACAGAACAAACCATCATTATACAATAACTTAATTACCCTAACCTGCCTAGTTACCCTAATTACCCTAGTTAAGCCTTTAAATGTCACTTTAAGTTTTTTATATCTATATTATTATATTATTATATCTAGCTTTTATATCTAGTCTAAGATTATTTACTGTCATCATGACAAAGATAAAATAAATCAGTTATTAGAGATGAGTTATTAAACTATTATGATTAGAAATGTGCTGAAGAAATCTGCTCTCTATTAAACAGAAATTGGGGAAAAAATAAACAAGCGGTCTAATAATTCAGGAGGGCTAATAATTCTGTCTTCAACTGTATATTGACTTTCATTATGGGCCATTATGGAGACTGCTCATTGTGTTTCGATCAATTTTACAATCAATTACACCTGAAATGCATTAAACTTTTGTCCTAATATTGCATGTGCCGTGCTGTTTAATTTTCTAGTTTGGGATTCACTGTTTGGGGAAATTATTGAATAAATTACAGATGCTTATTTTATTTATTTGCAAATTATCTGTCATTTGGGGTTGTGAGTTGGGATTACATTTGACCAAAATGCATGAGAGAGTCATTGAAACTAGGGATGCACCGATACCGATACCAGTATCGGGTATCGGGTCGATACTTGGTTAAAATACTCATACTCGTATCGGACATGAAAGGCCGATACCACGCACCGATACCACTCAACAGTAATTCACTATGGATGTGATTGTTGTCCTACCTGACTTCAGTGTCTTAATGTATTAATTAGCCTAATGTATTATATATGAATAGCTTAGTCCTTATAAACAACCCGCGTATAAAATATATTATTAACGAATCTATAGGCTACTGAAGAATAAACCGAATATGAAATATGATCCTTGCATAATGATCACAACTAGCACCCAAACAAGCTAGCACTCATTTTATATATAAACTATAAATAAAAAAATTTAATAAATTTTAAGAAATGGAACATTGTGTAAAAAAATCTACTACAGGCTAAATAAAAGCGCCTGAGTTTAAACATCCCTGCGGTCACTGCGCGCGTGTCAGTTTACAGCTTCTGTAAAGATCAGAAAGCCTAGCCCAGTGCTGAACTTCACGAAACCAGTTTTATTTGTTGCAGATTTAAAATGCCTTTTATTTTTAAAATCTCTCAAGTTAATATAGACTATCGGGTAACATAATCTCCCTCAGAGATATTGGAGTTCAATAACGTGGTGCGCAGTGACTATTGACGGTACCCTGTAAGTTTACACACTGCATACACAGGCCTACAGCTCTGGTGTGTTATGAATTGCATGTTTTAAATGACAGCGAGGCATGCTACATTTAGTTTTTATTGTAAAATATACATTATAACCCAGTACACAGTAAAATAATATTTTTGAATGGCTTGCCTATTGGCAGCGCATTTAACCGTTTTAAGCTTAAATAGGCTAAGCATATTTTTATTAATATTAAAACAAATGAATACAAACTAGCCACCCTTTGATTTTTTTCGTTTCCGTATATTTTTTATCAAACGAAAAATGCAATGAATTGTTGATTTTGGTTTTCATTTTTATTAGAATTAATATAATTATTAGGCTACACAAATTCTACATACCATTGGCTCTGATTGCGTCAGAAATCCTACAGATAGACTTTTTAGCTCAAAGACATTTATGCCTATTTATTTCAGTGCTGTATTTTGACAGATTTCACAAAGGCTTCAGCTATTCTGTAAACTGGTACCAGCCTCAGTTTTGCGGCTTGACTTGTGCGGCGTCTTCGTATCAATGTCTGGATGACAGCGAGAGAGAGATCAGATCAGACCTTATTCGATGTGTGGCCGCACGACACAGTTACTTTACTGCAGTTTTAAAATATTGGCTTATCTAAATTAACTTTTCATTCGATTACAAGCCGAAATATTGCCTGACATACGCAACTTTCGGTTTTGGAAGAGAGAGGCTTCAGTGAAGACACACACACTCAGGCAGGGGCGGACTGGCCGAAGCACCGGGACGGTCCGACGGTCAATCTGGTCTGCCACCGTGATTCTGGCCTGCCGCGCTTCACTGTCTACATCGCATCGGATGTGGCCTGCCATCGGGACTCTGGCCTGCCGCGCATCCCCGCACACGCCTCCGCGCCTCCTCCCCGCTCTTCACTTTCTAGATCGCATCAGATGTGGCCTGACTGACAGTTACTTTTGCCCGGTTGAAAATGCATTCCCAGTCCGCCCCTGTACTCAGGATACACTCTTGCTTTTACGGCTGTAGCTACGCGCCGTGCGTATACCTACTATGCGAGGGCGGGAATTAATGCCGTTTTTTTATTTTTTTATTTATGACATAATTTAAAATGATTATTAAACAGTATAAACTACTTTAAAGAGACAAAATATATACGAAATTCGTTTTAAAAATATATTTTGTCAAAGAAAAATATACGAATTATATTTTAGTTTGAGCTGTGAGCAACTGTGGATGATTTTTGGTCAGTGGAAAGTAAGGATTTAATTAATGCTTCACTATTGTATCACAATCTTCTGTCATATATTTGCAATTTTTTTTTTATATGTCATAATTTTAAAGATGACGTCTTGCATCTGATTTTTCCTTGGTGCTGATGTGCTTTTATTACATTTAGATTTCAACAAAATATTTAAACTAAAAAGGAAACGAATTATGTCGTAAGGAATGCCCTAAATAATGTAGCCTTTGACAGTAACCATCAGTGTTTCTTGACATGATTGGGGAAGGAGGCTGCACTCTTGTAGGCCTATTCATTATTGATTTTTTAACATTAAACACATAATAATCAAGTGCAAAAAAAAAAAAAAAAAAACAGCTGAAATTCGGAAAAAGTGCTCACTGCGGTTGCCGCGATGCTTGCTTTGTTTTTCTCCAGTTGGCTTGTCAATGGCACAGGATTGCTTAAACACTTTTTTATATAAAAAAAAATAAGATTTATCAATAAACATTGTGAGATGATGGTCGCGTGATTTTTAAAATGAGAGTAGGCGTTTCGTATTTATGGCTATTAATCCTATCTACCCGCAACCCAACCATAAACATCTAGTAGCTACTTTTTGATTACCTCACTGGTGGATCAAAGGCAGGACTCCTGAATATGAAAGAATCATGCATAACAGGGTTTTATGCGTCCCCAATATGCAACGAGAGTGACTCCATAAGGTAACGTAGCCTACACTGCACATACTTTGTGTAATGTGTGAAGTCGTGCACACATGTAAGCGCAAGGATAACTCATCCTTTAAATGTCCATGCTTAATCGTTAAGGTCTGGGTTGCAGGGTTATCAACAATGTGTATATTTTTGGCTTGGAACAGTCTCCTGTTAAAGATTTTTGACAAATAACAACAAAAAACGAACAAATAAACTTAATTGAAACCAAATCTATGAAGTATCGGTATCGGTATCGGCAAGTACACAAATTAAAATACTCGTACTCGTATCGGTTTGTAAAAAAGTGGTATCGGTGCATCCCTAATTGAAACGTTTACCCAAAACAGAGTCAACGTTTGTCATTTGCATGAGTTTAAACACAGTCCAAACACATGCGTTATAGGGCAATTGATGAACTAAATTGGCCGTAGTGTATTTGTGTGTGTGTTTGTGAATGAGTGTGTATGGGTGTTTCCCAATACTGGGTTCCAGCTGGAAGGGCAACCGCTGTGTAAAACATATGCTGGAATAGTTGGTGGTTCATTCCGCTGTGGTGACCCCTGATAAATAAGGGACTAAGCTGAAGGAAAATGAATGAAGACCCAATCAGCTTTACTTTGACATTTCCTCGACCAAGAAAGACTGCAGCTTTCCGTCATACACCATGGCCACCAAAAGGATACCATTGCTATCATTTGACAGTGGAGACAGACATCTGATAACCCGTCCCTTATCCATACCGAACTGAACCATGGCATTCAGTGGAAATGTGGCAATAGTTTATAGTGTGTAATGCAAGTGCAGCAGTGAAACAGCAGAGTTTGAAATGAGATGCTGTAGAAATAACAAGAGTAACAGTGACTTGATTGAAATCATCCACATCAGTGTTTTAGCACATCTCACAGCAGTTTCAAGAGTTAACAAAGCCTGTTTGGCACGCTGTCCCAGGAGAGAGCCCTGAGCTCATAAGATCCTCGAGCCCAGGGCTCCCTCCAGTTTGCGAGAGGGGAGTTTGAGCTCAAGTAGATCTGGAGAACTCCCCTGCTGTGGTTGCTAATGAACAGATAGTGATTGCTCTTAAGAGGTAACTACTTACTAGGAGCATGTCTATGGTGCGGATTTGGATTAGTCAATTAACTTTAGCTGCATGTTTTTGGGTGTTGGGAGGAAACCGGGGAACCCGGGGTAAAACCCACGTGAGCACGGGAGAACGTGTAAACTCCACACAGAAATGTCGGCCGGTTTGGTAAGGACTAGAACCAGTGACCTTCTTGCTGTGAGCTGACAGTGCTAACCACTGGGCCACCATGCCACCCATCTAGGAAAGCAGGAGGAGTAGGGGTGGAAGGGGGGATTCTTCAAAACTAACATGGCTGTTATATGGAGCTTAGGGTAATTATAGTGGCCTAGGAATCGTCTGATTGGTGAATCATAAATTGGATAATGCGGGACCGGCCGCAAGCAATCATAAGCAGGTGATCCTCTCCAAATAAGTTTATAAATAAACTTGACCTAATGTGGATTGCAGGTGTTTGGTGATGAAGACGCAGGCTCTCGTGCTGAAAGTGCTACAGCCTTTAGAGAATTCACATTTAAAACACGCAGGAGTGATTGGCCGTCCGCTCTGTGTTATCCAGCATGACGGCTTTATGAAGAGCTGCAGCTGAACAGTGGAATCAGGCAGACTTCATCAGAAGTTTTGTGGAGCGCCGGAGCCACGGGTGACTGAACTCCTCTGTGAGTAAACAGCTGAAGGGGACTCTTAGTGCTGTCAGAAGATTACTGGAGTAACCTGAATACATCACATCTGAGGAGGAGAATGGCAGGAACAAACCCTGCTGTCACTAACACACCACTCTCACACACACACACACGCTTTATAGAAGCACACACACATACATATGCATACATTCATAAACACACACACATATACATGGATGCACACACACATATGAACACACATTCATACATAGATACACACACACACTCACAAACAGACATACACACACACAAGTACAGAGACACATAGGCGCACACACATATATAAATATACACACAGACACACATAGATGCACAAAGACATACTCAGTCTCTCACACACACGTACAAACACAGTCAGATGCACACACACAGAGATGCGCACACACACTTACACCCCCTGATGCTGGAGGCCTCCACAGACTCAGTTCATATTGCTGCGGTTTCTCTCCAGTGTGGTTAAATGACCTGTTTCACTGCACTTCTGCCTCCGGGAGTGTGTGTGTGTGTGTGTGTGTGTGTGTGTGTGTGTGTGTGTGTGTGTGTGGTATGAAAATATGAGAGTCTGTGTGTGGTATGAGAATACGGGAGTGTGTGTGAGGTATGAGAATATGTAAATGCCAGAGGACTCCCTCAGATAAAGGTCATGGGCGATCCATCATGCTGTCCTGGATCCTGCCGCTCTGGTCTGCAGGGCGTCTCTGCAGGAACAGTAATAAGGTGTTCGGGGACTTTGCCGTTTGTGACAGACTTCATCACAGCGGCTTCTGGGATCTGTTGTGTGTTTGACGAGAGCTTTCATTAGATATATAAATGCACATTACTGACTCGCTTACTAGATGGGTTTTTGTCACGAACAGTAAGGCCCAATCCCAATTTTAGTTTTTTATTTACCCCTTCCTTTTGGCCCTTTAAAACAGTCTGAAGGGGAAGTGCTTCAAAATATACCCCTAATAAATGGGACAGCACCTGCACACGTCATCATATGTGGTCAAGAGCTCTTACTTCATATGAGATCCACAACAGCGACTGCTGTAGTTGTATGTAGTCAGGTGTTTATCTTCAGGAAATTACTGAAGGCATATATCATGTTATCAAATCCATATAATGTGGAAGTAAAGTCGTAACTATACTGTGCTAGGGCTGTGCCGATAGACGATGCCATCGTCCATCGCTGATGGCTGATAAACTTCACGATGCTGAGCCGGCATCACTATCCATCACTCCGCACCTCATGTATATTGATATATAACTTATTATTTGCATGTCATCTTAATAGCAATAACGGTCTTTTCATGAGCTGTGTTAAATGTAACATAAAGCTGCCGCTTGCATGGCTGACAGCATGGTGAGGGTTAAATGAAGGATTATACAGCACCTCTCGCGCTTAAAATGTGTAGATTCAGTGGCAAACGCTGTCACCTGCAAACCCCGTTCCACAGACTGTACAGTGAATGGCTTTAGTTATCTTCATAGCGGACTTGAAGCCACTGGAAGTCTTTTATCCACTCTTGGAAAAGTGTAAATGGTGGATTAACATTCAGCACATGATCACTAATAAGATGTGCCATTATTAGTGACTTTAGGTGCTTTCTAAAACGAAATCTTTCAGTGTTATTTTCATTCTCTCATCTTCAGCGCTTCACATTTCCGCAGTTGTAGCTCCTGTCATCTGAAGGCAGAAGGCGTTGACTGAGTGATTGACAGCTGATATTAACCAATCCATTCACGTTCAGTTCTAGAGCAGTGGGTCAATAAGAAGAGCACAAAGGGCTTATTTTAACTTCAGCAAGTTCACATGACTGTTTTAATCTGTTCCTGAGCGCTGCGTTTGGCGTTTTTAGGTGCAAAGATGCATTCTGCATAAATGTCTCCTAAATCTGCGCACGCGTCGAGGATTTTGCAGTGAAAACAGTGAAAATGTATGCACTCGCACACATGCTTCCCAATATATTTTTAGGTCGCATAGATAAAATTTCGGGAGCATATGTGACCAAAACGGTCGAGCCCTAGCATCTTTACTTGTTATTATTTCCTCATGATAATAATGAAATAAGGAAGTTATCATCAATCACAATACAAATTACAGTGAACTCCAAACCAACTCTTGTCTCCTCCACCAGCTGTGGGGAAAAGCCATTATACCAAAACAGATCACTCCGCCTATTCATGCCAGAGTCCTGCGGGGAAAAAGTGATTGACAGGTGGTAGGGGTGTCAAAATTAATCGTTTCTTCGGTGCACCGCGATGCAGATGCGGACAATTCGGTATCGGTTCAGTAAGAATCATAACCGGTTATTATATACTGACGTCATTTATCTCACATGCACTATGTCGCCGTAGCTTACTATGGCGAGGGAGGCGAGCCACGAGCGCGAGTATTTACAACGCTCTAACTACGTAAAAACCAAGAAACTGTGCACAATTTCACTGCGTGTGGGTTTGCTGAACTCTGTTTCACTGACACTTACAGCAAAAGCCCCTATTTCACGGCGATTAAGAGAATGAAAGTAATCTCCATTTCTCTCTCTCTCTCTCTCACTGTGGCCCATGAGTGCATCTGTGAAGAGCACCAGCGTGTAAGAGCCAATCGCAGCCCTTTCTGTTGAGCGCGTGACCAATCAAAGGGGTGTAAGAAAGAACTTGGTAGTTGGTAGACAAGGCTCAGAAAGCGAGCGGGATATTTATATTTGTTTATTGTCTATAAATGCTCGTGTTGTTTAAAGGTACAGTTTATATATCTGACTGTTTGTATTAAAGGACAGAATTGTTTTACAAATAGTATATAAATATATTTATACATTTGAATACAAGAATTGCTGTGCTGGGAAGAAAATATAAAACTGTGTATGGAAAGCATCGTCAATGCACCGTGATTCACCGAGATATCGAATTGAACCGAATCGATGGCATGATAATCGTAACCGAACCGTGAGACCAGTGTAGGTTCACACCTCTAACAGGTGGTAATCTGTTTGTGACTTTATTTATTTATGGTTTGGTTATGGGTAAATCAAAGACATGTGGGTCAAGTAGTGAAAACGGTAGGCTACAATTAATTAATTCGTTATGAATTAATTGATAATTAACAACACCCACCCTCGGCCCTGCCTATGACGACGATGCATCGCGATGTTTCACATTAGACATCGTATGATGCTAAATTTATACTGTGGTTTCATAGATATTTACAACACATGTGCTGTCAAACCAGTGAAGATTTTTCTTAATTTGCTGTTGCTGTTTTTCTATTTGCATATTTGCATGCTATGATCCATTGCACAATCAAAACCACCCATATAGTATTGCAGTGTGAAAACAATGGCGATCTGACAACTCTGAAAACCATGCAGTGTGAACTTGCCATGGGAGCACAGTTAAGTTTGGTCTTCCAGTGTTTCCTCTAGGATCTTTCCCAGCTGTGGCGGCAGGCCTTTTTTTACACAGATCTGCCAACTATTTCAAAGACAAATATTACACGCAGTATTACAAGTCGAGAACGCATTCATGTAATATGAGCATGCAAATCTCTTTGCTTGCGCGCCGATTTCCTCTTCGTGCACAAAACTTCTTGCACGCACTCAAATTTACATGCTCAAGTGCAGATCTTCTCGTGCGCTCTCCAGTAAGCGCTGCTGAAGTGCGATTTAGTGCGTTTTTGTGCGTTTTCCGACATTAACGCGTCCTGAAGTAAAGTGAAACGACTATAAACTCCAGAAAGATAAGTATACTTATGGAAACTGTGTTCATCTTAACTGAAAGCTACGCCGTGTTTGCTTGCGCCCCACGCATCACGCACCTGTCAGTCAGTCAGTCAGTCAGCATGTCACCTTAAAGGGTCGAACAAATAGCGCACAGCACTACTACGGTTACAGACATGTTTGCGCTGTTATAATTCACTCACCTTTTAATATGTTTTGGTGCGATTATAACCTGCTATAAAAAACACGACTAAATGTTTTAAATGAGAAGTTGTAATGTAGCCGTGGCGGGATGAATTTTGGATGAATGAATGTAGCGGAAACCTTGGTCTTCTATATTTCTTTCAAGTCACTTTCCCAGTTTCTGCTCGTCTTTACAGCAGCGTCTGCATGTTGTGTTTGCTGCTCAGGTTTGCTGATGCTGAAGTCTCTCAGGTTACTGTGGAAACTGGAAAGTGACCGAGAGCTCATTTGCATCAGCGCTCTGCCACGTCCTATTAAGCTTCAACAATACAAGTCCAAAAGGACGCAGTTTTATCTTTGGAGTTTTGCCTTTAATCCCTTCCCTCGTAGGGATCGACGTCTTTGCAATCAGCCAGCGCTCGCTTCAATCTAAAGCAAACAAAGGAGCTCCGGCGATTCGTCATCTAAATGGGGATTTGATTCCTGTGGGGAGAGAGTGGACACAATAAAGAGTCACGAGGGGTTAATGGCAGCCCTGAATAACTTTTAAACGTTTTATATACGACGACACCTTCCCAACAGCAGCGCCACACTACATGCATTAGCTTTATAATTGGGCTTCATTGAATGAGTCATTAAAAAGGAATTAAGCCAAACAAAATTAGAGTGCATTGTCATGCAAATACAGCAGGACCTTTTGTTGCACAGAAAAAAAACACATGTTTAATCTAATTAAAGCTAGCTCCTGCTCATTGGCATGATGTAGCCGTCCTTAAAGCAGACAAAGAGCAGCAGAAGGAGATGATGAAGGGTGAAGTGTGTATCCCTGTGTGTATTATCGCCATACACACACACACACAGTACTGTATGACCACACACACTCGGGTTTCTGCATGTGCAAATCAATACTCTCCAACAGAGAGCTCGCCGGAGAAGACCTGCAAACAAATGTGCTTATCTCTCCGCTGCGCAATATCAAGTGTTCGGGAGGATCATTCTTCTCGAGAGGGCTTTCAAATATTCCTTTCTCCAGAGAATCCGGTTAGGAGAAATGAAATTGAGGCTGCGGCCGGTAAATCAAATCACAGCAAACTTTGTGGTTTGTAAAGCAGGTGCATTGATCTGAATGTGACGCGTGCTGGAGTTTCACTCTCAGGAGTTTGCTCTATTGGCCAAGCCCGAGAACTGTACACGACTGCATGTGTTGTTTACTTAAATATACACTAAATTAACACTTAAAGGTGGCACGGTGGCTAGCACTGTGGCCTCACAGCAAGAAGGTCGCTGGTTTGAGTCCCGGCTGGGTCAGTTGGTGTTTCTGTGTGGAGTTTGCATGTTCTCCTCGTGTTGGCGTGGGTTTCCTCCGGGTGCTCCGGTTTCCCCCACAGTCCAAACACATGCGCTATAGGGGAATTGATCAACTAAATTGGTCGTTGTGTGTGTGAATGAGTGGGTGTTTCCCAGTACTGGGAAGGGCATCTGCGTAAAACATATGCCAGGATAGTTGGTAGTTCATTCCGCTGTGGCGACCTCTGAAATAGAGACTAAGCCGAAGGAATGATTGAGCTTTTAAGAGACAGTTCACCCATAAATGTAGTCTGCCCCTACTCTTTACCAGAAGTGCCATGGGATTAATAATGTCCACAGAGAGTCAGGACCTCGGTTTAAAGTCTCATCTGAAAGACGGCGCTCACTGACAGTATAGTGTCCCCTTCACTATACTGGGTCATTAAGTCCCACACAGACCGCAGGTTGAGCGCCCCCTGCTGGCCTCACTAACACCACTTCCAACAGCAACCTAGTTTTCCCATGTGGTCTCCCATTTAGGTACTGACCAGACTCGGCCCTGCTTAGCTTCAGTTAGTAACCGGTCTTGGACTGCAGGGTGATATGGGTTCTGATTATTCTTCAGAATATTTTCCTTTGTGTTTAACAAAAGTTGAAAAATTCCAAAAAAGTTTAGATTCTTTTGAGTGCAAGAAAATGATGAGGAAATGTTCATTTATGGGTAATATGTGTGTGTTTAAGGGCCAGATATAACAACCAGAGCACATTTGCATGAGATGAGCGTAGAAATGTCTGCAGGTGGTTTTCTGAAAATGCTCAAATTAAAGAGTGAAGATGTAAATCCAATCGCAGACTTTCGGTGGTGACTGAATGCACGTCATGCACAATTGATGTATATGATGTCTGAGGCATGATGGGTAGACACGTACGCAGCATTTTAAGGGGCCGATCACACCGAATGTGTGTGTTGTGATGAGAGACAACTTTTTTGAATAGTTTTCTCATGGCTACGAGCATTTTGAATGCTGCTTTTGCGCCATTTAGTTAATCCATTTAGGTGTTTTTTTAGATATATATGAGATTATATTTATCCTTAAGACTAACAGACTGATACTAACTAATATAGGGTGGACATTTCTGCAGGTGGTTAACTAAAAATGTGCAAATTACAGAACGATGAAACTCATCTCCAATCGCTGACTTTTCAAGAGTTCACACTTAGATATTGCTTGACGCTAGTAGCAGGTTTGGCATGCTGTCCCGGGAGAGAACCCTGAGCTCGGAGATAATTGAGCCCAGGGCTCCCGCCTGGTCAATTGAGCATGTACGGGGAGTACGAGATCAGGTAGTTCTCGAGAGCTCCCCGTGGTAAAGAAAGAAAGGTGGAGAAGGGGTGGATGGGGGGTTTCTTCGGAAAAACGAAGATAAGGGAGTAATATTTGCTAGGCTATTTATAGTGAGTTTAGATTACTCTGATTGGCTAACTAGTGATTGTAGATGAGGGACCAGCTGCGGTCAATTATATCACGTGCTCCTCTCGAAATTAGTTTGTGAAACTTCACTTGGTGGCGACTGAATGCACGTCATGCACGATTGATGTAAATGATGTCTGATGGGTAGACTCATGTATGCAGCATTTTAAGGAGCCTATCACACCGAACACGCTTTTTAAAATGAGAGACGCCTTTTTTGATTTGTTTATAATGGCTACGAGGGTTTTGCGTGCTGCTTATGCGCCATATAAAGTATCCATTGATGCAGAAGTGACAAACTTTAGATGTTTATATCAGGTTTATATCTTCTACATGTGAATTTTGCCACCGTTTTGGAGTACGCTAGATTATAGATATCCTTAAGACTAACATACTGATACTAACATCTGAATAAATGCATGTTAATGTCACTGGACCTTTACGTTTGCATATTAATTACAGCATCAAATGAGCATGGAAGTGTACACACTGATCATTTGTAAAGGGGATGGTCCCCTGGAGTGATGTTTGAATGGTGATGTTTAACACTCTCGGTATTGGGCTCACACACACACACACACACACTCTGTTCTGTTTGCTCATCAGTGTAAACTGGAGACATTAGGTATTACTAACGACTCTGATAAGTTTGCTTTGGCTAATTGGATTTTTGAAGTATGCATTGTTTGCACGATCAGCCCTAATGCTGCAGTCATTCATTGCAGAACAGCAGCTTCACAATTACGCTCCATGACCAGGAGAGCTATTTCAACACACACACACACCGCAATCGTGACACAAATGAACAAAGTTTTAATTTCTGAAGAGATTTACAGCTAAATCTTCACATTTGTCCGGATGATGAGTTCTGTGAACAGCCCGGAGCCGTCATTTCTCCTCAAACGCAGACGTGGAGCGTTCGGCTCTAATTACGGAGGATTTTCTGTCACTCGGGGACGGAGAACTTTATATTTTCGAGTCTGGAGAGTGTTGAGAATTATGCAGATGAAGCTGGACGTCCAGAATAATAATCTCTGCTCTTCTCTGACACATCAAACTCATTTCATCTGCAGTTTTAGACGGAAACTGATATAATATAGAAATTCAATTTAAGCAGATTCTATTAGATTAATCCACCAAAGCTCCATGCATGAGTCTTTATAAGCTGAAGCACAAGTACCTTATTCTCTTGAAATACTGATATCATTTTAATTTTCTCCTCAAGACTAAAAATAATAAGAAGACTATCCTAAACCACACTGAGACTTTGAGATATAAACAAGAAAAGAAAAGTCAATAAGTTCACATTAAAACTCTTGCCATTCTTGAACAGCACATGTGATATCAGTTCTTCTAGTCATCTGATTGGCATTGAGTGAATATAAGGAGAACAGAAGTGCGTGGAGATCCATCATCTGAAGCATGTATAGTTTAATTATAGCAGCTCTCTGCGTATATGGAGTATATAGAGATAATTACTCATTTACAGATCTCTGCCTGTCTGTTTGTCTCACAAGCTGTGAACTTCAGACTAAACTGCTTTACAGAGTTCTGCTGGCGTTTGCTATTTCTGTCACTGAGATTTTCAACACGATGATGTTCACAGCAGAAGATGTTCACTGTGACATTAATTGAAATATTCTGTCACACTGCAAACAATGCTGTTCTTACTTACAGTTTGTGGCTTGATTCTAGTCCAAATATCTCAGAATTCTTAAATCAAGAAGAGTGTTTTATAGACCAGCAAAACATATCGTCTTGTTTTGAGGAATAATGAGCAACAATTATGCGAGTACATTTTCATTTAAGTTGCATTTGTCTGGTTTTGAGTTCGGTGTCTGTCCAAACTATTGTTTCATTTTCATCACTAATGCCGGGTTCAGACTGCACGATTTTCAAAGTAGTGTCGTCACAGATGTTTTCACACTGTGTTTACACTGCAAGATGGATTGGCGGGTTTCACACTGCATAACTTTACTATAGGAGAATTGCAGACAACTTTGTCTTGGTCCACAAACTACGTCTCACAACCAAACACACACAAGAAGTGACCTTGAAACAACGCAAGGTCACGTCGTATATCTTTAGTTCTTAACTACATAATGAGAGAGAAGCCTTTAGTGGGGTAGAACATGTACTTATTTTGCTCACCTGGCCTTTCAGGGGTCTTTCTCCTCAACTTTTGTCTTTTTCGAGACTGCTCAGATGACGCTTCAAACAGACACGAGTGCTACTGACAAACTTACACTAGATTTAACATGTCTTGGGTCCAAATAGACCAAAAGAAAGCCCTTTTAACGTCTCCACCATCCTCCTGCTGGCCTGCAGATACCCACACTAGTGGATGCTGCTCTCTCATTGGCTGTAGGTAATCGCTGATGATATTTTCAATCAGAACACATTTCACACGGCAGGATTTTGAGCTCTGGATATTTAGCATGCCAAATATCTGACGTGTGTCAGCGACTCTGTGATTCTCTCAGATCATGTCTTTGATAGTTCACACTGTGTGATTGTTACTCACGTGAACGAGCACCGATTTACCTGTGATTTCAGGCATTTGTCTGTGAATAATAATAATAATAATATAAATGACTAAATTAACTCTAAAAATTAAGAATTAAATGTTAAGAATTACTAAAACTAAATATATAAGACTAAACAGAAATAGCAAATACATAAATAAAACAAACTAAACTGAAATGTACAGCAAATGTAAAATTAGTATGGAAATACAAACCCAAAACTATAATAACCTTAATTTGATCAATCATTTGCATAAAAATATGAAATACTCCAGACTTTAGTGTGCAGCCCAGCTATAGTAGATGCACTTATTCATTCATTTATGATGCAATCATTAGTTTGTATTGTATTTTCTGGGAATTGAGCAGAAACAGAGGACTTTCTGTGTGTATTGAGGTCAAGCTAAATAGCATTTAATTGCCTTTCTCTGTGCTGAACGGCGAGTGTGTCTTAATTCAAATCGACATCCGTTAATTGCTGTCTGATAAACACCAGCAAGGCCATTTTTCAAACACATGCAAACTTTAGGTTTTTTGCAGAAGTTCACAGAGTTATTAATCCGGCATGCATGCCAGCGACCGCACGCTGCTGTGTAATTAGATCGCTGAAATTTTAATGTGTCCAGATTTCATGTTTTACCACCAGCCGAGCGCAACTTAGTGTTTGTTTCTGTTTCCAGACTCCATTTGTATGTTTTCTCTGTGTATTATTTATCCCCCACAGCCAAATCTAGGCTTCGATTTAATTGCATTTTAATGGTGTCATTTTATTGCTTCTTTTAAAAATGTTTGAGGAAAATGATGTGAGACGATTCAGAGACTGTGAACAGCATCAAATGCACATTTAAAAAACCCAAAAAACAAATGAGTTTTTACTTTAATAACAGAAAAGATCTAATATAATCTATAACAATACCACAGACAGAAAGAACTTTATTTTATGAAGAAAAAATATCCGTAAATTAGCAGTTTATTTGTATTTTGTGATTGATTTGATTATTTTTCATAGTTTATTTCTGCTTTTGAGTTGCATTATAGGAGCTTGATCTTTCCTTTAACAACTTTCAATCTTGAAAAGTGTCAAAAAGTGACTTTTCTGAACATTTGTAATAGTCTGCAGTGCTATATTGTCTGCCTTAGTGTTGTATGTTACGCTACAGAAACATTGTAATAAACTTATTTAGACTTATTAATAGACTTATTTCTCTAGATATTGTTTCTTATAGATTATATTATTTTATAAAACAGTTCTGTCTGGTTCTCGAATGTGATTGGCTGATAGCCATGCGATATTCTGCAATATCAGTGCTCGTACAGCCTCTTCACCCTTGTGTATCACTCCGCCCACATAGAGTGACAGCAGATCAATAAACTCACTACAGTTTGACAAATATTGCAGCTGTTGGACAACATCATGTACTATTGAGGCTTTTTTAGGTGAGAATGGAGTTGTTTAGATTGCAGCCATGCAGTTTATTTATAAGGATAGTGCCTATTTTAAATATTTATAATATCGGAGATTCAGCACGTCGGCGGCCATCGGCCTGACATATTGAGCAGAGCAAAGACGGTTGATGTTCCGCCACAAGATGGTAGCAGAGACCGCATAAGTCTCTATAGAGGACAAAAACTCAAACTTCAGCTGATTAAATTATTATTCAATAAGTAAGTGACATTCTCAGGCGAGAATTGATTTTATTTAATTTTTTTATTTTTATTTTTTCTATTTTGTATGTTGTAGTGCTGTATTTATACCACAGTAATCTGCTAGTGTTTGCTTTGCTTTGGCTTTTTCAGGGTTAATTATTGTGATCTCCCGATTGCAACAGAGAAATGCTGGGAAATCTCAGTAGACTGATGGTGTTTCATGTCGTTCAGCCTTATAATCTTAAAAGTGAGCAAAATCAGCTGTTTTGTCCTCACTTTAGACATTACGCTAGAGAATCATTCAAACACTAGCTCTATAGTGACATTAGGTAAAGAGCAATGGTTTCTACTGTTCTGACGTCAGCTGCAGATGTGAATGAATGGCGGAAGAAAGTAGTTCCTCATACAAAAAGGTTTTTGAGACTCTCTGTGTTTGATGTTCTTTTTTATATACACAATTATGCTGTTGAACTGTTGTATAAACTCAATATCACACTCGTACCAGTGCCATATGGCTGTTTATGGGCACTGGTGGGACACTAAGGCACTCGGCCTGCAACTTCAAGCCAACGCACGCCTCCCATCAGTGCCGATATACAGCCATATCGCACTGCTACAAGTGTGATACTGCTCATTCAAACTACAGAAGTGTCAATCAATTCACTTTGGCTGCATTTACACTGCATGGTTGAAGTGACTCAATTCTGATTTGTTTTCCCCATGTGGCACAGATCAGATACACGGTCTATGGATGTGTAAGCAGGAAAAAATCACATGCATTCCGGTTTACTCAAATCAGATTCAGGCCTTGTTCATATGTGGAAATTTATACGATATGAATCGGATCTGTGTTCTCGTGATTGCAGTGTAAGCAGGTAGACCAGATTTTCACCTGTCAATGCAAGTCACGCATCATTAAAAACCATAGAGAATGACGTCAACACTGAGCAGACTTTAGCAAAGTCGCAAACCTTAAATCTCATATACTAGGACTAAAAAAGCTTTTATATTGTTGTAGCACAAGTATTTAAGCATGTTAATGAGAGAGAGAGAGAACGAGCTCAACATCTGACACATAAACAATATAGGCTAAACTATTGCATACATCATGTTCATAAATCACGCCTACTGGTTTAAAAAGGCCTTGATTAAAAGAAGATGGCCAAATGAGAACTTTTCTGTCATAGATTATAGTAAAACAACTTGTCAAAAAGAATAAAAAATAAACCCTACGAACAGATTAAATACAGGAATGAAAAAAAATTCAGCTGTCAGTCAACGCCCACTCTTATTTCCTGGTCATTGCGTCTTGTCGTTGTTTGCAGTCTAAATGCAGGCAATCGGATAAGAGTCACATTTAAAAGATGATGTTAGCGGGTCAGCAAATAAATCAGATATAGTCACAAAATGGGATTTGACCATCAAGATCTGCAGTGTAAGTGCAGCCTTTGTTAAACTGTAGAGTCAACACATCAACACACATTTACTCAATAATATAATAATCAGATGCAGTAAGGTTTTAGCTGAACAACAATATTTGGCTATTTTGCAGAAGGAATGTTTATTATACAGGGATGTGTATTATAAATAAAGATCTCTCAGTGTGTTTTCATAATTAAGAACAGAATCAAGGCATGAAGCACTTTATTTGTCTCCGCCCTGACAAAATGCCACATGAACATTGGTCTGGGATGCACAAATAATGTTCCTGATGCTTTAAACACACATCCGCGGCTCTGCGTCGCTGTAATTTTCCATCTTGGGATGCAGACACCTGGTTGTTAAAAACGCGCTACGAAAAAAAATATAATAATATTAGTGAAGAAGCACCCTCAGAGTGGGCTGAATATATAATTGACGTGTCTGATCTGACTAATAAGATCCCCAGTGAACTCATCAAAGAACAAGAGAGATAATTAGACTGTTTCTTTTTTTAATCAAAATTAATAATCAGGGTTATTACCTCTGCTGTTCTGGATGAGTGGAGCTCACGGCGCGGATCTGCGAATAATTGGCACAATCCAGGTTTTGGGTTCATTTATTTCTTTCCAACACGGTTGTGATGAAACGACTGTGACTTTATATATAGCACAATTAAAAACAACTTGATGTTACTCTTTAGAAGAGACCTTTAATACTGGAGACATTTGAGTGTACGTTTACCTTTATACAGTTAAAGTCAGAATTATTCGCCCTGCTGTGAATTTTGTTCTCTTTTTCTAATATTTCCCAAATGATGTTTAACAGGTTCAGGAATATTTTTTCTTCTGGAGAAAGTCTTATTTGTTTTATTTCGGCTAGAATAAAAGCAGTTTTAATTTTTTTAAAGCCATTTTAAGGTCAATATTATTAGCTACCTTTAGCAATATTAGTTTTGGATTGTCTACAGAACAAACCACTGTTATACAATGACTTGCCTAATTACCCTAACTTTACCCTAATTACCCTAGTGAAGCCTTTAAATGATACTTTAAGCTGAATACTAGTGTCTTGAAGAATATCTAGTCTAATATTATTTACTGTCATCATGACAAAGATAAAATAAATCAGTTATTAGAGATGAGTTATTAAAACTATTATGTGCAGAAATGTCATGAATAAAATCTTCTCTCTGTTAAACAGAAATTGGGAAAAAGAAATGTATAGGAGGGCGAATAATTCAACTTCAAATGTATATAATATGCACTCACCGGCCACTTTATTAGGTACACCTTACTAGTACCGTGTTAGACCCCCTTTTGCCTTCAGAACTGCCTTAATCCTTCATGGCAGAGATTCAACAAGCTACTGGAAATATTCCTCAGAGGTTTTGCTCCATATTGACATGATAGCATCACACAGTTGCTGCAGATTTGTCGGCTGCACATCCATGATGCCAATCTCCAGTTCCACCACATCCCATAGGTGCTCTATTGGATTGAGCTCTGGTGACTGTGGAGGCCATTTGAGTACAGTGAACTCATCGTCATGTTCAAGAAACCAGTCTGAGATGATTGGCGCTTTATAACATGGTGCGTTATCCTGCTGGAAGTAGCCATCAGAAGATGGAGACACTGTGGTCATAAAGGGATGGTCATGGTCAGCAACAATACTCAGGTAGGCTGTGGCGTTGACACCATGCTCAATTGGTACTAATGGACCCAAAGTGTGCCAAGAAAACATCCCCCACACCCTTACACCACCACCACCAGCCTGAACCGCTGATACAAGGCAGGATGGATCCATGATTTCATGTTGTTGAGGCCTATTTGTGAGCCGACCATCCAAATGTGGCAGCAGAAATGGAGACTCATCAGACCAGGCAACGTTTCTCCAATCTTCTCTTGTCCAGTTTTGGTGAGCCTGTGTGAATTGTAGCCTCAGTTTCCTGTTCTTAGCTGACAGGAGTGGCACCCGGTGTGGTCTTCTGCTGCTGTAGCCCATCCGCCTCAAGGTTGGACTTGTTGTGTGTTCAGAGATGCTCTTCTGCAGACCTCGGTTGTAACGAGTGCCAGTCTGGCCATTCTCCTCTGACCTCTGGCATCAACAAGGCATTTGCGCCCACAGAACTGCCGCTCACTGGATATTTCCTCTTTGTCGGACCATTCTCTGTAAACCCTAGAGATGGTTGTGCTTGAAAATTCCAGTAGATCAGCAGTTTCTGAAATACTCAGAGCAGCCCGTCTGGCAGCAACAACCATGCCACGTTCAAAGTCACTTAAATCCCCTTTCTTCCCCATTCTGATGCTCGCTTTGACCTGCAGCAGATCGTCTTGATCATGTCTACATGCCTAAATGCAGTGAGCTGCTGCCATGTGATTGGCTGATTAGAAATTTGCGTTAACGAGCAGTTAGATAGATGTACCTAATAAAGTGGCCGGTGAGTGTACATGCTTAACAACATTTAGCCCTAAAAAATATCTGAGTTATGAAAAAAAGCTAATATATTTTGTCTGCATCATCCCAAGATGAAAAGTGTGTTTAAAGCATCACAGTAACATTAGCTGTGCATCCCTGATGAATGTTTGTGTGGCATTTTGTCAGGGCGGAGAAAAATAAAGCGCTCCATGCTTAGATTCTGCTCCTGATTATGAAAACACACTGAGAGATCTGCAGAGTTTCTGGAGCCGACAGCTTTTATAATAGCTTGTGAGTGTTTATTATAAGGTACAATCAGCCGCTATTATTCAGTGACAACACTGCCGACGCTCTCACGCCGATGTTTGCCTTACAGAATAAATAGGTGCACGCTAAAATAAAATAAAATATGACTACACTTCAGATTAAAGCCAGCATCATCCGTTTAGAATATGAATGAGCTGTTTATTCATCATAACCTCGTGTTTCTGTACTCTCATGATTAATCGCGGGACGGATATATTTGTAATGATTACAGTCCAATCTGTTACTCTCCAGCATTTGATTTAGCGCTTTAATATGCGTAACATTCACACTTCTGACAGATCGAATAGCAGTTAACTGTCATCTGATTTAGTTTGTTATATTGAGTTCATAAAATAAGATTTGGGGGTGAAATGAAAGACATTTAGGGGTGGCACGGTGGCTCAGCAGTTAACACAGTGGCCTCACAGCAAGAAGGATGCTGGTTCGAGCCTCGGTTGGGCCCTTTCTGTGTGAAGTTTGCATGTTCTCCCCGTGTAGATCACCTGTATCTTCAGTGAGTATGTTTCAGTGTGTGAGTCTGTGTTTGAGTGTGTGTGTGTTTGGCCCACAGCGGTGCACACATTAGCATGCACTTCATGCACATTCATTCTGTTCTCTATATCAATCCTGTGACATTCAGCAGATTGAAGCAAATGTGAAAGAGGAGAATATCTTTCCTGTGGGCTTAAGCAAACGCCACAGCGCCCGCAGCTCAGAGAGTTGAATACAAATGTACA
This sequence comes from Danio kyathit, assembly GCA_903798195.1. Lineage (NCBI taxonomy): Eukaryota > Metazoa > Chordata > Actinopteri > Cypriniformes > Danionidae > Danio > Danio kyathit. The sequence continues at coordinate 391,543 of LR812542.1, forward strand.
GGAATATCTCTGGTCGGACTGAACAAAAAATGTATTAATCTTTGCTTTCTTATAATTCTGTTCAAAAAGAGAAGCAAAAGGGAAATTGATATTGTGTGTAATATCTGAAGTGCACGGCTGTCTGATTTATTTAGCATTTGCTGCTATAGAAAGAAAGTTTCAAATTGTTTGATACAGTAAGAAGTGAGATATGCTAATGCTCTCTGCTTTCTTTGGTATATATATATATACACAACAGTTCTGTCTGGTTCTTGATAATGATTGGCTAATAGTCGTGCCATAACAGCATTCATACAGCCTCTTCACCCTTGTGTATTCCTCCGCCCACATAGAGTGACAGCAGATCAATAAACTCACTACAGTTTGACTAATATTGCAGCTGTTGGACAACATCATGTACTATTGAGGCTTTTGTAGGTGAGAATGGAGTTGTTTAGATTGCAGCTATGCAGTTTATTTATAAGGATAGTGCCTATTTTAAATATTTATAATATCGGAGATTCAGCTCATCGGCGGCCGTTAGCCTAACATACTGAGCAGAGCAAAGACGATTGATGCTCTGCCACAAGATGGCGACAGAGACCACATAATAAGCCCTTAGAGGAGAAAAAACTCAGCATAGGTTTCAAACTACAGCTGATCAAATCATTATTAAATAGATAACTTATATTCTCTCTTTTGTATGTTGTAGTGCTGTATTTATACCATAGTAATCTGCTTTGGCTTTTTCGGGGTTAATTAGAACAGAGAAATACTGGGAAATCTCTGTAGACTGATGACATTTCATGTCGTTCAGCCTTATAACCTTAAAATGTGAGCAAAATCTGCTGTTTTTTCATCACTTTAGACATTACGCTAGAGAACCAATTAAATACTAGCTCTACAGTGGCGTTGGTGAATGAGCAACAGTTTCTGCTGTTCTGATGTCAGCTGCAGATGTGAATGAATGGCGGAAGAAAGTAGTTCCTCATATAAAAGGGTTTTTGAGACTCTCCATGTTTGATTTTCTTTTTTATACACAAGATTATGCTGTAAAATTGTTGTATAAAGGCAATATCACACTTGTAGCAGTACCATATGGCTGTATATTGGCACTGGTGGGACACTAACGGCCCATTCACACGGGGCTTCAGCGTCAACGCTTGACAGAGGGCGTGTCTGAAGTTGGGGCTGATGCGATCGTCATAGCAGCGTCAGCCAATGAAATTAGTCAGCAATAGGCCACTGTCTGAGCTGGTGTATTTGCATACAGCGATCTGATTGGCTGATGCTTCCGTCGGCGCTTGAAAAGTTGAGCAAGTCCCAACTTCTGCAGCGAGCAACGCCTCTAAAGCGGCGCCGACGGATCCACAATGCAGTTCGGCAACGCCTGACGTCACCCATTCAAAATGAATAGGAAGCGTTGAAGGCGACGCCCCGTGTGAATGGGCCGTTAGGCACTCGAGCCAATGCACGCCTCCCACCAGTGCTGATATACAGCCTTATTGCACTGCTACTCATGTGATATTGCTCAAATATATTGTATTACGTATGTATATTGTATTATTATGCAATAAATTTATTACATTTTTATATTTAGCTTTATATTTGTATAGTTATTTAATTATGTATATATGTATACATTTTTATTTAATAATTCCTGAAAATTTTCCTCTCACTTCTTTGAAGTAACTATGAAATTAAAATTACTTTAAAAATAATAATCACTGCACACTTCGTTATTTAGTTTATATGCTAATGTTTTTTTTTAAAATATTTTAATCAAAAAACTTCCCCTCCCTCTCCACAAAAGCTCTTCTCTGATTGGTGTTTAGTGGCAAGAGGGTGGGTCAACCTGTCAATCATATGAGATCCACCAATAGCAAGCCATCCAATCAGTTGCAAGCGTACATAAATCAAGCCCCGTCCACTGCCTCATCCAGAAGCAGAAATACATCAGTTTTACCTGTTTTTACATTCACATTTATTCATTTAGCAGATGCTTTTATCCAAAGTGACTTCAAATTGAGGGTAGCAGAAGCACTTCAGACAGCAGAACAGCAGCAATATGCAGATTCAGTGACAGGTCTCAGTTAGTTTAGCAGCGGGAGATGTTATTTTCTTCTTCTTTCAACAATAACACAGGGTTTAATGGGATCTCAGTCACTGATAGAAGCTGGAGTTAAGTTGAAACATTTAAGTTTAAGCAAAAATATAAACCCTGCTGTAATATTAATTACTAAACTTTCCAAATATTTCCCAAGTGATGTTTAGCAGAGAAAGTAAAGGTTTTACAGTTTTATATGTATATTTTTCTGGAGAATGGCTTTTTTTTTTTTAGTTCAACTGAAATAAAAGCAGTTTTTAATTAAAAAAAATAATAATTTTTAAGGTTTAAAAAAAAAAATATCTTAAAAAGGGGGACTATAGGGGGATCACACTCCTCAGCCTCCCTGGGAAAGTCTATGCCAGGATACTGGAGAGGAGGATTCGGCCAATAGTTGAACCAAGGATTCAGGAGGAACAATGTGGTTTTTCGTCCAGCCCGTGGTACACTGGACCAGCTCTATACCTTCACCAGGGTGCTCAAGGGTTCATGGGAGTATGCCCAGCCAGTCCACATGTGTTTTGTGGACTTGGAGAAGGCATTCGATCGTGTCCCTCGTGGCATTCTGTGGAGGGTGCTGTGGGAGTATGGGGTCAGAGGTGCTTTGTTAAGGACTGTCTCGTCCCTGTATGAGTAGGAGTCTGGTTCACATTGCCGGCAATAAGTCAGACTTGTTCTCTCATGTTGAGCTCCTGCAGGGCTTCCCTTCAGCATGCACTGAGGCAGTTTTCTGCCGAGTCTGACGCGGCTTGGGTTGAGAATCAGCACCTTCAAGTCCGAGGCCATGGTGCTCCACCATAAAAAGGTGGTTTGCCATCTCCAGGTTGAAGGAAAGTCCTTACCCCAGGTGGAGGAATTCAAGTATCTTGGGGTTATGTTCATGAGTGAGGGAAGGAAAGCTCTTGATTTGCCGGTCAATCTACATTTTTACTCTCACCTATGGTCATGAGCTTTGGGTCATGACTGAAAGAACAAGATCTCTGATAAAAGCGGCTGAAATGAGTTTCCTTTGCAGGGTGGCAGGGTTAGGAGATAGATAGAGTGAGGAGCTCTGTCACCCGGGAGGAGCTCGGAGTAGAGCTTCTGCTCCTCCACATCGAGAGAAGTCAGCTGAGATGGCTCGAGCATCTGTTTCAGATGTCTCCTTGACGCCTACCTAGGGAGGTATTCCAGGCATGTCCCACCGGGAGAAGACCCAGGACATGCTGGAGGGACTATGTCTCTCAGCTGGCCTGGGAATGCCTCGGGGTCCCCCTGGAGGAGCTGGAGGAAGTGTCTGGGGAGAGGGAAGTGTCTGGGGTTCTCTCCTAAGACTGCTGCCCCCGTGACCTAGCCCTGGAGAAGTGTATAAAAATGAAGGAATTAATTTTTAAGGTCAATATTATAAGCTCACTTAGTGTTGTTTTTCTGTTCTGTTGGCTACAGAACAAGCCAAGGTTGTCCAATGACAATATGCTAATTATCCTAGCTTCCCTAATTAACCTAATTCACTTTAAGCTGAATACTAGAAGAATATCTAGTCAAATGTTATGTGCTGTCATCGTGACAAAGAGAAAAAGAAATCAGTTATTAGAAATTAGAAAAGAACTTTCTGATGAAAAGCAAAACAATATATAATAGTAATAATAATAATAAATATCCACAATAATATTTCATCAGCTGTAAGTCCAGCAAGTTGTATGTATACAATATGTAGTCTGAATAATTATATTGCATATCAAGGTCTAAACAGCAGCTTTCCAAAACACATAACACATTAGCAAGCAGACCTTCATGTGTTTGTAGACATGATGCAAGGAAAAAATGATGAAAATCAGCCTTGTTGGCACTAAATTGAGCCCATTTCCCTTCCTGACACACAGGTGATTCATCAGTGTTTGTGTTTCCAAAGGGAAACACAGCAGCTTTTCACTAGCAGTCAATTACGGAGGGCTAAAATCATGTCAAAATGTCACGACCATGCCATAAAATAAATGAAATAAAAACACAGCTGACGTAAATAGCTTGTAAAGAGCAATTCACATTGTCCGGTGAATTGGACGTGTGCAGTAAGCATTTCTCTTCTGTTGTCTCAGACAATATCCCGATTACCTGACAAATGTCATTTAATTATGTGTCCTCGTGACAGACAAAAATAATGAAGAAAATGTGATAAAGCAGTGCAAGCAGAGGTCAGAGCCGTGTTTTACCCCCAAAATACAATAATGTGTCATTTCTGATGGCAGTGTGTGTGTGTGTGTGTGTGTGTGTGTGGCAGGTGTGTGTACATCATTCATGCTCAACATCACTTTGCTAAGCAGTTGTCAGTTGTTGGTTTGTTAGCATGAATGCTGATATGCTTCTGTTTCTCTTGACAGCTTTGACATCATGCTGTTTTCTGCTCTCCTGCATCTGCGACTGCGGCGTCTCACAGGTACTGTGCTGGAGTTACACCTGGACTTGCTTTCCAGATTTCAGCTGAATGTGTTTTTCGTACTGCTCAGTTTAATGTGCATGTTTTAAGCTTACATTAAACTCGTCTGTGTAAAGTGTAGTGAGACATATGGCAATATAGGAAAATGATATATAAGACATACACGTTCATATATATGATTTCACATGTATATATTATACTGTGGTGGAGAGAGTACTGAAAAATCATACTTAAGTAAAAGTACCATTATTTGCCTAAAAATGTAGTGCAGTACACTCTCAGAAATAAAAATACCCGAGCTGTCACTGGGGTACACATTTGTACTTAAAGTGTCCATATTGGTACCTCAAAAGTATATAATAGTACCTAAACATTTTAAGAGGAACAGTTTTGTACTTTTTAGGTTCTAATATGTGCCCTTAAGGTATTAATATGGACCTTTAAGGTACAGCTCGCGTACCTTTATTTCTAAGAGTGTACAGTAAAAGGGTCTGTTGTAAATATTACTCAAAGTATGAGTAAAAAGTAGAGCTGATGCATTTACGTCTAATTTGTGGATGTGTGTAAACGAAACATTTTGTAGTGCAAAATTTAATGTCTAGTCAGCGTCTAAGGACAAGGTTAATTTGATGTCAAATAATGATGTCAAATGACGTTGATATTTGGTTGATTTTAGGTTAGGCGGGGTCTTAAAAAGTATTAAAGTTGATAAATCGATTATGAGAAAATTAAGGCCCTTAAAATATATTAAAAAGTCTTAATCACTTTTTTCGAGGTCTTAAATTTTGTTCAAGCGTTGTCCAAAGTGTTTGATTTAAAAAAAAAAAAAGTATTATTTTCCTCCTAATATTAACAACTGCGTGCTCGATCCACGCGATTGGTTCGGGCTGGGGCTCATCCGGCCAAGCTCTTTCATCCAGGTGATGTCACGTAAATTACGACAAACGCGGGAAGGTGATGTGACGCTCTCTACAGGTAGCGAAACAGACAGCAAAATGGGAAAAGTTTGCGTACTCCTGGTTGGAGAAAGACGAGTTTAAACAGTGGCTTAAGCCTGTCGCTGATAACAAACACGTAATTTATTCTTTCAACCTTTGTATCCTCCGAATTTACCTGAGTTCTGTTGCATGGTTGTGCTCCATTGATTTATTTAACTACAACTGTTTATTTAGTAAAAGTTTGATACTGATTAGAACTTGAAGTGGCGGTGAGTGGTAAATATTCTGAGAAGGTCTTAAAAAGGTATTGAAATTACCTGTAGGATTCCTGCATATAACCCGTAGAAAGTGACCAAAATCCAATGCTGAGCCAACATCTTAAACCAACGTCATATTGACGTCAAATACTGACATTTATTTGTCGGATATGGCAACAAGCATCCAACATCTGAATAACATAGTGGTAACATCCACACAATGTCAAGCTGTAACATCATTAGACGTTGATATTTGGTTGATTTTTAGGTTGGATGTTGGACATCGGCCTGGCGTTGAATTCTGATGCCAACCCAATTTTAATTTCCAAACAAAATGCAACGTCCCCATGAGGTTGGGGTACAGTGTCAATCTGATGTCATGTTGACATCTAGTGCCTGCTGGGTGTTTAAGTCATTTCAAGCCATTTCAAGCCATTTGGGTCATCATACAGTAAACATCCGTCATCTTCTCATCAGTGCATCTAAACAGTCTCTGGGTCAATGCGTGTACAGATTTTGGACATCTTCTTGGACACTTTTAATGCTTCCAAACAGTTTGCTGCAATTATAAATCGCCCATGTCTTGAGGTAGTTCATTATGATGTGATTTAACTTCTATGTGTGATTTGATTGGACAGGAATCACAGGACTGATTTTCCTAATCCCCATAGACACGAAAAATACAGTAGTGACAGCAGGTTGAAGGAAAGTAGTGGAGTAAAAGTACAGAAACTGCAGTAAAGATGTACTCAAGGGAAAGTAAAAGTACACATTTATAAAACTACATACAATTCCTCAGAAAAACTACTCAATTACAGCAGTTTCAGTGTTTGTAATTAGTTACTTCACACCACTGATAATATATGCAACAGGGTGGCGCAGTGTCTCTGTGGCCTCACAGCAAGAAGGTCTCTGGTTGAAGTCCCGGCTGGGTCAGGTGGTGTCTGTGTGGAGTTTGCATGTTCTCCCATCTTCTAATTTTGACATATTAAATTTCTATGTGAAATAGATTTCTAAATCAGTTGTTTGTCTGTGAGGTCAGAAAGAAACAACTCATGCACATCGAGCAAGTAAACTATGTTTGTTTTACTTTAGAAAGCTAATCTTGTTTACCGTGTTTATCCGGCGGATGTGAACTCTAGGAATGATGAAATGTCCATTGGGTGTTTGCGTTGAGAGTTGTGCAGTGTTGTGTATGTATGGATGCTCTATATGTTTATTTCCTGGGGTCTGAGCTCCAGAAATAGTCAGTGTGACAGCGGAGAGTACGGCCATAGGGAACGCTGATAAATGAGCTGACAAATCCACTTTCTGTACGATCTTGACAGCAATGCTAGTGGCATGTAATTCTCTGCAGAGAGAGAGGGAGAAGGCTAGAGGACACCCGGAGCGGTGAACCGCCGACTGCCTCTGGGACATCAGTTTGCTTACATGCTGGAGAAACTGCAGACGCTCTCGATATGTTTTATTCAGTGATAAACACTCAGTCAACAGTTTCAGTTTCAAGAGACAAGTGACAGAGTATTTTATCCATTCTCATTTCATTCCATCCATCCATCATCCACCCATCAAATCCCATCCATCCATCCTGTCATTCCCATTCTTCCCCTCCATCTCCATCAATCTAACTTGTCCATTTCACCTATCAGTCATTATATTCAACTCCATCAGTCCATCCCATCCATTAATCCAGAATATAGATTCCATCCATCCTCTCCATCCATATATCCATCATGTTGTGTTATATTTTTCCAATCCTCTAATCCCATTCTATTCATCCCTTCATTAATCCATCCACCCAATACTATCCCATCTCATCCTTCCATCCTATTCTTTATTTCCTTCCCTCCATGTATCAATTGAATCCATCACATTCCATTTACCCATCCAGTTTATCAGTCTGTCCTTCTAGTTCATTGATCCATATATCCATTCATTTTGACTATACCATCAATCCATCATGTTTAATTCCATCCATCCATCCACCCATCCATCCATCCATCCATCCATCCATTCATCCATCCATCCATCCATCCATCCATCCATCCATCCATGAAACTGATTTTTTTCCATCCATCCATCATCACATTTAATTCCATCCATCCATCCATCGTTCCATCCATCCATCCATCCATCCATCCATCCATCCATCCATCCATCCATCCATCCATCCATCCATCCATCCATAATTATATTATTCCAGCCATCCATCACATATTTATATCCATCATATTTCCTTCCATCCATCCATCCATCACGTTTCACTTCATCCATCCATCACATTTCAGTCCATCCACCCATCCATCCATCCATCCATCACATTTCCATCCATCCATCCATCACATTTCCATCTATCCATTCATCCATCCATCACATTTCCATCCATCCATCCATCCATCCATCCATCACATTTCCATATATCCATTCATCCATCCATCACATTTCCATCCATCAATCCATCACTATTCCATCTATCCATCCATTCATCACATATCTATCCATCCATCCATCCATCACATTTCCATCCATCCATCACATTTCCATCACATTTTCATCCATCTATCCATGCGTTCATCCATCTATCCATCACGTTTTCATGGCATTTCCACCATCCATCCATCCATCCATCCATCCATCCATCCATCCATCCATCCATCCATCCATCCATCCATCCATCCATCCATCCATCCATCCATCCATCCATCCATCCATCCATCCATCCATCATTTCCATCCATCCATCACATTTCCATCCATCCATCCATCCATCCATCCTATTTTCACCCACTTATCTGTACATAGTTACATCCCTCCATCCCTCCATCTCCAAGTAGTTTAATAAGTATAGAATAATCACTAGTAACCCCTGTTATAGTCAAATACCAGTGCTTGTTATCATGATGAAGTGAAAGTAGTTCCAGTAGTTCTTTCCTGTAGAAATCTGACAGCATGACCAGACCCCAGATCATGTTTTCTGCTTTATTACGACCGCTGACTCTTCATGATTCTGTATTTTTTTTGTAATGTGTGCACTGCAGCGATTTTAATTGCCCTGACAATTGATTTAATATGCAGCGAGTGTGTTTTAACACCTCGTCTGCGCCGCACGCGAGCAACACGACTCCACAGCCGGTTTGATTATAATAGGAGATCTCTGTACAGGCATTGAGATTCACAGTAAACTGTCTGATCAAACCGGCGGGAGAAATTGAGCAGCGGACCCACGATGAGCGCTCGCAGTGAAGACAGTGATTATAATGGGAGAGTTCCAGTTGATCAAACATGCATGCAAAATGTTTATGCCTATTTATTATATGTGTAGTTGAGTAACAGGGAATACAAATACTTTTTATTTTTTGCTAAAACCATTTGTGAAGATCAAATAGTTTTCTTAAAAATATTATTGTAACACACAAACTGACAACAGAGAGAGGTCCAAATGCAGCATCTTTATTTAAACAGAGAATGGTCAGGCAGGCAACGGTCAAACACAGGAGCAAACAGTATCATACAGGGCAATTCAAAAGAGTAGTTGAGTCACAAGCAAGAGATCGGTTCAGGCAGCTAATAACAATCAATAAATCAATAAACAAAGCGAGGGTCTTATGGCACGGAAAAGAAAACAAGGAAAACACTTCATGATACTACAGGATAACAAGACTAAGCGAAGTGAATGAGAGCGTGAAGCTGCAGCTGTGTCTGTGTGTGAGTGTCTAGATTATTGTCAGCTGTTGCAGGTGTTGATGGGTGCAAAGAGTTCTGGAAGTTGTAGTTCTGCAGGCATACTGGCATGACTCTCCAGCATTGACAACACCACTGGCGATCATGACAAATATATATATGTAGCTTGTCAGATGTTTGAGAAAATATAAACTTTATTAATTATTTTATTTATTATTTTTTAATTAAAATCATTTTTACTGAACTGTATCATGAAAATTCTGTTGTAATGTGTTATATAATATGTCCTGTGGTGCGACATACTGTAGCAAAAATGAAGAAAAACAGCCCTTAATAACGCACAATTAGTGTGAGAGTGATTTATCTTCAATTAACTTATATAGTGCTGTTTATTTTAGATGATTTTGTCCAACATTTTCAATGAATAGGGGTGTCACATCAAAGAACAACAAAACTTACCTCTCACATCCATAACCAAGCTTTTTCCTCATGAATGCTAAAAATATCAAATAAAATAATGTAAATAATGTTTGTTCTGTAGAGAGCCGACTCTTAACCTTTTGATTATCATTATTTATGTTGGGTTGTGCAGTTTAATTCACAGATTTAATTACTGCAAAGTATGTTGTATACTGTGAACTTGCTAACTGTTTTGGTCACAGCCATAACACATGTTTATTTCCCTCACGTTTACAGATTGATATTTTTATCATCATCCATTATCTAACTCTGTGGTTAGTTGTTTTGGAAAATATAAACTGATGTACACTAACTGGCCACTTTATACCTTACTAGTATCGTGTTTGATTAGGCCTTTTGCCTTCAGAACTGCCTTAATCCTTTGTGGCAGAGGTTCAACAAGATACTGGAAATATTCCTCAGAGATTTTGCTCCATATTAACATGATAGCATCACACAGTTGCTGCAGATTTGTCGGCTGCACATCCATGATGCCAATCTCCACCACATCCCAAAGGTGCTCTATTAGATTGAGCTCTGCTAACTGTGGAGGCCATTTGAGTACAGTGAACTCATTGTCATGTTCAAGAAACCAGTCTGAGATAATCGGCGCTTTATGACATGGTGCGTTATCCTGCTGGAAGTAGCCATCAGAAGATGGAGACACTGTGGTCATAAAGGGATGGACATGGTCAGCAACAATACTCAGGTAGGCTGTGGCGTTGACACCATGCTCAATTGGTACTAATGGACCCAAAGTGTGCCAAGAAAATCTCCCCCACACCATTACACCACCACCACCAGCCTGAACCGCTGATACAAGGCAGGATGATCCATGCTTTCATGATGTTGAGGCCAAATTCTGAGCCGACCATCCGAATGTGGCAGCAGAAATGGAGACTCATCAGACCAGGCAACGTTTCTCCAATCTTCTCTTGTCCAGTTTTGGTGAGCCTGTGTGAATTGTAGCCTCAGTTTCCTGTTCTTAGCTGACAGGAGTGGCACCCGGTGTGGTCTTCTGCTGCTGTAGCCCATCCGCCTCAAGGTTGGACGTGTTGTGTGTTTAGAGATGCTCTTCTGCAGACCTCGGTTGTAACGAGTGCTTATTTGAGTTACTGTTGCCTTTCTATCAGCTGGAACCAGTCTGGCCATTCTCCTCTGACCTCTGGCATCAACAAGGCATTTGCGCCCACAGAACTGCCGCTCACTGGAGATTTCCTCTTTGTCGGACCATTCTCTGTAAACCCTAGAGATGGTTGTGCGTGAAAATCCCAGTAGATCAGCAGTTTCTGAAATACTCAGAGCAGCCCGTCTGGCAGCAACAACCATGCCATGTTCAAAGTCACTTAAATCTCCTTTCTTCCCCATTCTGATGCTCGCTTTGACCTGCAGCAGATCGTCTTGATCATGTCTACATGCCTAAATGCATTGGGTTGCTGCCATGTGATTGGATGATTAGAAATTTGCGTTAACGAGCAGTTAGACAGATGTACCTAATAGAGTGGCCGGTGAGTGTATTAATATACTGTTAACATATATTTTCTCTATGAATTTGTTTCAAGTTTTTTCTGCAAATGTCACATCCATAATGCTGGAACTGCTCAAAAGCATTTTTTTGTACTCAAAGATGTGCTTGATTTTTATTTTCTGTAGACTTCCTGCAATGTCAGGTCTCTGTTTATTATTCCAGCCATCAGTCCTACAGATTTCCCCACAGCTCCTGCAGGCAATTATGGCAAGCTTTATTTCTGTATTCAGACTCGTATCTGTTTTGTCATCAGTTGCATTCAAGCAGCTTCAGGCTTTAGGTTTTACTTCACATTGTAACTCCACATAATCCCAAATCCCACGATCACAGAATCATCTCGCGTGACGCTGATATAGAGAGTTTTCACTGCCACTGCAAGCTTAGGAAGTGAGACCATTGTGTGTAGAATACAATTATAGTGATGTTTCCTGTTCGTTTTCTGAATGAATCTAAGAATTCTTTATATTTTTTTTTATATCCTCATTATAATGGCACTGTCAGGGCACATTTTGATATATGGATAAACACACACGCACACACACACACACACGCACACACACAGTGAGCGTGCACAGTGACCATGTCAATGGGAGCACACAGAGATCACTTATAACGAGCTGGTTATCAGAATCAGGTGTCAGACAGAAGAGACTGAAGTTCTCAAAGAAACTTCATATTAACCTACATATGTATAGCATGTGTATCCAACCTTGTCCATCCGTATAAAATAAAACATTTTAAAGACATGAAACCAAAATTGTACAGGTGTGTTAAACATTAACTTACCAGCGCAATATATGGACCTTTATCACGACTCCATCCCTGTCTTCGCCCGCTTCATGACTGCACGCCTGCAAGTGCTGCGCGGGAGAAAAACTAAAAGTTAGACGATAAATCAAGTTAGAAACTCAGGTGTGTTTAAAACTACAAAGTCCACCAAAAATAATTTGTTGATGATGTGATGCTGACAAAAGCAGCAGGATGAATTCTGAAGTGTTTCAGGCAATATGTTCTGCTCATATTCAGCCAAATGCTTCAGAACTCATTGGACAGCGCTTCACAGTGCAGATGGAGAATGACCCAATTGCAAAAGCAACCAAAGAGTTTTTAAAGGGAAAGAAGTGGAATGTTATGCAATGGCTAAGTCAATCACCTGACCTGAATCTGATTGAGCTTGCATTTCACTTGCTGAAGACAAAGCTGAAGGGAAAATGCCCCAAGAACAAGCAGGAACTGAAGACAGTTGCTGTAGAGGCCTGGCAGAGCACCACCAGGAATGAAACCCAGCATCCGCTGATGTCTGTGTGTCCCAGACTTAAAAAAATTCAAAGAATTTGCATCCAAGTATTAAAAAGTGAAAGTTTGATTTGTGATTATTATTCTGTCCCATTACTTTTGGTCCCTTAACAAGTGGGAGGCACATATGCAACCTGTTGTAACTCCTACAGTGTTCACTTGATTTGGACGTAAATACCCTCAAACTAAAGCTAACAGTCTGCAGTTAAAGCACATCTTGTTCATTTCATTTCAAATCCATTGTGTTGCTGTATAGAGCCAAACATGTTAGAATTCTGTCCATGTCCAAATATTTATGGACCTAACTGTATATCAGTTAGCGCTGTTGCCAAAGCAGAATTTCAAGCACGACCAATCATTTTAAACAGAGACATGGTGAATCGTTTAAACAAATTAAAATGTTAAGATCAGAAAACTTATTAAAATATTAATTTATAAGTGTTTTGCTGTCTAATGAGTAAGTTAAACACATGTTTAAGTAACTTTTGATGCCAGAACTTGGTATGTTAAGTAATATCAAGTTATATTAACTTAATTTCTTTATTAAAAACAACACTGGGGTTTACAATGAACAGGTTAAAAAGTCAACTAATGGCTTTAAGTACTGAGGGTTTCTACACTATTTAAAGGGCACCGATGATGAAAATCATCTTTTGTAATATGTTTGGAAAGAACTGTGTGCAGTATAGTGTGTCTACAGTCATATTGGAGTGATATAAAGACAATAAGTCTCTTTTTTTGAAATTTTCTTGACATTAAAATAGGATCCAAATCCCTCCCATTTGCAGTTTCCCCGCCCACCGAATTGATTGACAGCCGTATATTAGCATATGTCTGTAGTAACGCATATAATCATATCAGCAAGACAGGATGTGCGCAAAGCAACCGGGATTAAAAGACCTGTTCAGCTCTCTGTGATCATCAATCATCATCAGATGTGATCAAGAAGGATTTTTAACCGCGGGTCAGTACAATTATAAAAGAAGACGCTTCAATTCCAGTTCATGAACTTAAATCAGGTTTATTTTGTACATCAACATAACAGATATCCATACAGCAGTGGATATTAACGTGTATCCTGTCACATTTACCATGCAAAAACAGCACACACTATGTCTGTGTGTGTGTGTGCGTAAACTTTGTAACTACATTATGTGTGACTCATCGAAAGGCTTGAATTAACTCCACAACAGATACATCAAATAATCATTGGGAAAGTTATTAGTGTAGTATTTCTCACAGATGTTACGTGAGATCTGCTTCCTTCATGTCTGTCACTGTGCTGTTTATCTGACACAGCCGAGGTGGAGATTGAGGCACACTCTGACAGGCACGTGGGAACGGTGGGCGGGGAGAACCAGCATTAAAGGCACAGGCAACAAATACAACTACAGTGTGTTCAGAGCAGCAAATCCCAACGTTCTGAAAGCTCTAATCAATAATCTGATGAGTGTTTTGAGCTGAAACTGTCACGGTTGTGGGTAAGGGAAAGGAGGCGAGGACCCAAATGCAAACTTAGATGTTTATTTACAATAAAAAATAAAACAAAAAGGGAAAAGTAAACAACCCCGAGGGGGTAAAAACACTAATGAATAAAAATAAAATAACACAAACTGGACAGGGCAGGCTGGCAGGGATCTGGACAGGACAAGGCAGGATACAATGATGAACGATGATGACGAACTGGCACAGGACAGCAGACATGAGGAGATTATATAGAAGCATAAATTAACACACAAACAGGTGAACTTGATAAACTAATAATGGGTTAACAAGAAGGGTGGGGCTAGACAATAGACTGGCAAACACATGACACAGACACACAAGCACGCGGCGCATGTAAACACGAGTCACGTGCTAAACACAACACCAACAGAAGACTGAACGCGAGACACGAGCACACGATAGATGTAAACATCTTACCGTGCGCTCACACATAAGCACCGCGCATGCTTCATCTCAGCGTCAACCGAAACCAACCAGACTGAGACGCTGAGAATGAAACAGCGCGATGCCGACAGAACAAAACAAACACGAGAACGAGCGCGCGCGCACGTCACAAGCACGCAGCGCGCCCGCGCGTCACAAGCACGCAGCGCGCCCGCGCGTCACAAGCACGCAGCGCACGCTCGCATCAAGCGGGAGCGCACACGGTCCGCAAGCACTCACGACAGCGCGCGCACACAGAGACACACACAATGACAGAAAACAAGTGCTCGACCCGAGAAAACTCGAGCCGAGCACAACAGGGCCTGACAAGACAGAGCTAGTGTCCGGACTCTGCCACCAAACAAGAATTTACAAGACCAAAGTGGCAGAACCCTGACAGAAACTTTACAGACACATTCTGGAGACACAAAAAACTCATCTTACATCTTGAGAAATACAGTTGCAATCAGAATTATTAAACCCCCTGAATTATTAGCCCACCTGTTTATTTTTTCCCCTATTTCTGTTTAACGTAGGGCAGATTTCTCCAACACATTTCTAATCATAACAGTTTTAATAACTCATCTCTAATAACTGATTTATTTTATCTTTGTCATGATGACAGTAAATAATATTAGTCTAGATATTCTTCAAGACACTTCTATACAGCTTAAAGTGACATTTAAAGGCCTAACTGGGTAAATTAGGTTAACCAGGCAGGTTAGGGTAATTAGGCAAGTTATTGTATAATGATGGTTTGTTCTGTAGACCTTTGAAAACAAATATAGCTTAAAAGGGCTAATGATTTTGACCTTAAAATGTTATTTAAAAAATTAAAAACTGCTTTTATTTTAACCGAAATAAAACAAATAAGACTTTCTCCAGAAGAAAAAATATTATAGGAAATACTGTGAAAATTTCCTTGCTCTGTTAAACATCATATGGGAAATATTTAAAAAAGAAAACAAAATTCAAAGGGGGTTTAATAAATTTAATTTTATTAAATTTAGGTGCCCTTTAAGTAAAGTCAACTAATCACAATAAAAGCAACAGGTTTACTCACATTTTACGTTTAAATAATTGCTTTACAAACTACAGGTTTATTCACTTTAAAAAAGTAAAGTCAACTTGCTTTAAAAACTATGGGTTTACTCATTTTTTATAGTAAAGAAGCAGTGTGCAGAAGCAAAATCACCTGTATTTACAGCACCGTATAAGTAGCAATCACACTGTGTGTGTCATTTCCAAGCCTCGCTCAAACGTTCTCCCCAAACATATTCACAATCAATAGCAGTTAACGGCTAAATATCACTCATGTGACCACAAGAAAAACAAAGTCAACAACGCAGCGAGCCCTTATTGACACAGCGCCTGCACTAAATCCACAGCTCTGACCGGGGA
This sequence comes from Danio kyathit, assembly GCA_903798195.1. Taxonomy (NCBI): domain Eukaryota; kingdom Metazoa; phylum Chordata; class Actinopteri; order Cypriniformes; family Danionidae; genus Danio; species Danio kyathit. Next base: position 407,530 of record LR812542.1, read on the forward strand.
CCTGAATTTATTGCACTTGGCAGCCGTCGCAATGAAATATTTTCCAGAAGTGAAATGGTGTGATCTGCTATTGAGCTTCTGACCACCTTAATCAAACAGATTCCTTTAAGTGTGCTGCTGTGGTTTGCTGATGCAGCGCTCTTATGCTTAGTCTTGTGTAGCCAGAGCTGGGAGCTTTGGCGCTTCGGATGGACAAGCCCCACCCACTGTTATATGACTGACAGGTTAACCAACCAATCATGTTTCGTTTTGTGCCATTCCATGTTTACAGACTTTATATCATTCATTCATCAGTTTCTTTAACAGTTTACAACAAAGACAATTCAATACACTTCATGATCTCTCAGCAGGACATATGTACAGTTATTATTAGCCCTCCTGTGAATTTATTTACTTGTTTTTCAGATATTTCCCAAATGATGTTTAACAGATTCAGGAATTTTTCACAGTATTTCCTGTAATATTTTTTTTTCTGGTAAAAGTCCTATTTGTTTTATTTTGGCTAGAATAAATCAGTTTAAAACATTTTAAGGTCAAAATTATTAAGTAAAATAATCTTGAAATGTAGATATTTGGACTAGAAACAAGACAAAAATCCTAAGCAAGCAAAGCTTTTTTTGTGCATAAATCGATTATATTGTTTATAAATGAAGTAATTAAATTTATTTCTGTGGCTCTTGGTCAACTATAATTCAGACTCATCTTTGCATATCTTACGATGTTACTCTTGCAGAAGCGCACATTGCGATATCCATGCTGAAACGATATATCGTAGAGCCCTAGTGTGCAGGCAGTAAATCACTGATTCATCACTGTCTCAGAAAGTTAAACGTTTATTAATGAACACATCATCAATATAAACATCGCAGCTTTTTTATCCACTCAGACTTGTTTCCTTGCAGGCTGATGAAGATCGCTGCACACTTGACTCCTGAAATCCTGTATATTTAAAGGTGCTGTATGTAAGTTTTTGACTCTTCTAAAGCATAAAAATACAATAATATGTGTGCAGATATTTAAGAAACATCCCAAGTGAACATACTTGTTTAACTGACAAACAATGCTGAAGTCAGATATTCTGCTTTGAAAATGTTTTTTTCCGTGCCGGAACGCTGTCTTTGTTAGGTAATTTTCACATGCACATGCCAGTTTAGCCAATTATAATTCAGCACTCCGGGTTGCCTTGTTGGAAAACAGCATATTTCATTCATTCATTCATTCATTTATTCAGAAAGACTCTGAAAGCATGCATCCATGAGCGAAATGCTACAGTGTAGTGGAAAGTATCAGATGTCAAAATGAGACAGATTCAGTTTCACATGACGTTAATTAGCAAATGACATAAATATTAGGAACGTGAGCAGGTTACATCGCGTGTCCTAACAACACGCTGTGACGAGATTGTTATGAGTGATGAGCCATTTGGCTGTTTGCACCACAAAACACGGCAGAAATTTAAATACAGCCTTTCAGAAGCACAGAATATGCACTCAACTCACAAATGGTAAGGGTTTAGAATCTATTTAATACATGTTAACCCTCTTTAACATCATTAAATATGTACATGCTGAATCACTCATATGTGTTAGTTCTAAAGTTCAATTTCAACGGTTTATTGTATTTTCCAGATCTGAGGTGAACTTTCTGCTTTCAGTATATGGTAATACACGTCATGTAAAATGCATTCAAACTCGCATTGTTAGCATTTAGCACTGAATAAAGCACACGAGGCTTACCTGAGGTGATCTGTCATAGGTTTCTGTTGTTCAGCTGTGAGAAATAGAAGCCACTTCTAATAAATCAATTCGAGGTGTTGGTTAGAACCAAAACTCCTTTTAATATGTAGAATATTCCCTCAATCGCGTGTCGTTGCTTTTATTTAGAACACAGTTTAAAATCACTCAAACTGGCAACCCGGCGTACCTTTATTATGATTCAGGACTGCAATACCTAGTTCAACCACTGGGTGTCAAACTTACATACTGCACCTTTAAACTAATCGGAGGACGACTGATGATCTGTAGTGATGGGTTGTTCTTGAACAGTTTCTTCAGTTTGAATGAATCTTTTATGAGTCGTCTCTGGGAGTGATTCGTTCATTAGCACATGTGCACATTGCACAGGCGGAGGAGAAGATTAGTTCCTTTTTCGAGTCTTATATTGGGTTTTAGTTGTTTGTTCATCACATAACAGACAGGATATATGCAGTCAGAGCCAGAAAAAGATTTGATTCGTTTATTTCTCGAGTCCTCTGTTTTGAGTCATTCATCTCTTTACATGTTGAACATGATGAATGAACAACTCAAAAACCTGAAGACTCAAAAGGTGCATTAATCATGCACTGAACAAAATGATTGATTGGATTTACTAAATTGTTTTAAGGTAAGGGGTTGCAAACAATTTATGTGGGCTGAATTTAAATCTGAGCTAAACAGGACATTTTAGCTTAATTATAAAATCAATTATAAACATTATTCGTGTCAAAACACAAGACATTCATTCATTCATTTTCTTTTCATCTAAATCCCTTTATTAATCAGGTGTTGCCACAGCGGAATGAACCACCAACTTTTCCAGCATATTTGTTTCACAGCAGATGCCCTTCCAGCTGCAACCCATCCCTGGGAAACACCCATTCACTCTCCTTCACACACATACACTACGGGCAATTTAGCTTACCCAATTCCCCTATAGCGCATGTGTTTGGACTGTGGGGGAAACCGGAGCACCCGGAGGAAACCCACACCAACACGGAGAGAACATGCAAACTCCACACAGAAATGCCAACTGACCCAGCCGGGACTCGAACCAGCAACCTTCTTGCTGTGAGGTGACAGCGCTAGGCCGCCCAGGCCGCCCAACACAAGACATATCAAAAGCAATGACACAATATTTTATGCGTGACATATATTGACTTATTTTTCTGACTCAGTTCATTGTTTCTCAAACATATTCAATCTACTTGATCAATGATCACTCTGCTTCTCTTAATCCAGAACTGTTGAATTTATGTACAGTATTACATTATAAGTAACTTTAATTAAATGACAAGTAATCCCCTACTTTATGCATCAGATGTTTAGCCAAATGTCCCGTCTTATGCCTTACGCTTGTTCTGGAGATGTGGAGCGGACGGGAAACTGTATAATTAAAATGTCATGCTGGAGTTTAGACATGCTTCAATGCATGTGCAGAAAAATGAAGAAGCCCACATAAAAACCGACATCTTCTCGACCCGTCCAGCCCTCTGACAAAGATTAATGAGGTCTCATGACGGTCAGAATTATTCCCATAAATGGCTGGCTAAATAACATCTTGAAAGGACAGCTCGGGGACTTTTATCTGGCTTTTTTTTAAGGCTGAAGGGGGAGAAAAGAGCAGCGCTTTGAACCTACACTCTCAAAAATCAAAGCACCAATTAGAAACATGCAGGGATTTGGAGACTAATATCAGAGGAAAACTTATTATGGTCCTCGCTGAAAAACTTTTAAATCTTTAGGCAGAGAATGGAAAGATGGAGAGCGGCATCTGAATCCAGACAATTGAAGAGTTTCTGTCTTTGAGATGCACAAATATGAGTTCACAAACTATTTTTGCTCACAGTTTACCATAAAGCTTCAGTAGTTTATTTACTAACATGAACTCATTATAAACAATACTTGTAGAGCGTTTATTCATCATAGTTCAACATTTACTAATGCATTATTAACATCCATATTCATGCGTGTTAACATTAGTTAATGTACCGTGAGTTAACAAACTATATACTGTGTTACTATGTACTGTGTTTTCATTAACTAACATGAGCAAATGCTTTAATGTATTGTTTATTGTTTGTTCATGTTAGTAAATGCATTAACTAATACAACCTTATTGTAAAGCGTTACCCTTTTTTAAAGTAAAGACGCAGTGTGCAGAAGCAATATCACACAACTTACAACTCTTTGTTTGTTTATTTATTTTTTTCTGTATATATATATATATATATATATAGCACTGAATAAGTATTATTGAATGTGAGACTGCCATTGTAATATGTAAAAGACGTATTCAGTGGAGTTTTAAATATAAAAATACAAATTATATTGTGAAGATGAGTGATTTAATTTGGAAAATAAATATTTAACTTATATTAATGTACATTACCCATTTGATTTGACTCTTTATAGCATTGTTGCATTATATTTTTATTTATTTAATTATTTATTTATTAATTTTTACATTTATTTATGTATTTATATCAGTTTTTATTATTTATTATAATCACTTTAATTGCACATTTTATTCTATATATTTGGTTAATAATAGTTTTGTAATCATTTTAAAATTTGTTATAGCTATTTGATCATTTTAATATTAATATTTATCTATATGGGCAGCACGGTGGCTTAGTGGTTAGCACTGTGTCCTCACAGCAGTAAGGTCGCTGGTTCAAGTCCCGGCTGGGTCAGTTTGCATGTTCTCCCCGTGTTGGGGTGGGTTTCCTCCGGGTGCTCCGGTTCCCTCACAGTCCAAACACATGCGCTATAGGGGAATTGATGAACTAAACTGGCCGTAGTGTATGAGTGTGTGCGAATGAGTGTGTATGGGTGTTTCTCAGTACTGAGTTGCGGCTGAAGGGCATCCACCATGTAAAACATATGCTGGAATAGTTGGTGGTTCATTCCACTGTGGCGACCCTTTGAAATAGAGACTAAGCTAAAGGAAAATGAAGGAATGAATCTATATTTTATTATTCTTAAAAAAAAATTATCTTAATAAAATGCTCTTATCTATTGTAATTTTATTATCTTAAACTCTACATTTTTACCCTGAACGCCATATTGAAAGCCTAAAAGTGACTCTTCTATGTGTTAAATAAAAGATGTCTGATATATTGGTGACTGTGAATGCTTTGGCTGTTATGTGAGAAGGTAAAATAATAATAATGTGTTCTGGTTTGCAGAGCTCATGTTTCTTTCAGGACAGTATTTACTGTGTACCCATCTGCTGTGCCTAATGACAGATATGAAACTTAAAATGAACTTAAACTCTGCAGTACCAATAATATTAGTCTTTGTGTTTATTTTAACCTGCTGGTAAAAGTGTAATCTCAGATCTGCCGGGCACATTTACTTAAATGTTTTACTTCTGCATGCCTCATTTCTCAGCATTTCTTTAGCAGTGTTTCAGTGTGTATATTCGAGAAACCTGACAAGGTCAACAAATTAAAATGTTGAATAAAGTTACAGCTGGTTTTGTCGATAGTTCTCAGAGGTTAATTAACATTAACAAACATAATTACATTACATAACACCTAACAAGTTATTTAAACCACAGTGCAGCTCAATATATTCACTACATCTGCTTGCTGGAGGAACACAGAGACTCTTCTGAGTAACATCTTTGCAGTTCTTCATCCATTCAGGCTGTTGATTTAGTGAAGCAGATGTATACAACTGATGTATACACCAGTCAATAATGCTGATGTAACTGAATGTATTAACGTGTGTTTTTACTGTAACACCAGGCACTCTGCATATTTTTATATTTATAATTATATATATATATATATATATATATGTGTGTGTGTGTGTGTGTAGACGGGTGATGCGAAAGCAAATGATGGAAATAATTGATCTGTTGTTGGCGCTCTGTTAGTGAACACTGCTATGTCATCATTCCCATAAGCTCAGAACGGTTTGATTAAACTTTAGCATCAGGATCCGAGCATTCGCTGCAACCCAAACGGCTTCATTAAGAGTCTAATTAATGGACAATTAAACACGGGATTGCAGGAGCTGAAAGAGAACAAATGCTGGAGAAACTCAACTAATCGAGCAACAATTGTTTTTCAAATTTACTCACTTTGTATGTAAACTCAAACTAATCGTTTTGAAAGCAATGGTTTACGAAGTTTTTACAAAATAAAGTCAACTAATCGATTAAAAGCAAATCGTCTACCTACTTTTTAATCCAGTCAACTAACTGATTTGAAAGCAATGGGTTTACACAGTTGTAAAAAATAGTGAAATAATCACTTCAAATGCAGTGTTCTCTCAATTTTTATTATGCAAAGTCAACTAACCGCTTTTAAAATAGTCGACTAATCGCTTTAAGTGCAGTGTTCACTCACCTTTTATTATGTAGTCAACTAGTCGCTTTTAAAATAGTCGACTAATCGCTTCGAATGCAGTGTTCACTCACCTTTTATTATGTAGTCAACTAATCGCTTTTAAAATAGTCGACTAATCGCTTCGAATGCAGTGTTCACTCACCTTTTATTATGTAGTCAACTAGTCGCTTTTAAAATAGTCGACTAATCGCTTTAAGTGCAGTGTTCACTCACCTTTTATTATGTAGTCAACTAGTCGCTTTTAAAATAGTCGACTAATCGCTTCGAATGCAGTGTTCACTCACCTTTTATTATGTAGTCAACTAACCGCTTTTAAAATAGTCGACTAATCGCTTCGAATGCAGTGTTCACTCACCTTTTATTATGTAGTAAACTAATCGCTTTTAAAATAGTCGACTATTCGCTTCGAATGCAGTGTTCACTCACCTTTTATTATGTAGTCAACTAATCGCTTTTAAAATAGTCGACTAATCGCTTTGAATGCAGTGTACACTCACCTTTTATTATGTAGTCAACTAACCGCTTTTAAAATAGTCGACTAATCGCTTAAAGTGCAGTGTACACTCACCTTTTATTATGTAGTCAACTAACCGCTTTTAAAATAGTCGACTAATCGCTTCGAATGCAGTGTTCACTCACCTTTTATTATGTAGTAAACTAATCGCTTTTAAAATAGTCGACTAATCGCTTCAAATGCAGTGTTCACTCACCTTTTATTATGTAGTCAACTAACCGCTTTTAAAATAGTCGACTATTCGCTTCGAATGCAGTGTTCACTCACCTTTTATTATGTAGTCAACTAACCGCTTTTAAAATAGTCGACTAATCGCTTCGAATGCAGTGTTCACTCACCTTTTATTATGTAGTCAACTAACCGCTTTTAAAATAGTCGACTAATCGCTTCGAATGCAGTGTTCACTCACCTTTTATTATGTAGTCAACTAATCGCTTTTAAAATAGTCGACTAATCGCTTCGAATGCAGTGTTCACTCACCTTTTATTATGTAGTCAACTAACCGCTTTTAAAATAGTCGACTAATCGCTTCGAATGCAGTGTACTCTCACCTTTTATTATGTAGTCAACTAATCGCTTTTAAAATAGTCGACTAATCGCTTCGAATGCAGTGTTCACTCACCTTTTATTATGTAGTCAACTAACCGCTTTTAAAATAGTCGACTAATCGCTTCGAATGCAGTGTTCACTCACCTTTTATTATGTAGTCAACTAGTCGCTTTTAAAATAGTCGACTAATCGCTTCGAATGCAGTGTTCACTCACCTTTTATTATGTAGTCAACTAATCGCTTTTAAAATAGTCGACTAATCGCTTCGAATGCAGTGTTCACTCACCTTTTATTATGTAGTCAACTAGTCGCTTTTAAAATAGTCGACTAATCGCTTTAAGTGCAGTGTTCACTCACCTTTTATTATGTAGTCAACTAGTCGCTTTTAAAATAGTCGACTAATCGCTTCGAATGCAGTGTTCACTCACCTTTTATTATGTAGTCAACTAACCGCTTTTAAAATAGTCGACTAATCGCTTCGAATGCAGTGTTCACTCACCTTTTATTATGTAGTAAACTAATCGCTTTTAAAATAGTCGACTATTCGCTTCGAATGCAGTGTTCACTCACCTTTTATTATGTAGTCAACTAATCGCTTTTAAAATAGTCGACTAATCGCTTTGAATGCAGTGTACACTCACCTTTTATTATGTAGTCAACTAACCGCTTTTAAAATAGTCGACTAATCGCTTAAAGTGCAGTGTACACTCACCTTTTATTATGTAGTCAACTAACCGCTTTTAAAATAGTCGACTAATCGCTTCGAATGCAGTGTTCACTCACCTTTTATTATGTAGTAAACTAATCGCTTTTAAAATAGTCGACTAATCGCTTCAAATGCAGTGTTCACTCACCTTTTATTATGTAGTCAACTAACCGCTTTTAAAATAGTCGACTATTCGCTTCGAATGCAGTGTTCACTCACCTTTTATTATGTAGTCAACTAACCGCTTTTAAAATAGTCGACTAATCGCTTCGAATGCAGTGTTCACTCACCTTTTATTATGTAGTCAACTAACCGCTTTTAAAATAGTCGACTAATCGCTTCGAATGCAGTGTTCACTCACCTTTTATTATGTAGTCAACTAATCGCTTTTAAAATAGTCGACTAATCGCTTCGAATGCAGTGTTCACTCACCTTTTATTATGTAGTCAACTAACCGCTTTTAAAATAGTCGACTAATCGCTTCGAATGTAGTGTACTCTCACCTTTTATTATGTAGTCAACTAATCGCTTTTAAAATAGTCGACTAATCGCTTCGAATGCAGTGTTCACTCACCTTTTATTATGTAGTCAACTAACCGCTTTTAAAATAGTCGACTAATCGCTTCGAATGCAGTGTTCACTCACTTTTTATTATGTAGTCAACTAACCGCTTTTAAAATAGTCGACTAATCGCTTCGAATGCAGTGTTCACTCACCTTTTATTATGTAGTAAACTAATCGCTTTTAAAATAGTCGACTAATCGCTTCGAATGCAGTGTTCACTCACCTTTTATTATGTAGTCAACTAGTCGCTTTTAAAATAGTCGACTAATCGCTTCGAATGCAGTGTTCACTCACCTTTTATTATGTAGTCAACTAACCGCTTTTAAAATAGTCGACTAATCGCTTCAAATGCAGTGTTCACTCACCTTTTATTATGTAGTCAACTAATCGCTTTTAAAATAGTCGACTAATCGCTTCGAATGCAGTGTACACTCACCTTTTATTATGTAGTCAACTAGTCGCTTTTAAAATAGTCGACTAATCGCTTCGAATGCAGTGTTCACTCACCTTTTATTATGTAGTCAACTAGTCGCTTTTAAAATAGTCGACTAATCGCTTCGAATGCAGTGTTCACTCACCTTTTATTATGTAGTCAACTAACCGCTTTTAAAATAGTCGACTAATCGCTTCGAATGCAGTGTACTCTCACCTTTTATTATGTAGTCAACTAACCGCTTTTAAAATAGTCGACTAATCGCTTCAAATGCAGTGTTCACTCACCTTTTATTATGTAGTCAACTAATCGCTTTTAAAATAGTCGACTAATCGCTTCGAATGCAGTGTACACTCACCTTTTATTATGTAGTCAACTAACCGCTTTTAAAATAGTCGACTAATCGCTTCAAATGCAGTGTTCACTCACCTTTTATTATGTAGTCAACTAATCGCTTTTAAAATAGTCGACTAATCGCTTCGAATGCAGTGTACACTCACCTTTTATTATGTAGTCAACTAACCGCTTTTAAAATAGTCGACTAATCGCTTCAAATGCAGTGTTCACTCACCTTTTATTATGTAGTCAACTAACCGCTTTTAAAATAGTCAACTAATCGCTTCAAATGCAGTGTTCACTCACCTTTTATTATGTAGTCAACTAACCGCTTTTAAAATAGTCAACTAATCGCTTCAAATGCAGTGTTCACTCACCTTTTATTATGTAGTCAACTAGTCGCTTTTAAAATAGTCGACTAATCGCTTCGAATGCAGTTTTCACTCACCTTTTATTATGTAGTCAACTAACCGCTTTTAAAATAGTCGACTAATCGCTTCGAATGCAGTGTTCACTCACCTTTTATTATGTAGTCAACTAATCGCTTTTAAAATAGTCGACTAATCGCTTCGAATGCAGTGTACTCTCACCTTTTATTATGTAGTCAACTAATCGCTTTTAAAATAGTCGACTAATCGCTTCGAATGCAGTGTACACTCACCTTTTATTATGTAGTCAACTAGTCGCTTTTAAAATAGTCGACTAATCGCTTCGAATGCAGTGTTCACTCACCTTTTATTATGTAGTCAACTAACCGCTTTTAAAATAGTCGACTAATCGCTTCGAATGCAGTGTACTCTCACCTTTTATTATGTAGTCAACTAACCGCTTTTAAAATAGTCGACTAATCGCTTCAAATGCAGTGTTCACTCACCTTTTATTATGTAGTCAACTAATCGCTTTTAAAATAGTCGACTAATCGCTTCGAATGCAGTGTACACTCACCTTTTATTATGTAGTCAACTAACCGCTTTTAAAATAGTCGACTAATCGCTTCAAATGCAGTGTTCACTCACCTTTTATTATGTAGTCAACTAATCGCTTTTAAAATAGTCGACTAATCGCTTCGAATGCAGTGTACACTCACCTTTTATTATGTAGTCAACTAACCGCTTTTAAAATAGTCGACTAATCGCTTCAAATGCAGTGTTCACTCACCTTTTATTATGTAGTCAACTAACCGCTTTTAAAATAGTCAACTAATCGCTTCAAATGCAGTGTTCACTCACCTTTTATTATGTAGTCAACTAACCGCTTTTAAAATAGTCGACTAATCGCTTCAAATGCAGTGTTCACTCACCTTTTATTATGTAGTCAACTAGTCGCTTTTAAAATAGTCGACTAATCGCTTCGAATGCAGTGTTCACTCACCTTTTATTATGTAGTCAACTAACCGCTTTTAAAATAGTCGACTAATCGCTTCGAATGCAGTGTACACTCACCTTTTATTATGTAGTCAACTAATCGCTTTTAAAATAGTCGACTAATCGCTTCGAATGCAGTGTACACTCACCTTTTATTATGTAGTCAACTAATCGCTTTTAAAATAGTCGACTAATCGCTTCGAATGCAGTGTTCACTCACCTTTTATTATGTAGTCAACTAGTCGCTTTTAAAATAGTCAACTAATCGCTTCGAATGCAGTGTTCACTCACCTTTTATTATGTAGTCAACTAATCGCTTTTAAAATAGTCAACTAATCGCTTCGAATGCAGTGTTCACTCACTTTTTAATGCAAAGCCAACTAATCGCTTTAATAGCAATGAGTTCCCTAACTGTTATAGTCAACTAATCGCTTTAAGTGCAAAGTGTTTACTCACTTTTTATTATGCAAAGTCAACTAATCACTTTGATAGCAACAATTTACTCACTTTTTATCGACTAATCGCTTTAAAAGCAAGATTTACTCACTTTTTATGTAGTCAACCAATTGATTTAAAAGCAACAAATTCACCCACTTTTTAATCCAAAATCATCTAATCTATTCAAAAGCAACGAGTTTACACACTTTTGAAAATAGTCAACTAATCGCTTCGAAAGCAACGTGTTAACTCTGTTTTTATCATGCATAGTCAACTAATCGCTTTGATAGCAACACATTTACACACTTTTTAATGCAGTCGACTAATCAAAAGCAACAAGTTTACCCACTTTCTAACCCAAAGTCATCTAATCAATTCAAAAGCAACCAGTTTATGCAGTTTTTTAAAGTTGACTAATCACTAGTGTTTACTCTGTGAAGTCAACTAATCGCTTTTATAGTGTGCAAAAGCAATATCGCACATTTTATTATTATGTAATGTTTTTCAGAAAATACAGCACTGTGTGTGTAAGCAGCAAATCTCTTTCATTGTTCCCATAAGCTCAGAGCGGTTTGATGAAACTGTTGCGACCCAAACGGCTTCATCAAGAGTCTAATTAATGGCACAATTAAACACGTGATTGCAGGAGCAGAAAGGGAACAAGCGCTGGAGAAAAGAGCTCTGGATCATTGGCGCCTGAGCGAGCGGCAGTAACAGCGCTGCAGTTTTCTTCAAGCGTGGCCCGATCATGTTAACGGAGTCATTTGTCTCATGATGTCGAATGATCAAGCATTGCTTTAAGGGCGCAGACAGTGTTGTGAAAGCTTTCTGCGCTGATGCATATTAAACCCAACCTGCCGTGACAATCGCTAGATCATTTAGAGGCTCTGAAGAGGAGCGCGAGCATTTGTTAACCCATGTGTGAGACAGTCAATAGAAATGCATTTCCCTCAAGTCTGATTGTTTCAGATGCAGAAACTCCCGCAGTTTTCTCCTCTGACGTTTCTCTGATTGTTTATTTACACTACTTGTGTTTGATTGTATGCAGCATAAATGTTTGCTCACCAAATGACGAGCAGCGCATTGATGAAAATTACTTTTGTGTGTGAGGTAAAATGAAATCTAATAAATCTGCAGTCATTATATTTAAATTGCAATATTAAATGTCAGGGATGACTTTAATTTCTTAAGTAAACTTCATAATATTTACTAATTTAGTTCAAGTCCAGTTGATCTTTATTGCCATTGTCAATAAATACAGTAAATAAACATATGCATAAATATGAACACAACACAGGATCTTCGAGCAGTTTTATAAACTCATAAAAATATATTAATTTTAACCTCAAACCAATTTTTTAACCTTTACACAACTAACACTCAGTGCTCAGTAAGGCTGCACAATATTGGACAAATCTGACATTGCAATATTTTGTTTTGCTGTGATATATATTGCGATATGAATATATTTTCATCAGATGATTTGAATGGCTCTATTTGTGGAAAGATTACATTAATTTAGATCAACTGGGATGATCAAGACTTTTTCTATGCAGTGCATTGGTATAAAATATAATAAATTACAACCATATATTAATAGGACAGAGCAAAAATAAAAGTGAAGTAAACAGTGCTTTATGGTTTTCTGGAGAGTCTAACAGTATTTAAGTACAGAAATTGAACAATCAACATAAAATAACATGGTCATCATTGTATAAATAATCAACATAAATAATATTTAATAGTAATATTTCATAATAAATAAATTAATAATAATACATTTAATAATATCTTTATCTTTTAATCTTTAATGTAATGTATTGTGTGTTTATATAGCACATTAATTATGTATGATCATACACCCAAAGCACTTCACAGTCATGAGGGGGGTCTCTCCACACCACCACCAGTGTGCAGCTCCACTTGTATGATGCTCCGGCAGCCACAGGACAACAGCACCAGAGCTTCACCACACACCAGCTATAGGTGGAGTGGAGAGACAGTGATGGAGCCAATTCAGTATATGGGGATGATTGGGAGGCCATGATGGGTAAGGGCTGATAGAGAAAGTTTGGCCAGGACATCGGGGTTACACCCCTACTCTTTACCAGAAGTGCCATGGGATTATTAATGTCCACAGAGAGTCAGGACCTCAGTTTAACGTCTCATCAGAAAGATATTAGATTAGATTAATAATCTAATTCTGCAATGTGTAACAATCTAATTAGAATAAATAATCTAATACTGCGATGTATTGTTCAGCCAGAGTGTTCAGCATATATGAGTACACCCCATTTAAAAAAAATTATATTTTTATCCATTCCTCAGTGAATGTAGGTCATATATTTTGGTGCATTTGAACAAAACTGATTTATTAAACAGATATGTTTATTAAAATAATATTTTAGTCACTAGACAGCTTTAGAAATAGAAAGATAATAGATTTAAATTCATGCAAAATATTGCAAAAACAAAATACAAACTACAAAATTTCAACAAAATTTGATATATTTTTTGCTCTTTTTAACTTTTGTATTTAATATTTTTCCCTTACATATACATTTGGGCTACTCATTTTTGGACCAATGTCGTAAGTTATTTTGTTGTCAAATCACGCATTAATAAAGTCATCTGGACTGGCAAAGAAAGCGTTCCTGCAGGACTCCCAGAGTTCATCAAGATTCTTTGTGTTCATCTTCAACACCTCCTCCTTCATCTTACCCCAGACATGCTCAATAATGTTCATGTCTGGTGACTGGGCTGGCCAATCCTGGAGCAGCTTGACCTTCAGGAGCTTTGATGTGGAGGCTGAAGTATGAGAAGGAGCGCTATCCTGCTGGAGAATTGTCCCTCTCCTGTGGTTTGTAATGTAATGGGCAGCACAAATGTCTTGATACATCAGGCTGTTGATGTTGATCATCCACTCTGCAGATCTCTCGCACGCCCCCATACTGAATGAACCCCAAACCATGATTTCTCCTTCACCAAACTTGACTGATATCTGTGAGACTCTTGGCTCCATGTGGGTTCCAGTAGGTCTTCTGCAGTATTGGTGATGATTGGGATAAAGATAATCAATTAACACTGCTTAATGTTGAACCTAACACTCCTAAATTAAGTAAATTTGACATGATATTGACAAGTTACGTGGCATAGGATTAGTAACTTTACTTTAATTTTACTTGTGCAAAGTGTTACGAGAATTTTAAGTATTTTTTGTTTCATGTAATGTTTTTCTTCACTTGAGTCTCTTTTTATCAGTGTTATGGGCTTGTAAGGAGGCTGTGCCAGATGTGATTGTGTTTTCCAGTGCAACATAATGAAAACTTGGTGAAGTTTATTGTGTTGTCCACATAATAAAGTGTTTTTATTAAATGATGTTACATCAATCTGAGCTTTACAATGGCTGAATAATTCAAAAAGCCACAAAACGGGAACATTTCCATTAACCGGTCCTGCTTTTGTCATTAAAAGTGCAAATGAGGAGGGAGTTCACATTTATGGACGTTGTAAATTAAGTCACAGTGTTTACAGGAGGGAGTGAAGTTAAGCAGATGTCTAATACTGTATATTTATTGTCTGTCTAACACAAAAGGACACACTCCTTTCCTCTCATCCTAAAAAATAGTTGCTCAATCAATAGTAAAAAAGACATTTAATCTCGTTTAGAGCACAAGCGGCATCTTCAAGAAGTAAAAACATTACTTTTCTCCAAATGGATGATTGAGAATCTGGCAAGGTTTTCTGATGTTTTTGTTTGTTTACATATAGCAGCAGTTCAGAAATGAGTTGCACAGAGAGTGAAGTTAAAACATTAATGCTGTGCTGCGTTTGAAAATATTGGAAATATCACACCACCTACTCTAAACCTTAACAAGCTCACATGTGAGAGAAAAACACATTTGCTGAGACAGCCACGGTGGGTTCTCTTGCTTTAACAAGTCTTTGAGGTATTTTGTAAGAAGGGTATACATGGAGGTCGGAGCCAACTCTTTGTGGGACTTGAGCTCCTAGTGGGCTGCACAAACCTGGAATTTTCATTTATTTAATGTCTAACACGCAGTCCAATATTGTGCTTTATGAATGCCTACACCTACCCCAACCCTGCTGTACACAACAACTATAGTGATTGAGCTGTTGTGGTGATTCTACAGTTGCTATGGTAACACAACAACCATAGTAACTGATCTGCTGTGGTGATTCTGCAGTTGCTATGGAAACACAACAACTATAGTAATCGATCTGTTGTGGTGATTCTACAGTTGCTATGGAAACACAACAACTATAGTGATTGAGCAGTTGTGGTGATTCTACAGTTGCTATGGCAACACAACAACTATAGCGTTTGAGCTGTTGTGGTGATTCTACAGTTGCTATGGCAACACAACAACTATAGCGTTTGAGCTGTTGTGGTGATTCTACAGTTGCTATGGTAACACACAACAACTACAGCAATTGAGCTGTTGTGGTGATTCTATAGTTGCTATGGAAACACAACAACTGTAGTAATTGATCTGTTGTGGTGATTCTGCAGTTGCTATGGTAACACAACAACTATAGCAATTGAGCTGTTGTGGTAATTGTACAGTTGCTATGGAAACACAACAACTATAGTAATTGATCTGTTGTGGTGATTCTGCAGTTGCTATGGAAACAACAACTACAGTAATTGATCTGATGTTGTGATTCTACAGTTGCTATAGAAACACAAAAACTATAGTGATTGAGCTGTTGTGGTGATTCTACAGTTGCTATGGTAACACAACAACTACAGTAATTGATCTGATGTGGTGATTCTACAGTTGCTATGGTAACACAACAACTATAGTCATTGAGCTGTTGTGGTGATTCTACAGTTGCTACGGAAACACAACTGTAGTGATTGATCTGTTGTGGTGATTCTACAGTTGCTATGGAAACACAACTATAGTAATTGATCTGTTGTGGTGATTCTGCAGTTGCCATGGTAACACAACAACTATAGTAATTGATCTGTTGTGGTGATTCTACAGTTGCTATGGTAGAACAACTGTAGTGATTGATCTGTTGTGGTTATTCTACAGTTGCTATGGTAACACAACAACTATAGTAATGGATCTGTTGTGGTGATTCTACAGTTGCTATGGCAACACAACTATAGTGATTGATCTGTTGTGGTTATTCTACAGTTGCTATGGTAACACAACAACTATAGTAATTGATCTGTTGTGGTGATTTTACAGTTGCTATGGCAACACAACAACTATAGTAACTGATCTGTTGTGGTGATTCTACAGTTGCCATGGTAACACAACAACTATAGTGATTGATCTGTTGTGGTGATTTTACAGTTGCTATGGTAACACAACAACTATAGTAATTGATCTGTTGTGGTGATTCTGCAGTTGCTATGGTAACACAACAACTATAGTAATTTATCTGTTCTGGTGATTCTACAGTTGCCATGGTAACACAACAACTATAGTGATTGATCTGTTTAGGTGACTACAGTTGCCATGGTAACACAACAACTATAGTAATTGACCTGTTGTGGTGATTCTACAGTTGCTATGGTAACACAACAACAATAGTAATTGATCTGTTGTGGTGATTCTACAGTTGCTATGGTAACACAACAACTATAGTAATTGACCTGTTGTGGTGATTCTACAGTTGCCATGGTAACACAACAACAATAGTAATTGACCTGTTGTGGTGATTCTACAGTTGCTATGGTAACACAACAACTATAGTAACTGATCTGTTGTGGTGATTCTACAGTTGCCACGGAAATACAACAACAATAGTAATTGATCTGTTGAGGTGATTCTACAGTTGCTATGGTAACACAACAACTATAGTAATTGATCTGTTGTGGTGATTCTACAGTTGCTATGGTAACACAACAACTATAGTAATTGATCTGTTGAGGTGATTCTACAGTTGCTACGGTAACACAACAACTATAGTAATTGATCTGTTGTGGTGATTCTACAGTAGCTATGGCAGCACAAAAACTATAGTAGTGTAAGAACATGTAGCGTTTGAAAAATTTTCTCCAAACTGTCAATGTTTTTGGACCATTTGCGAACGCACAATTATATACAATTTTGGGTTGAGTCGTTGAATAGAATGGAAAAGACACGTCTCATCATTGGTGGGAAAGCAGTGTTATTTGACTTGAAATTAGTCCTCATTCTTTCCTCCAGAAGAACAGTCTTGGTGCGCCAGAAGCGTATTGACAACACTCACATTATCAACATTGTTTTTCAGATGATTTCTCTGATTACGTGTGCATTACTTTTCCGCAGCCTATCAAACTTCTCAAGGTGCAATCAGGGTCGAAACACAAACTCTAATCAGAGAGACAGTAATCAGGCCTGACAGCATCTCTGGTAATTCCTATCAGGAGTTTCACCTTCTTCTCATGAAACAGAACTTTTGTTTCCTCTGGCAGGATTTCAGGTGTTGTGTTATTATGGCTTCATATTTGTCTTTGTTTTCTCTGTTTACTGCTCTCTCCATGAAGATGTGTTTAGCTGGTGTAAGATTATAAGCAGTTTGTTCTAATGATTAGTTCTAAATGATTCATTTAAACAGAGCAAAGTGAGTCACCGGGATTGGGATTGATCCTAAATAAATATTTATAGAAGGATTGTTTTAAAGGTGACCCATTATGTTTCCTTATACTAGATGTGTCATGTTTGCCAGCAATCTACGCCTGGAAAGATCACTGGTGAACTACTATATACAGTTGAAGTCAGAATTATTAGCCCTCTTTGAATTTTTCTTCTTTTAAAATATTTTCCAAATGATGTTTAACAGATTCAGGAAATTTTCACAGTATGTCTGATAATATTTTTTCTTCCAGAGAAAGTCTTATTTGTTTTATTTCGACTAGAATAAAAGCAGTTTTTAATTTTTAAAACCATTTTATGGCCACTATTTTTAGCCCCTTTAAGCTATTTTTTTTCGATAGTCTACAGAACAAACCATCATTATACAATAACTTGCCTAATTACCCTAACCTGCCTAGTTAACCTAATTAACCTAGTTAAGCCTTTAAATGTCACTTTAAGCTGTATAGAAGTGTCTTGAAGAATATCTAGTCTAATATTATTTACTGTCATCATGACAAAGAGAAAATAAATCAGTTATTAGAAATCAGTTATTAAAACTATTATGATTAGAAATGTGCTGAAAAAAATCTCCCCGTTAAACAGAAATTGGGGAAAAAAATAATTCAGGGGGGCTAATAATTTTGACTTCAACTGTAAACACCCTGCACACGTTAGTTTGGGACTGAGTCCTTCTGTCACATAGGACTGCTTAATGCTGTGTTTACACCAGATGCGGTACGTGCGGATAAAGCACGCTATTCGCGCATAAATAGACGCGTAAACATGTTGAGTTTACTCGCTAACAACAGATGCGGATTCGCGTGATGTGCAGGGCTTCTGTCTATTCGGTGACTCTAGCTCCGTTGCTAAATGGCTAACATCGATTTTATCGAGAGCGTAGCTGTGCTTATGTGCTTTAGGAAGGCTCATAAACAGCGTTGATTCATTTGGAGCCGTGTCTGAGTTCACTAGATCCTTTCAGAGGTGCACCCAGCCCTGTGAGTTCATCAACTCCTCCAGAAACTATACCTGGATGATGGAGGCTTTCAGCGGTGCTTCAGACTGAGCCCAGCCCAGTTTGATGAGCTGTTGTTGGTGTCAGCAGGAGGATTTTCCCTCGGGACACCAACAACTGGCGCTACGTACACTCTAATGGCTAATGGACAGACGGCTGCTTCTCACTCAGGGCTGCTGTTTATGCTAATGAGATGGAGAGATGATGGGAGATTGTCAATCAAACTGTTTCATTCATCAAGTCTGATTATAGCAAATACAATGAATCCATGTTTACTAGGGATGCTCTGATCGATCGGCTGGAGATTGGTATCAGCCTATTATCACATTTCATGACTCGATCGATACTCGTTAATCTGGCCGATTGCATGAACCGATCGCAAGTGTTCGTTTATGAGTTTACAAGCAGAGTAAGATGCATGTGCACTCCTGGGTTATACATCAGCCGCTACAACATGTGAGGAAACAGCCCCTAATGTGTAGAGTCGAGGCCTGTGATGATCTGGAGTGTGTGTGGTTTATACGCTCAGTGTGTGTGTTTCTCTGTGGACTCGGTGTGTAGAGGCCTGTGCTGGTGCAATGCTAGCGCTAGCTTGCGTCTCTGCGGGCGCTCTGTGACTCATTAATCTCCGCTTTTGTCTGTGTTTATAAATACAGCGCCGCTCTTCGTGCTAATCTGGGATCTGCGGAGAGATTCGCTCCATCAGAGATGATTGCTTCATTTTGTGTTTCTCCAGAGGAAAGGCGTAACAAGGGGAAAGCGTGAGCTGTGGGGTGGGCCGAGCGCTCAGAGACGCTTCAGTCACACAATGACTACATTTACATGGACACCAGTCATCTAATTATTAATCTGAATAGGACAATAATGTGATGATGGTGTTTACATGAGCTGCTTTTTAAATGTTCATGATTCACATGTTGTAGTACAGGGGTGTCCAAACTCGGTCCTGGAGGGCCGGTGTCCTGCATATTTTAATTCCAACCCCAATTAAACACACCTGAAGCAGCTAATCAAGCTCTTACTAGGTATACTAAAACTTCCAGGCAAGCGTGTTAAAGGAAGTTGGAGCTAAACTATGCAGGACACCAGCCCTACAGGACAGAGTTTGGACACCCCTGTACATGGTTCTATTAATTTCATTTCGTTGGCATTCGACGCTAGTTTCCTCCGGCGTTCATACAACAACAGTTTGTGTTTGTCATTAGATTACATTACATTACAAGGTCACGTACAAGGCAACGAAATGCAGTTAAGATCTAACCAGGAGTGCAATAGCAGCTTAAGTTATAAGTGCAATTATAGAAAACTATGGGTAATATGTACAGATGGATGTACTATGGACACACTATTCAAGTAGCCTTAAGTAGAATCAGAGATTTACAGATAGATGAACACACTGTACAGGTTGCTATTAATAATTTGGGATATGCAAATATATATGAAGATAATATGCAGGTTCTTATTTGCTATAAACAGGAGTTACAAGTAGATATGTATATAATACATTTACAAATGTATATGAGCAGTTGATGTGTACATTTACAAATGAATAGGTGTGCAACGGATCACGGTTGATCTATGATTTGTACGGATCACAACCCATGGTTCAGAACACACGTGACCAGCGGATTAATTCATTTTTTACTGGTAGATTAATCCTAAATTGGTGCTAATCACAGAGAGATCACCTCTCACATCATTTAAATCACATGTATGAAAGCATTCAGGCTTTCCTGTAAACTATAATGATGACAGAAGACAACAGAGGTGGGTTATTCAGGATGTGCTGGGTTTCTTAGGTTATTAAAGGTGTTTTCTGTCACTACTTGTTTATCCTGCATTAATGCATTCAGTATAAGTTGCACGATTAATCATTAAAAGATCAGGATCTCAACACCCACGCAATATAAATTATACATGATGGTGATTTGCGCATGTTTATTAATCCTAAGAGATTGAGTCTTTAGTGTTTTGAGTTAGTTATGACGTTACACACAGTCAAATAACACAGAAGTACTGGGAGAACAGTTTATAGTTTAGATATAACCACTGATGTTTATGGGAGAGATTAATGGTTAAGAGATTAAGATCTCTGTCTCAGCAGCAGCAGTTGAAGCGCGAGCTTCACGTGAGGGCACAGCCACATCTCATAGCAAATTAAGCTAGTTTGCAACTTTATTGCATAAAAATAATAGGCTAAATAACAAAACTGGATTAAATTGACAAAAGTTAAATAAAATGATTTTTAAAAATTAAACAACTGAAGAAGAAAATGAAAGAACTCTGAAAGTTCGGTCGTTGGTCTTTTGAGACTCCTTTATAACTGAACTCCTGCACGATTCTCTCTTGCTTTCACAAAAAAGTTATTAATCTTTTATATTCGTTATTATTAGCCTATTTAAGTTTTAAGGTGGCCTAGCCTTTTTTTCAGTGCATGCATTGACTGCTCCTTCAAATACATGTAACATACGTGTCTTATTTGTGTTTAATTTGATGGAATGATAAACATGGACATTCGCATTTTTCAGAAAGTAACCTATTTAATTTAATTTAAAAACATGTTAGGCCAATATTTATGTATATAGGCTATTAAAATATGTTTTATTTATTTATTCAAACTAGCCTATATTAAATCAAATTACAATCTGTATTTTACCATTCGTTTTGGCATTGGAGAATTATTGAACAGATTATTAATAACTTCTCAAAGAACATTTTGCTGAGCTCAGTGAAAAGTTTTAGGTCAAATAGGCTATTAAATATTAGAGCAATAGGCAATTGCCGACTCGCCACAGCCATCTAAAATGAAACTCTTATCAGAAAACAATAAACACATATGCCAAGCGCAACATTGACTACGTTTACATGGACACCAATAATTCGATTTTAATGCGATTAAGACAATACTCTGATTAAGAGTCGACCATGTAAACAGCGATTTTTGATTAATTTAATCAGATTAAGGTCATAATCGAACTAAAGAGAAATCGAATTAAGACATGTGGAGTATGCCGATCTTAGTCGCATTATTGAAGTGCAGTACAGACATGTAAACACCTTAATCGAACTATTACCGTCATGTAGGACTTTAAGCCGCTTTTTGCGACGGGGTAGTCCACACACGCACACACGCACGGCTGATTGACACTTTTTGCACCTACCGAGTCAGTGCAGACCACAGACACCTGCATCGTGAAACGCGGAGGTGTCTTTTCTTCCATTCAGCATGCGGTATGAACTTCCATTAAAGCAACTCTTCCAGCAGTTCATAGTTGCATCCAATATCTCGTTTGTCACGGTGGGCTTGCATAAAATCTTTGTGAATGAAAGTGAAGTGCCAAACTGCAGTTAAAGTCGACAAATTAAAAATTAAACACCCGAAATTACATGAAACTCCAGAGGAAATGCGGATGGCGCCGTGACGCAATGACACTAATCGAATTATGTGCTGTAACATGTAAAACGCGATCATGAAAGGAACACTCAAAAAGCAACTCATGTAAACACCTTAGTCGTATTATTGTCTTAATTAGATTAAAGCAAATAATTCGATTACTGATGTCCATGTAAACGTAGTCAATGTGTTGGATCTTAGCAAATACAAATGTGACACTGTTGATGATTACTTTTGTGATGATTAGACCTGAAGCCGCGCCGCGCTCACTGAACAAAAACATGGAAAACTTCACCTCAAGGAAACAGTCTCGTGTGTTCGGCGAGTCCTCAATCTGTTTCCTGTCTGAAAGTACCTTAATGCATCCTTGTTTCTTCCGTGCATAGATAAATAACATTTAATTTGCTTTCATCCATGTATATTATATCCATTTTGCGGCAGTCCCGCGGGCTGCAGATAACGGCATGAAGTCACAATCAAATCCTGTCCCGCACCGCACCGCACCGCACCGCACTGTTGTATCGAGTCTTGTTTGATATAATTTTGGTCTCAGCGTCTATTTAGCTGTAAAAGCCCGGTGATTTGCATTGGTTTGAATTATTATCCAAGACCAAACGTAATGCAAATGCAGTAGGTTATTAAATAAGTTTCAAAAATCAGCCGAAAGGTTATTAAATGTGTTTAGATATGGTTATATATATATATATATATATATATATACAAATATATAAACATAACACTGCCGCGCCCCCATGCGATAGTATCGTGTATCTGCGATCTCACGGGGGGATGATATGGTGATCTGAAAATTTCGTATATTGCCCAACACTAGACCTGACAGTCTAATAACTATCGTGTGTGTGTCCTGTCGCAAAATGTACTGAAAAGTCCTACAAAACTGTAATAGTTTGATGGTGGTGTTTACATGTCTGTGCTGCACAATAATGCCACTATAACAGGAATACTTCACATGTCTTAATTCCATTTCTCTTTAGTTTGATTATGACTTTAGTCAGATTAATGTATTCAAAAATCTCTGTTTATATAGTCGACTCAATGACTCTGTTTAAGTAGACCAGATCATCAGGCCAATGAGTAAATCTGTTACGTAACAAGCACAAACTACAGCTGTCAGGGTGGATTAGTGTCGCTCGATGGCTCTGGAAGATCCCTGCTAACTAAATATGCTCTTAGAAGGTTTTCCTAGAGTAGTTTTTTTAATTAAAAGGTAATTTCCCTGAACTTTCTCTGAACTTCTTCTTCTTTTCATGTTTGTTTGCAGTCTTGGTTACATTAATATGAAGGGAATGTTCCATGCAAACAGTAGACTTTAAATCTAAGTGTAATTCCCTCACACCTGCTTAAAGTGAATTTAAACCATCTGAACACAATAAATGTATACAGTACAGTATACAATAACCTGAGCATTATTCAGACATTAGATGGCACCAAACAGTGAAACAGCTGATGGAGTATACACTAACCTGCGCATTATTCAGACACTAGATGGAGACACACAGTCTAAAACAGCTGATGGAGTATACACTAACCTGCACATTATTCAGACACTAGATGGAGACAAACAGTCTAAAACAGCTGATGGAGTATACACTAACCTGCGCATTATTCAGACACTAGATGGAGACAAACAGTCTAAAACAGCTGATGGAGTATACACTAACCTGCGCATTATTCAGACACTAGATGGAGACAAACAGTCTAAAACAGCTGATGGAGTATACACTAACCTGCGCATTATTCAGACACTAGATGGAGACAAACAGTCTAAAACAGCTGATGGAGTATACACTAACCTGCGCATTATTCAGACACTAGATGGAGACAAACAGTCTAAAACAGCTGATGGAGTATACACTAACCTGCACATTATTCAGACACTAGATGGAGACACACAGTCTAAAACAGCTGATGGAGTATACACTAACCTGCGCATTATTCAGACACTAGATGGAGACACACAGTCTAAAACAGCTGATGGAGTATACACTAACCTGCACATTATTCAGACACTAGATGGAGACAAACAGTCTAAAACAGCTGATGGAGTATACACTAACCTGTGCATTATTCAGACACTAGATGGAGACAAACAGTCTAAAACAGCTGATGGAGTATACACTAACCTGCGCATTATTCAGACACTAGATGGAGACAAACAGTCTAAAACAGCTGATGGAGTATACACTAACCTGAGCATTATTCAGACACTAGATGGCACCAAACAGTGAAACAGCTGATGGAGTATACACTAACCTGTGCATTATTCAGACATTAGATGGCACCAAACAGTGAAACAGCTGATGGAGTATACACTAACCTGTGCATTATTCAGACATTAGATGGCACCAAACAGTGAAACAGCTGATGGAGTATACACTAACCTGCGCATTATTCAGACACTAGATGGAGACACACAGTCTAAAACAGCTGATGGAGTATACACTAACCTGAGCATTATTCAGACACTAGATGAAGACAAACAGTCTAAAACAGCTGATGGAGTATACACTAACCTGAGCATTATTCAGACACTAGATGGAGACAAACAGTCTAAAACAGCTGATGGAGTATACACTAACCTGCACATTATTCAGACACTAGATGAAGACAAACAGTCTAAAACAGCTGATGGAGTATACACTAACCTGCACATTATTCAGACACTAGATGAAGACAAACAGTCTAAAACAGCTGATGGAGTATACACTAACCTGCGCATTATTCAGACATTAGATGGCACCAAACAGTGAAACAGCTGATGGAGTATACACTAACCTGCGCATTATTCAGACACTAGATGGAGACACACAGTCTAAAACAGCTGATGGAGTATACACTAACCTGAGCATTATTCAGACACTAGATGGAGACAAACAGTCTAAAACAGCTGATGGAGTATACACTAACCTGCGCATTATTCAGACACTAGATGAAGACAAACAGTCTAAAACAGCTGATGGAGTATACACTAACCTGCGCATTATTCAGACACTAGATGGAGACAAACAGTCTAAAACAGCTGATGGAGTATACACTAACCTGAGCATTATTCAGACACTAGATGGAGACAAACAGTCTAAAACAGCTGATGGAGTATACACTAACCTGCACATTATTCAGACACTAGATGAAGACAAACAGTCTAAAACAGCTGATGGAGTATACACTAACCTGCACATTATTCAGACACTAGATGAAGACAAACAGTCTAAAACAGCTGATGGAGTATACACTAACCTGAGCATTATTCAGACACTAGATGGAGACAAACAGTCTAAAACAGCTGATGGAGTATACACTAACCTGCGCATTATTCAGACACTAGATGGAGACACACAGTCTAAAACAGCTGATGGAGTATACACTAACCTGAGCATTATTCAGACACTAGATGGTGCCAAACGTCATCGTTACAGACAAGCATATAAATATTGATGTGAACGTATTCACTTACAGTCAAGTTGATTTCTTAGTTCCAGGATGAGTCTGTGTTATTCAGCGGTGGTTTTCTGGGAATAACATAGCTTAAAATGTCATAACTGACCAATCAGAATCAAGTATTCCAGACAGCCATGTAATAATAATAATATTAAAAAAAACATGTTTTAGCACAGTGTTAGCAGGTTTTCATTTGCAGCCATGATTTAACACAACACCTGAAATATTTTAGCATAATTTAAGATACCACTACTGTATAAACCTGATTCTGACATGATTTAGTACATTCATTTTTGTCTGTTGTTGATCATGTCCTATTTGTTTTAGCATATTTACTACTTTGCTTCATTGTTTTACCACATTGACCACGTAAATGAACAGATTGACAGCATAATTTAACAATATTATCACATTTCTGTCGTCTTTTAGGATGTTGCTAGCTTTGATGCTAATGTTTTGAGACAGAATGAGCAGGCAGTTTGCATGAGCACTATATATTAATGCTGCTGGAGGAACATTTGCTCATAACTTTGAGAAAACCTTGCCTGAATGTTCACACTGTTAGCGGTATAAAGCTCTTTATATGAGATTAAACTTTAAACAAGGGCAAAGATCAGCACTGAATGAATAGCTGGAGTGTACTGATATATTCTAAGGAGGACACGGTTTGAACTGGACGTGTAAATTGGACGAGACCGCAGTGAACTGAATGGTAAAAGCATGTCCTTGGATGAACCACATTCTCAGTTAATTCTGCTCTCCGTCACTTTACTCCGTCACAAAGCTTTCCTCCCAAACGGAGTCTGTTTGAGTTCAGCAATTGATTTGTTCACGGCCCACAGGATGTTAAACGGGAATTTAAATCTGAATGACAGGAAGAGGAATTTACTGGATTGCAATTCCAATCAATTTAGCAGGAATTCTTCAGCAGTACAACAGCAACTGGAAATGGACGAGTAGAACTTAGTTTGACTGACTATTTTGAAGACTTACTAACACATACTGTGACTTATACTGTAGACTTGAAAGAAAAATGCAAGATTATTATAGTCAACCTATTAATAACTTTGTTTTAATTGCTTTTTAAATTAGCATCATACTAAAAGTTAATTATTGTATCATGTTTGTTTTCTACCCACTATTAGAGCAATGTGAAAGGAACAAAAAGGAATAAAAAAGCAGATTTGCTAGCTATATATATATATATATATATATATATATATGAATAACTATCTATATGAATCTGTTGTGGTGATTCTACAGTTGCTATGGTAACTCACCAACTATAATAATTGATCTGCAGTGGTGATTGCACAGTTGCTATGGTAACTCACCAAGTATAATAATTGATCTGCCGTGGTGATTCTACTGTTGCTATGGTAACTCACCAACTATAATAATTGATCTGCCGTGGTGATTCTACAGTTGCTATGGTAACTCACCAACTATATTAATTGATCTGTTGTGGTGATTGCACAGTTGCTATGGTAACTCACCAAGTATAATAATTGATCTGCCGTGGTGATTGCACAGTTGCTATGGTAACACAACAACTATAATAATTGATCTGCCGTGGTGATTCTACAGTTGCTATGGTAACTCACCAAGTATAATAATTGATCTGCCGTGGTGATTCTACAGTTGCTATGGTAACTCACCAAGTATAATAATTGATCTGCTGTGGTGATTCTACAGTTCCTATGGTAACTCATCAAGTATAATAATTGATCTGCCGTGGTGATTCTACAGTTTTTTTGTGGGAATAATTAATTTCACATTTTAAAGGAAAATATTTTGCATTAAAAAAAAGTTGCCAGATATGTTTACATTCGTTTTTAGCTAACACAGAACCAGTGTTTTAACAGAAGTGTTAATAAATCAATATTTGGTGGAATAGCCCTGGATTTCAACCACTACACATGTAAACATGTTTTATTTGACCAGTTATAATTTTTTAATAAATAAATGCTATAAATGGCAATATTTTATCATTAAAATTTAGAAGAAATGCCATCAAAATTGTACATTATAAATAAAGTAAATGTTAAAATACTAAATATCTATAACTAATTATTTCTAGAGAAGTTGTGTTATGACTGATTAGAATGTCACGATAGACTGTATAGATGTGGTTGTGTGAGAATATAGTTTGACTGCGGGACACATTAATACAGCACAGACACTACAGCTCTTTCATCAACATTACAGGCCTTTATTTCAGAGGCTCTCTGGAGTGTAAACCTCACATGAGCCCTTCACATAAAAATCAGCCCACAGGCTTTCATAGACAACCTGGGGAGTCAGGGAACGTCTTGCGTTTCATGTTTTGTTACAAACTGTTCATGCATTGACAATAAAACAAGTGATACAGGGAAGTTCTTACATAAAGCTCCTTTTCAATACACTGCCCACTCATTTTAAAAATATGCTGCTTTTCACAAGAGACAGATCACAATTATAATATATAACCCTACCTGTACTCCAGACTTTAGAAACTACTGCTCTTCACTAGCTCATGTACAGTTGAAGTCAGAATTATTCATCCTCCTGTGAAACTTTTTCCAGTATTTCCCAAATGATGTTGAACAGATTCAGGAATTTTTCACAGTATTTCCTCTAATATTTTTTCTTCTGAAGAAAGTCTTATTTGTTTTATTTTGGCTAGAATAAAAGCAGTTTTTAATTGTTTTAAAGCCATTTCAATGTCAATATTATTAGCCCCCTTCAGCAATATTAGTTTTGGATTGTCTCCAGAACAAACCACTGTTATACAATGACTTGCCTAATTACCCTAACTTTACCCTAATTACCCTAGTGAAGCCTTTAAATGATACTTTAAGCTGTATAGAATAGGGTTGGGCGATGTTGACAAATTTGGCATTGTACGATGTCTGATGTGAACATCGGCGATGGACGATGGTATCATCGTCGTAGGCGGAGTGGGGGTCTGTGTTGTTAAATATCAATTAATTCATAACGAATTTAATAATTGTAGCCTATCGTTTTCACTACCTGACCCACATGGTCTTTGCTTTACCCATAACCAAACCATAAATAAATAAAGTTATACACTAATGACCACCTGTCAATCACTTTTATCTGCGGGACTCTGGCATGATCAGGCGGAGTGATCTGTGTCCTTATAATGGCTTTTCCCCACAGCTGGTGGCGGAGACGAGATGAGAGTTCGTTTGGAGTTCACTGTAATTTATTGTGATTAATGATAACTTCCTTATTTTATTATTATTATGAGGACATAATAACAAGTAAAGATGCTAGAGCTCGACCGTTTTGGTCACACTTGCGCCTGATATTTTATGCGACCTAAAATATGTATTTGAAAGCATTTGTGCTAGTGCATACATTTTTACCGTGCGACCTGTTTTCACTGCAAAATCATCACCGCGTGCGCGGATTTAGGAGACATTTATGCAGAATGCATCTTTGCACCTAAAGACACCAAACGCAGCGCTCAGGAACAGATTAAAACAGTTGTCATGTGAACTTGCTGAAGTAAAAAAGACCGGAATGCTTGCCCCGCCTTTGTGCTCTTCCTATTGGCCCACTGGGCTAAAACTGAACGCGAATGGATTAGTTAATATCAGCTGTCAATCACTCAGTCAAAGCCTTCACATGACAGGAGCAACAGCCGCGGAAATGTGACGCGCTGATGAGAGAATGAAAATAACACTGACAGATTTAGTTTTAGAAACCACCTAAAGTTAAATAATGGCACATCTTATTAGTGATCATGTGCTGAATGTTAATCCACCATTTACACTTTTCCAAGAGTGGATAAAAGACTTCCAGTGGCTTCAAGTCCGCTATGAAAATAACTAAAGCCATTCACAATGTGGGACGGGGTTTGCAGGTAACAGCGTTTGCAACTGAATCTACACATGTTAAGTGTGAGAGGTGCTGTATAATCCTCACGATGTATTTAATCCTCACGATGCTGTCAGTGCAAACAGCAGCTATAAGTATAATATAACACAGCTCATTAAGATGACATGCAAATAATAAGTTATATATCAATATACATGTGGGGCGGGGCGATGGATCACGATGCCGGCTCAGCATCGTCAAGTTTATATGACATCGTCTATCGGCCCAACCCTAGTATAGAAGTGTCTTGAAGAATATCTAGTCAAATATTTTTTACTGTCATCATGACAAAGAGAAAAGAAACCAGTTATTAGAGATGAGTTATTAAAACTATTATGATTAGAAATGTGCTGAATAAAATCTTCCCTCCGTTAAACAGAAATTGGGGAAAAGAAATATACAGGGGGGTAATAATTCAGCAGGGCTAATAATACTGACTACACCTGTATATATGGCACATTAATAATATGAACCTGCACCTGGTAAATTCTGGTGTAAATAGAAGAAGTGATATCTGTGTGTCCTGTGGGTCAAATGACTGACACTTGCTCTGGCTGGATCTTATCTTCATGTAAGTTTGATTTTTCTACACACGTGGCTCAAACTTCTGGCCAAAAAGTTTATTTACCTCTGGGAGAATCTCAGCTGCATGCCATAAAGACGCTGCTTAATAACAGACAGCAGATTAAAAGCCCTTCAAGATGCCACCGGAGCTCTGCAAACTATTATACATGTTCATAAAAGTAACTTAAGGTTAAAAGTTGAAAGAAAGATCAAGGTGCCAAAATGCTATTTAAATGCAGAAATAAATTAGAAAAAAATCTAAAATAAAAACATGAATCACAAATATTGAAAGCTGCATATTTATGGATATTTTTACAGTGTGTTTAGACAAGAATCAAAACAATCTAAGTAAGAAAAGCATTAGTGTATTAAACAGACTGAAAAACCCTGAAGAGTTTTAATGTGAGGAGAGAAGTGAGATGTGTGGAAGCCACAGTCAGATAAGCAGATCCATGGTGTTTTATTTTGAGGAGGGATTTCAGATGCTGTTGTGAGTAAAAGCGTTGGGTCAGAGCCTCCAGAGAAACATGAATAATACACTGAATTCTCCATCTGCAATATGCGAGCCTGTCGTATTGTTTATTCATGCCGATCATCCTGAACCGCATCTGCAGGGATATAGATACAGGAATCACACCTTAATCGACTCGCTGTGTAGAAACTCTGCAGATCACAGCTCAGATTCAGCTTAGCTCACTGTGAGGGATTTTTATACACGTTTAGTGTGGCATTTGGAGCACTGCAAAATATCTAAAACAACCTTAAATCAAGAAGCATTTTCTTGTCAAGTAAATATTTATTTTATAATATATCCAGTTTTCAGAATTAAGGAGCCTAAATTAATTGAGTTTTTCCTTGGAATAAGCAAAATAATCTGGCAATGAGGAAAGTAAAAACAAGATTATTTTGCTTTGTAATAAGGAAAAAATGATTTATTGTAGTAAACTATACTCTATAGCTGTAAAAAACTACAGTATTGGGTCATGTATACTATAGTCGTTGTGTAACCGTAGCAACTGTAGAATCATCTCAACAAATTGATTACTATTGTTGGTGTGTTGCCCTTAGCAACTGTAGAATCACCACAACAGATCGATTACTATAGTTGTTGTGCTACCATAGCAACTGTAGAATCACCACAACAGATCAATTACTATAGTTGTTGTGTTACCATAGCTACTGTAGAATCACCACAACAGATCAATTACTATAGTTGTTGTTACCATAGCAACTGTAGAATCACCACAACAGATCGATTACTATAGTTGTTGTTACCATAGCAACTGTAGAATCACCACAACAGATCGATTACTATAGTTGTTGTGTTACCATAGCAACTGTAGAACCACCACAACAGATCGATTGCTATAGTTGTTGTGTTACCATAGCAACTGTAGAATCACCACAACAGATCGATTACTATAGTTGTTGTGTTACCATAGCAACTGCCGAATCACCACAACAGATCAATTACTATAGTTGTTGTGTTACCATAGCAACTGTAGAATCACCACAACAGATCAATTACTATAGTTGTGTTACCATAGCAACTGTAGAATCACCACAACAGATCGATTACTATAGTTGTTGTGCTACCATAGCAACTGTAGCATCACCACAACAGATCGATTACTGTAGTTGTTGTGTTACCATAGCAACTGTAGAATCACCACAACTGATCAATTACTATAGTTGTTGTGTTACCATAGCAACTGTAGCATCACCACAACAGATCAATTACTATAGTTGTTGTGTTACCATAGCAACTGTAGAATCACCACAACAGATCGATTACTATAGTTGTTGTTACCATAGCAACTGTAGAATCACCACAACAGATCGATTACTATAGTTGTTGTGTTACCATAGCAACTGCCGAATCACCACAACAGATCGATTACTATAGTTGTTGTGTTACCATAGCAACTGCCGAATCACCACAACAGATCAATTACTATAGTTGTTGTGTTACCAAAGCAACTGTAGAATCACCACAACAGATCAATTACTATAGTTGTTGTGTTACCATAGCAACTGTAGAATCACCACAACAGATCGATTACTATAGTTGTTGTGTTACCATAGCAACTGTAGAATCACCACAACTGATCAATTACTATAGTTGTTGTGTTACCATAGCAACTGTAGAATCACCACAACAGATCGATTACTGTAGTTGGTGTGTTGCCCTTAGCAACTGTAGAATCACCACAACAGATCGATTACTATAGTTGTTGTTACCATAGCAACTGTAGAATCACCACAACAGATCGATTACTATAGTTGTTGTGTTACCATAGCAACTGTAGAATCACCACAACAGATCGATTACTATAGTTGTTGTGTTACCATAGCAACTGCCGAATCACCACAACAGATCGATTACTATAGTTGTTGTGTTACCATAGCAACTGCCGAATCACCACAACAGATCAATTACTATAGTTGTTGTGTTACCATAGCAACTGTAGAATCACCACAACAGATCAATTACTATAGTTGTTGTGTTACCATAGCAACTGTAGAATCACCACAACAGATCAATTACTATAGTTGTGTTACCATAGCAACTGTAGAATCACCACAACAGATCGATTACTATAGTTGTTGTGCTACCATAGCAACTGTAGCATCACCACAACAGATCAATTACTATAGTTGTTGTGTTACCATAGCAACTGTAGAATTACCACAACAGATCAATTACTATAGTTGTTGTGTTACCATAGCAACTGTAGAATCACCATAACAGATCGATTACTATAGTTGTTGTGTTACCATAGCAACTGTAGAATCACCATAACAAATCGATTACTATAGTTGTTGTGTTACCATAGCAACTGTAGAATCACCACAACAGATCGATTACTATAGTTGTTGTGTTACCATAGCAACTGTAGAATCACTACAGCAGATTCACATGGAATAGATTAAAACACTGCAGTATTAATAAGGTGTGTTTTTGTTGTTATGTGGAACGGTGATGTTCAAAATGTCCAAAATCAGTTTGTTACAAATAAAGACCAGTGCTGCTCATCTCTATCACTGAAGAGAAAAAGAAAATCATTATCTGAAGGGTCGTGTTTGCTTTCATGTCAAGACTTTGAAGGAAAAACAAAGTCATAATGAAAAATTGATTAAGTATCAAATCCAGATATGATTTACGAGAGCAGGAATACAATACAGTGGAGATGTTTTCATCTGTGCTTTGATGACGGAGAGAAGAGTCAGAAGAAATGATGAAAATAAATCTGGAATAAATTGATAATGCATGGGAGTGTTTGTGAGAGGAGTGTGTGTGTGTGTGAGACGGAGTGATTCAGATTCTTCAGGGAATCACAGCCGCGTCATTAGGACGAGTGCAGTAAAGCTCAATCTCCTCCATCACACACTGTTTCCTCACAGAAACAAGACTGATTTTAATCACGCCGTCTTTGAAGGATTCACTTCTGAGGATCTGTGCATTATTAGGCCTGCTCTGAATGTTTCCTGCTGCATTTGGGACAGAACTCAAACTTGTAATTAATGCAGAGCGTAAATCTGAGCAGAAAACTGTGCTGTTTGTTTAATGACTGCTTCAGTCATGTGAAGAAGAAGCTCTGGATGTTTTTTGTAGCATCGGTCTGTGACCAGAATAAACCAGTGATCTCTCGTAATGAAGTGAAATCAACTAAAACAACAAAGTTTGAGAGGAACGCAGAAGTTTAGTTGTCTGAAATGACGGAGGTTTGATCATTAGCAGTGTGGCCAGGGTTGTGGTGTTCACACACAATTGAGCACTTTTGAAAATGCATCTGTGGGAAAAAATGACGTTGTTGGTTGTCTTTGTTTTTGAATGATTTTTAACGTGTCACAGCCATCAAATTGTACTGCAAACATGAGTTTTTAATTAGTTTTTTATTCCTTATATACACTACCTGACAAAAGTCTTGTGGCCTAACCAAGTTTTAGGAACAGCAAATAATGACTTGATTTCTAGTTGATGATTTGGCATCAGAAGTGTCTTCTATGAAAGGTAAAGGCCTCTAGATTTAGCTTATTTGAGCACAATAAAATCTGATCATGTCTTGATGTTGAATGATTTCATTAGGACAGTAAGGTCTGACTCTGCTTAGACTAAAGTCTCATCACTGAACCTTCAATAATGTCCAGTATAGAATATAAAGTCATGCTGCAGTGGAAACAGAATGAATATTGTGTCTGACTCCATCATGAGCTTGGAGGACTGCATCATACATCTCTGAATGACTCAAATCACGCATTAATAAAGTCATCTGGAATGGAGAAGAAAGCGTTCCTGCAGGACTCCCAGAGCTCATCAAGAGTCTTTGTGTTCATCTTCAACACCTCCTCCATCATCATGCTCAATAACGTTTAAATCTGGTGACTGGGCTGGCCAATCCTGGAGCACCTTGACCTTCTTTGCTTTCAGGATCTTTGATGTGGAGGCTAAAGTATGAGAAGGAGCGCTATCCTGCTGGAGAATTGTCCCTCTCCTGTGGTTTGTAATGTAATGGGCAGCACAAATGTCTTGATACCTCAGGCTGTTGATGTTGATCATCCACTCTGCAGATCTCTCGCTTTTGGATCTGCACTCCTTTGTCCAGCATCCCGTTTACATTACAAAAATAGTGTTACTATACTTATAATATTTAATACTCTGCTCAATTGAATGTTCACAATAAACTGAATTATTAATGGACATGCAAAAATTCCCAACAGAAATACAGTTTAACCTAATTATTGTATTAGGTGAGATTTAATACACAAAAAAGTAAAGCATAAAGTGTTGTTTTTTTGCATTATATTTTTATAATAAATAAAACTCGTACGCCACTGGCTAGAAATGAAAGATTTGAGATAAAGCCAAGACTTGTTTCCAGTCTGAAGATGGAGCTGCATCTCAGATGCCTCTGGTTAGTTTCGATTCTTGCGGGAACTGATTTTGCGTTCGGTTCCAGCAACTTGAAATGTAACAAAAATTCCAGAGATGCATTTGTGTAAAGTATTTTGACATCAGCTAAACTCTGAACAATAGGAGAGAAGAATAGGCAATTTCCCTTTCTCTTAAAACTGGCGGCTTTCCAGCAAAAGAAAGTTATTCAAAAACCTATTTGGTGAAAGTGTGTCAAATATAAAACTGGTTTCCTTATCATGAAAGCCACAGAGGAAAGCCGTCCTGCTCTCATCTTTCTCCGAGAGATCAAAAAAAAGGACTTAAGGAAACAAAGTTAGCGCTATTCGGCATGTGAACGGCGCAGGTCAGTTTATATGTCAAAAACACATTTCTGACAGCGAGGCGGGGAAGCGCTGCTAGTTATTCATCTCTCAGTTCCTTTGTAGGACTCCAGTCATCTGGAATATGAAGAATTAATAAGCGTCTGTGGGCTTGACAAGTTTAAGCAGAGCGAACTGAATATTTCAGAGCTGTGAGTGTTTCACCTCTCAGACTGACACGCTTTTGGCCTTTGAAGATCTGGAAACACCTCCGCACATTAGCTGATGATCCCATTCCCAAAAACAGGAGCCGTTCTTCATTAGCGCCGGAGATTCTGCTGGATGGAGTTTAGATAAAACACTCATTTCAGGTTGTTTGCTGGTAAAGGGCACCTGTAATGAAAAATCGACTTTAGGAAGCTGTTTGGACAGAAGTGTGTGGAGTATAGAGTGTCTACTATAACATAAATTAATAACAAAACTAACAAAACATAACTTAACATACCATATAACATAACACAACAGAGGCTAACATATAACATAGCAAACATAGCAGCAAACGAAACATATAACAAACATAATGGCAGGAAAAGCATAACACAACATAACAAACAACATGACATAACATAACACAACATAACAAACACACTATAGCATAGCATAACAAAAGATAACTAACATAACAACCATAACAGCATACCATAGCATAACAAACAAAACATAACAACAAGCATAACTTAACATAACACAAAACAAACACAACATAGCACAGCACAACAACATAGCATAACAAACATGACATAACATAAACATGACGTAACCTAACATGACATAACGTAACATGACATAATGTAACGTAACATAACATAATAACATAACAACCACACCATAGCATAGCATAAAGTAATGTAACGTAACAATGTAACATGACGTTAGATAACAAACACACCATAGCATAACATAATGTAACGCAACGTAAAATAACATAACATAACAAACACACCATAACGTAATGTAATGTAACGTAACATGACGTAACGTAACATGACGTAACGTAACGTATCATGACGTAACATAACATAACAAACACACCATAGCATAGCATAATGTAACGTAATTTAACGTAACAATGTAACAACGTTAGATAACATAACAAACACACTATAGCATAACATAATGTAACGCAACGTAAAATAACGTAACATAACATAATAAACACACCATAGCATAATGTAATGTAATGTAACGTAACGTAACATAACATTACATAATAACATAACAAACACACCATAGCATAACATAATGTAACGCAACGTAAAATAACGTAACATAACATATAAAACACATCATAGCATAACGTAATGTAACATTACATGACGTAACCTAACATGACATAACGTAACATGACATAATGTAACGTAACATAACATAATAACATAACGAACACACCATAGCATAGCATAAAGTAACGTAATGTAACGTAACATTGTAACAACGTTAGATAACATAGCAAACACACCATAGCATAACATAATGTAACGCAACGTAAAATAACGTAACATAACATATCAAACACACCATAGCATAACTTAATGTAACATTACATGACGTAACATAACATGACATAACGTAACATGACATGATGTAACGTAACATAACATAATAACATAACAACCACACCATAGCATAGCGTAAAGTAATAAAATGTAACGTAACAACGTAAAATAAAGTAACATAACATGATAAACACACCATAGCATAACGTAATGTAATGTAACATGACATAACATAACATAATAACATAACAAACACACCATAGCATAGCATAAAGTAACGTAATGTAACGTAACAATGTAACAATGTTAGATAACATAACAAACACACCATAGCATAACATAATGTAACGCAACGTAAAATAACGTAACATAACATAATAAACACACCATAGCATAATGTAATGTAATGTAACGTAACGTAACATAACATTACATAATAACATAACAAACACACCATAGCATAACATAATGTAACGCAACGTAAAATAACGTAACATAACATATCAAACACACCATAGCATAACGTAATGTAACGTAACATGACATAACATAACATAATAATCTAAACAAACACACCATAGCATAGCATAAAGTAACGTAACAATGTAACAACGTTAGATAACATAACAAACACACCTTAGCATAACATAATGTAACGCAACGTAAAATAACGTAACATAACATATCAAACACACCATAGCATAACGTAATGTAACATTACATGACGTAACATCACATAATAACATAACAAAGACACCATAGCATAGCATAATGTAATGTAACAACGTAACATAACATAACAAACACACCATAGCATAACATAATGTAACGCAACGTAAAATAACGTAACAAACACACCATAGCATAATGTAATGTAACGTAACATAACATAACATAATAACATAACAAAGACACCATAGCATAAAGTAACGTAATGTAACGTAACAATGTAACATAACGTAACATAACATAACAACAAACACACCATAGCATAACATATTATAACATAACGTAACATAACGTTAAATAACATAAGAAACACACCATAGCATAACATAATGTAACGTAACGCAACGTAAAATAACATAATGTAACATAACATAACGTAACATAATAAACACATCATAGCATAACAAAAGATAATTAACATAACAACCAACATAGCATAACAAACATAACTTGACATAACAAACATAACTTGACATAACAAGCATAACTTGACATAACAAGCATAACTTGACATAACAAGCATAACTTGACATAACAAGCATAACTTGGCCTTTTATATCTACCTTCCCCTCATATTTCCCTCATGATGGGTTGGAGAATGTGGCGTGTATTTCAGCGACTCCTGGAATCCGTCATTTTGTGTTTGATTTCTCTCTGTAAAGCAGAAATAGGGGATGTTTTCCATTCGGGCTCTGCACAGGTCATTTCTCTGTGTTCATCATGTCTCTATT
Organism: Danio kyathit; assembly: GCA_903798195.1. Taxonomy (NCBI): domain Eukaryota; kingdom Metazoa; phylum Chordata; class Actinopteri; order Cypriniformes; family Danionidae; genus Danio; species Danio kyathit. The sequence continues at coordinate 445,698 of LR812542.1, forward strand.
TACAGCAGAAGTCCTGCGGTTTTACCACAGTCTGAGGAAATCTATTCTCTATGAGCTAGAACAGAACGTAGAGAGAAACACTGTGAAACGGGCTGATGTTTGACACACAGCAGCATTCGTGATGGACATATTGTAATGTCTGTCATGTTGCTGTCATTGCTGGAGTTTACTGATTGCCAATTGACAGCAAAATAAACCATCGTTGTGCTTTCAAGATCGCACTGTGATTTCAATGGAAACAATAAAAGTACTGTGAATGCAAACATCCAGTAGAGCAGATTCTGATTCAGTTGAACGAGTCATTGAACTCTGAATCCAAACTGCAAATGAAGCTGTTTGTGAATTAAAGAAGGGCTTCCTGAATAATCAAAGCAAATGCTTGAACTGGCTTAGTTTATTATTATTGTTAATAATATTATTATTGTTTATTAAATGACTGCATTTTATAGGAAATTTAAATATAAAAAAATTATAAAAAAAGAACAAACAAGCACACCAAATCAGAAAGCTTAAATATTATTATTATTATTATTATTATTATTATTATTATTATTATTATTATTATTATTATTTATTTCGTTATTTATTTATTTATTAATATTATTAATATTATTATTATTGTTATTATTTATTTCATTATTTATTATTATTATTATTATTTATTTCATTATTTATTTATTAATATTATTAATATTATTATTATTATTATTTTTTATTTCATTATTTATTTATTTATTTATTAATATTATTATTATTATTTATTTCATTATTTATTTTTATTATTATTGTTACTATTATTATTATTATTATGGTTTTGTATTGAATTTATGTGCCAGAAATAAAATAGTTATATTTGTCCCTAAATCATGCAGTTCTAAAGATAAATAAATAAATAAATAAATAAATAAATAAATAAATAAATAAATAAATAAATAAATAAATAAATACATAAATAAATAAATAAATAAATAAATACATAAATAAATAAATAAATAAATAAATAAATAAATAGTTAGTCAGACAAGTAACTAAATAATAATAATAGTTTGCTCCAACATTTATTCAGTGCAAGCAAAAATGTGCATATATGAGTCAGTTGAACAAGTCCTTAAAAATGAACTCTGAATCAACTGAATCAAAACTCCGAATGAAACAAAAACTGTTTGTGAATTATAGAAGGGCTTCATGATAGACCAAAGTAAAACCAAAAATCATCAACTGGCTTAGTGTGATTATTATTATTAAGAATGTGATTATATTAAACAAATGTATGTTCATTTTATAGAAATTGCATTGCAGTCCTGCATACAAGTACACTAAATAGGGATATTTATTGATGTTTATTATTGTTGTTGTTGTTGTTGTTGTTGTTGTTGTTGTTGTTGTATTGAGTGTATGTGTCAGAAATGTAATTATTTGATTTGTCCTTAAATGCAGTTCTAACCCAACCAACCAACAAACAAACAAACAAACAAATAAATAAATAAATGCAAACAAGAGTGGCACGTTTAGCACTGTGTTCTTACAGCAAGAAGGTCGCTGGTTTGAGTCCCGGCTGGTTCAGTTGGTGTTTCTGTGTGGAGTTTGCATGTTCTCCCCGTGTTGGTGTGGGTTTCCTCCGGGTGCTCCGGTGTCCCCCACAGTCCAAACACATGCGCTATAGGGGAATTGATGAAGTAAATTGGCCGTAGTGTGTGTGTGTGTGTGTGTGTGTGTGTGTGTGTGTGTGTGTGTGTGTGTGTGTGTGTGTGCGTGTGTGTGTGTGTGTGTGCGTGTGTGAATGAGTGTGTATAGGTGTTTCCCACTACTGGAAGAGCATATGCTGAGTGAAACATATGCTGGAATAGTTGGCGGTTCTTTCTGTTGTGGCGATCTCTGAAAATAAGGGACTAAGATAAAGGAAAATGAATGAATGACTGAATGAATGAATGAAAATACGAACAAACAAACAAACACATTTTAGATTTGTTCAGTTTTAAATATATTAATCTTAATTAGCTGTATTTAGTTTGCTCCAACAGTGTTTCAGTTCAGAAATGTCATCATTTATGCTAAAATCAACAAACTGCTCACTCCAGTGTAGTTTTTTTTCATCTGAAATATCTTCAAGAATTCACACTGTAGATTAAACGGCTTAATAACTACAAACATCTCACACTGAGAGAGTAAAGAGTGTTCAGAGTAAACTGTTATCTGTCTCAATGCATTGATTCGCTCTCTACAGTTTTATATTTCATACAGCAGCCTTTGGACTTTGGCAAATTCATATCAAACACTTCAGTTCAATCCAAGCTTTTTGTTTGTGTGTGTAGAAATGATGCAGTTTTAATTCAGGCCCTGCACACCAAACCCAAATCTGTTGTTTTTAGCTTTTGCAATATTGGTTTTGACTTAATACTCATGCATTATGGCATAAAGCAGACTTTCTGATGAATGTTCAATGTAGCTTTGAGTTTTCGGGAAGCATTGAGGCTTTTTCAGCCTCCAGCAACTGAAGCTGGAATCAAACACAATCCTGATGGAGAGAAAGAGCAGAGGGAGAAAAGAACCTCTCCATTCACAGACAGACAGATAGAGAGAATAAAACTCTGTCTTTCAGCACACATTAGCTCTCAAACCTCCTTCATTTGTCTACAGAAATAACATTTAATCATTTATATCACGGCCCCATTTGTTAAAGTGCCCTTAACAGTATTGAGTGTACTTCAGATCTGTAAAGCATATATATATATTTTACACTAATCTCTGCTTGCAGACTGTATATTAATAATGAACATGACACTAGAGTGCACCTTAAGATAGACATTTCCATGACTTTTCTTAACACTGCAAGTGTAATGTATTGTATTGTGTGTTTATATAGCACATTTATAATGTATGGTCATACACCCAAAGTGCTACACAGTCATGAGGGGGGTCTCTCTACTTCACCACCAGTGTGCAGCTCCACTTGGATGATGCGACAGCAGCCACAGGACAACGCGCCGGTGCTTCACCACACACCAGCTATAGGTGGAGTGGAGACACAGTGATAGAGCCAATTCAGTGGATGGGGATGATTGGGAGGCCATGATGGGTAGGGGCCAACGTAGGTAATTTGGCCAGGACAGCGAAGTTACACCCCTACTCTTTACCAGAAGTGCCATGGGAATATTAATGTCCACAGAGAGTCAGGACCGAAGTTTAAAAAGACGACGCTCACTGACAGTATAGTGTCCTCTGCACTATACTGGGGCATTAGGACTCACACATACAGGTTGAGCGCCCCCTGCTGGCCTCTCTAACACCACTGCCAACAGCAACCTAGTTTTCCCATGTGGTCTCCCATCCAGAGACCAGGCTCAGCCCTGCTTAGCTTCAGTGAGTAACCACCTTTGGACTGCAGGGTGATATGGCTGTGGCTAGCAAAGCAGAATATGTATTATGAATATTAATAAATATTGATATATTTATTAGTTAGACAAGTAAAACATTGACCATTCTACGTTGAACATAATAGTTTTATTGATTGGTTGACTTTTGTGAAAGTGCCCTTAACAGTATTGACTGTGCACTTGTAGTGTATTTCAGATCTTTAAAGCATATATATATATATATATATATATATATATATATATATATATATATATATATATATATATATATATATATGCATATATACATTGTTTACAATAATCTGTACTTGCAGACTGTATATTAATAATGAAAATGACACTTGATTTCATCTTAAGATAAACATTTTCATGACAATGTTTCTTAACACTACAAATCAGAGTATACTTTATGAATGTTAATAAGTATTGGTTTATTTATAGATTCATTATTACAAACAGGACAGAAATGCGTCTTTATTTTGCTAATGTATTATGCAATATTATATATTACTTGTATATTGGATATTGAGTCACATTACTGGACCACAGTTTCAGCTGAAAATCTTCTTTAAGCTCCTCCTGAAGACAAAATTCACCTACATCTGGATGGGCTGAGAGTAATGTACCTGCAAACTTCATTTCAGGGTGAACTCTCCATTTAAACACATGACATACAAGTTTCATTAGAAGTAAATCAGGATCTGTGTAATCTGAAAGCTGCTGTTACTGAAGTTTATGAGGCTTTGAAAGATATTGAGCGTAAAGTCTGCAGGTCCAGACAGCTTGGATGCTTATCTCTTCAAGCTGGCGCCAGACATTATTGCTGAGCTCACATATATACATTTTTTCATCTCAGTTTTATATCTAGCTTTAAAATTCAGAAAGATGCATAGAGTATGTGTTTCCCTTATTAAAAGGGTGAGATCCATTCAACAACTTTAGTCTTGTTTACTAACTTTTAGTTTGTTTTTAGTTGATTATATATGAAATTATTCGCCCTCCTGTGCAATATTTATTCTTTTTCAAATATTTCTCAAGTGACGTTTAACCGGGATTTTTCACAGTATTTCCTCTAATATTTTTTCTTCTGCATAAAGTCTTATTTGTTTTATTTTGGCTAGTATAAAAGCAGTTTTTAATTGTTTTAAAGCCATTTCATTGTCAATATTATTAGCCCCTTCAGCAATATTAGTTTCTGATTGTCTCCAGAATAAACCACTGTTATACAATGACTTGCCTAATTACCCTAACTTTACCCTAATTACCCTAGTGAAGCCTTTACATGTCACTTTAAGCTGAATACTAGTGTCTTGAAGAATATCTAGTCTAATATTATTTACTGTCATCATGACAAAGAGAAAAGAAATCAGTTATTAGAAATGAGTTATTAAAACTATTATGATTAGAAATGTGTTGAAGAAATCTTTCCTTTAAACTGACTTTGAGGAAGAATATAAAATAAAGTACACTAAAGACTTAATTTACATCTCGTTAAAAGTCCAATAAATATCCAAAGCTGGAAAAAGACATGCCAGTGACTTCAAACTACAACCATTTCTAGTGTTTACATAGAATGGTCCGACAAAGAGTAAATGTCCAGTGAGCGGCAGTTCAAATGCCTTGTTGATGCCAGAGGTCAGAGGAGAATGGCCAGACTGGTTCCAGCTGATAGAAAGGCAACAGTAACTCAAATAAGCACTCGTTACAACCGAGGTCTGCAGAAGAGCATCTCTGAACACACAACACTTCCAACCTTGAGGCGGATGGGCTACAGCAGCAGAAGACCACACCGGGTGCCACTCCTGTCAGCTAAGAACAGGAAACTGAGGCTACAATTCACACAGGCTCACCAAAACTGGACAAGAGAAGATTGGAGAAACGTTGCCTGGTCTGATGAGTCTCCATTTCTGCTGCCACATTCGGATGGTCGGGTCAGAATTTGGCCTCAACAACATGAAAGCATGGATCATCCTGCCTTGTATCAGTGGTTCAGGCTGGTGGTGGTGGTGTAATGGTGTGGGGGAGATTTTCTTGGCACACTTTGGGTCCATTAGTACCAATTGAGCATGGTGTCAACGCCACAGCCTACCTGAGTATTGTTGCTGACCATGTCCATCCTTTTATGACCACAGTGTCTCCATCTTCTGATGGCTACTTCCAGCAGGATAACGCACCATGTCATAAAGCACCAATCATCTCAGACTGGTTTCTTGAACATGACAATGAGTTCACTGTACTCAAATGGCCTCCACAGTCACCAGAGCTCAATCCAATAGAGCACCTTTGGGATGTGGTGGAACGGGAGATTGGCATCATGGATGTGCAGCCGACAAATCTGCAGCAACTGTGTGATGCTATCATGACAATATGGAGCAAAATCTCTGAGGAATATTTCCAGTACCTTGTTGAATCTCTGCCACCAAGGATTAAGGCAGTTCTAAAGGCAGTTCTGAAGGGTCCAACCCGGTACTAGTAAGGTGTACCTAATAAAGTGGCCAGTGAGTGTATATTATAATAGTGTTTGGGCCTTCATCTGTCTCATGTGAAAAGAAGCATATTTTTAAAATGAGTGGGCAGTGTATTAACTAGGAGCTTTATGTAAGAACTTCCAGAAATCAGTCAAGCTACTTGCTCTACAAACAAGTGTGTTCATGACTATACATAAGAAGCAGAATAATAAGATAATTAAATACCAGTTTTCAACATCAGGCAGCAGAACGAGCTGTTTTTAACATCTAAAAAAGAATGGAAGTGAATGAGAGCGGAAGACTCCAGACTATTAGATTCCTATAGCAGCGTCTGCTTCTTAGTGAAGAATAAGGTCAATATTTTACAAAACAGGGAGATTCATTTTTGCCATTTTTTTGTTTTGTTAAGATAATGTAAAAGTCTCTCAATAAAGGAGGAAAGCAATTGTCAAACACATGTCTGCTGGGAAAGCTGCGGATTTCTGCTGTCTGTCCTGAAGCGTGTTGATTGGTTTAAACTGGTCTTGTAGAGTAAACTCAGTGTGTGCTGAAGGATAGAAATCAGATTTTCTTGAAATAAATGAAAGTGTTCTTCTTCCAGACCTTTCTTTCTCTCTCTGTTTTATAAAATATGCTGGAAATGACATCAAAGTAGAATGACTCCGTTATCTATTCATTTTCTCCCTGCGTGTACAGACAGTGCATGAGCTTCACACTGCATTTAAATTATTACAAACTGCTCTGTGAATTAGCATGATTACGTGTGATGACGGGCTTAGAATAAACAATATTTTGCAAAGCTTAGTCGCAGCTGTTTGATGACACTAGCATTATCAGAAAGATTTTTAAAATAATGACATTCATATTTTATTTTATTTTAAATCATAACCCTTGTGGAGTTTGTGGAAGCTGCTTTTCTGTTTATGTTTGATTACAGTGTTTGCTGGGTTGGACATCACTTAACTACATAGAAAACATCATTGGTGTCTCTTTATCTAAGTCTCACATTACATAAACTTCATTTAACCAAGACAAATTGACAATCTTGTGTTTGTATTCAGAAAATGTTTCTTTTAAGAGTTCTCCTAAATGACAGTAAAATTGAGTTTTCTCTTAAAGCTGTTCACAAAGCTGCTGAGACAAACTGTGAATATTAATATTTTGATGATCATAGAGAAGTGTTGAGTTGAGTGTGAAGGCGGGGTTAAGACCATTGGTATGGATGATGTCATCGTGCTTATTAACTACGCACACAAACATTGGCTGATGGGGAGGGGGAGGAGTCTCTGTCAGCTTCTTTTAGTTTTAAAGTTGGCATGAAACAGAATTTAAGATTTTACTTTTGTCTATATCTTTTATATTTTATTTCTAAAGATCAAAGGATTTCATCTTTTGGGAACCAATTGGATCGTTGGATGGTTGTTGCTAAATTTCCGCTCTAAACGTCTGATAACCCCGCCTTAAATGACTGATAGCCCCACCCTAAATGACTGATAGCCCCACCCTAAATGACTGATAGCCCCACCTTAAATGACTGATAGCACCACCGTAAAGCAATGATAACCCCGCCCTAAATGACTGATAGTCTCATCCTAAATAACTGATTGCTCCGCCCTAAATGACTAATAGTCCCACCTTAAAATACTGAATATCCATGCTCTAAATGACTGATAAGCCCGCCCTAAATGGCTGATAGCCCTGCCCTAAATGACTGGTAGCACCACCCTAAATGACTGATAGCACCACCGTAAAGCAATGATAACCCCGCCCTAAATGACTGATAGTCTCATCCTAAATAACTGATATCTCTGCCCTAAATGACTAATAGTCCCACCTTAAAATACTTAATAGCCATGCTCTAAATGACTGATAACCCCAACCTAAATGGCTGATAGCCCCGCCATAAATGACTCATTGCCCCGCCCTAAATGACTGATAGCCTCGTTCTAAATCACTGATAGCTCAGCACTGAAGCACTGATAGCCCGCCCTAAAGGACTCATAGCATCGCCCTAAATGACTGATAACCCTGCCTTAAATGACTAATAGCACCACCCTAAAGACTATATATAATAGCACCAACCTATAGCACTGATAGCCCCACCCTAAATAACTAATAGCACCACCTTAAAGCACTGATAGCCCTGCCCTAAATGACTAATAGCACCACCCTAAAGCACTGATAGCCCCGCCCTAAATGACTAATAGCCTTGCTCTTAATGACTCTAATGACTCTTAATGACTAGTCACACTCTAAAGTACTGATATCAACACCCTAAAAGACTGATAGCCCCGCCCTAAATGACTGATAGCCCCCCCAACTGACTGATAGCCCCGCACTAAAGCAGTGATAGCCCCACTCTAAAGGGCTGATAGCCCCCCTAAATGACTCATAGCACCACCCTAAATGACTAATAGCTCCGCCCTAAAGGACTGATAGCCCCACCTTAAATGACTGATAGTCCCCCTAAATGACTCATAGCACCACCCTAAATGACACCACCCTAAATAGCCCCGCCTTAAATGACTGATAGCACCAGGTAAATAACTGATAACCCCACCCTGAATGAGTAATAGTCTTGTTCTTAATGACTGATAGTCCCACCCTAAAGCACTGATAGCCCTGCCCTTAGTGACTAATAGCCCAGCACTGAAATATGAAGAGTAGGTTTTGATATCAACTTTAAGATGTTTTGTGTCTCCGGGGCCTGATGGTATTTAAATGAGGCTAAAGGAAGTCAGATGCACATGTTCAGTGTTTGCTTTGGAAGATGTTGTTGTTGAATCTCGTCTCGTCACAGTGACAGAGTAAAACCGGCAACCCAAAACTCTTTCCACAGTAAGTGTCAAAATTCATCACCCCTGCAGTAATTGGAGGCTAATGCAAAACATTGCTCATTTATTATTAAAGATATCATTTTCCTCCAAACTGAATATTCATATTCAACCAGAGGGAAGCATTGCACATGAAATCAGTGTTGTTGTGGTGGGCTTTGCAATCAAAACACCTCAGAGAAACCTCAATCACACAGCATTACAGCACTACATATAAACTGATTCATATCCCAAAATGACAAACTCAGAAAAACACACACTCACTAGAGGCATTGTGCTGGTTTGGATGATGAAACTATTGCTTATTTATTCCTCAAATGACAGTCTTGATTACAGAGTGCATCAATTCAAATGCAAATAGCATGCACAAGCTAATTAGACATCTGATATTATTGACACCCTCAACTGTATTGTCACACATTACACAAGAGACGCCCAGAATCACTCATCAGCCACACTTGCTGGAGTATATTTCATATTTTAGAAGAAAAATATGTTGATGTCATGTTACAGATTGTGCAGGATTTCCCCTCTTTCCTTATAAGTTTTTCCTGCTATAAAAAAACAGCTCAGAAATGTCAGTTTCAGAGACTCTGCTATCAGATACTGGCAGAGAAAACCTGATCAATATTACAGTGAATGATGAATCTTGCAGGCAAAGCAAAGAATCTGACCTCATGGTATTTACTGTTTTAAAACGTTCATCTGTATGTTTATTTCTGTATTTATTTATTAAAGGAACTAATATTAATGAGTAACATATACAGCGGGGAATATAAGTGTTGAACACATTATCATGTTTTTTCCTGGAAATAATATTTCTAAAGCAGCTGCTGACTGGTAAAAACTCAAACAATACATCCACATAAAATAAAGCATAAAATGAGAAAAATGAGTTCTGTGTAATAACAATAAACTGACACACGAGAAAGCACTGAACTGCTGAAACGTATTTAACACTTTATAATAGACTGTTTTGGTGCTGCAGCTTAAAGACTCCTCTCATATGGAGAATGAAGCCTCATGCATTGCTCAGGTGTGTTAAAATCTTGATGCTTCTGTGGGTCTCGTGTATCAAATATGAGATTTATTTTGTATTTTTGATTAGATTGGCATCAGGTGATTGGCTGAACCATTCTACAGCTTGATTTTCTTTCTCTGAAAGCATCTGAGAGTTTCCTCGGCTGTGTTTTAGATCATTGTCTTGCTGAAATGGTTTGACCTTCATCCTCTGCTAATGTAGATGTTGGACTGCAGCAGCTGATCTTCATTTACACTGAGGAAGGGCAGAGGGTTGCTGAAGAATCACTGAGAGATTTCAGCTGCTGTCTGGGCTTTCACTGCTGAACTACACCTCCCTTTCTTCATGTGTTCGATACTTTTTCCCTCATTTTATGACACATAACTTCATTTGTAAACTAATTAGATTTGTTTTCTGTGCATATATGGATTTCTCTGGTTGTTATCAACATTCGGTTGAACTTTCAAGTCAACAGCACCTTTAGAAATGTGTTTTCTCAGAAAAATGGTGATGTGTTCAATACTCATTTCCCCCGCTGCATCTAAAGTTTAAATATAAATTAGTGATGAGAAAATTAATTGCAATTAATCACATCCAAAATAAAAGTTTTTGACATAATGTGTATGTATTATATGTGTTTATTATGTAAACTTGATACACATAAAACAACAATTTTGTTTGAATTCTGCATTGCTAATTGTAATCTTTCTCTAGTTCATATCAGTTTTTCAAACTATTATTTTACTTTTCAAACTATTTCAAGCTGAAATTGCATATTAAGTAGGAGGCGGGGTTTCATTTTTGAGCTCTGCCTCTCATCTTGCAGCAAACTAATGTTGGAGGGGCGTGGCTTAGTAAATTTCACCCAATCAGAGAAGGACTGCTAATCCAGAACAGAAGCAGATGGTCAGATTTTGATTAAAACAGTAGATTAACTCAGATTAATCGTTCTTTTTAAGACTACCAATATGCGGTAGCAAAAATAAACATTGCAATTTTTTATTTTATGCACACTTTAGGTCTCATGAAGTGCTTTAAAATGTGCATTTTTCATTCGAAATTTGATGTAATCTAAACTGAAACATGAAGAGAGGGCGGGACATAGAGTAGCTCCTCCCCTTTTTATAAATAATGTCATAATTATACATTTTACGTCTATCAATATGCACTACTAATGCAAATTTTGATTTTACGCACACTTTAAAGAGTAAAATAGACTCTTGTTTTATAGTCACCAAACTGTTGATCGACCTGTAGATGAACTGCAACGCTAATCATCATCTTTAGTTCATATCAGTTCTTCAAGCTCATCTTCCACTCACATCAAACTAATGGTCGAAGGGGCGTGGCTATGCATATTTCGCCCAATCAGAGAAGAACAGAAACGTTAACGAGTGAAATAGACTCCTGTCATCTTCCTCCAGAGCACGGCTGATCATTGACTGCTATCAAACTGCACTTTAATCCCATCCCTTCATCTGTCTGTCCATCTCCTCATGCGCTCATCCATCCGCGATTCCTCCATTCATCCTCCTGGCCTCTGCTGAACTCCAGTCCGCTGTTTAATGTCAGTTCTGCGGCTCCACTTCTGCTTTTATCTGATCACAGCGCAGGAAAAAGGAGGAATCATCATTTGTTCCCCTTCGGCACTCTGGAGCTATCATTGGCATACACACACACACGCACACACGCACACACACGGAATATTCATAGAGTCCTTCATTGCTATTCCCAGTGTGAGATTAGAATAGAGAAAAGCTCAGCTATTCTCCCGGTGACCTTGCAGACGATGATTTGATGATATTTGGCCAATAAAGTCGTATATTCAGCATCGCTCAATGCAGCGGCGACTACAAGGACTCGAGTACGTGACTGTGGCCGGCCTGGCAGATTTACAGTGGGCCGTGTCTTATTCCTATGTATGGTAGATGGAAAGATGGGTTTATATATTCAACACGCTGTCGATCCTGCAGATTTAGCTGTTAAAAACACCTGTTATCTCAGCCTGAGGCGCTGCAGGTGTCTGAGACAGCGCAACATTCAACAAATGAAGACAAACAGCCTTCAGAATGTCAAAGATGATGCTGTGCTGGAATACATTATAACTCATGTGTTAGCCATGTGCTAGAACATGCCAGAGTTGTTTAAATGCAAGAAATGTCTTCAGGTCAACATGTAAGAAATGTCAGCTGTATAACAGAAATCCAGGAGCAGGGTTGAAGAGCTCATATATAAAAAAAAAATTCATTCATTCATTTTCTTTTCGGCTTAGTCCCTTTATTAATCTGGGGTCGCCACATTGGAATGAACCGCCAACTTATCCAGCATATGTTTTATGCAGCATGCGGCATGCCCTTCCAGCTGCAACCCATCACTAGGAAACACCCATACACTCTCATTCACACACATACACTGGCCAATTTTAGCTTACCCAATTCACCTATAGCGCATGTGTTTGGACTGTGGGGGAAACCAGAGCCCCGTTGTTGCTGTGAGGCGACAGCGCTACCCACTGCACCACCATTCTGTTACCTATATAAATTTAGTCAAATGAAAAAATATGAATATAAAGACTGTACTTTAGAGGACTTTTTTTTTTTTTTTTTATAATTATTTTTTAGGGGTTTTCACCTTTATTTGATAGGACAGTAGAGAGTATTGACAGGAAAGAATGGGGAGCAGAGAGAGGGGAAGGATCGGCATAGGACCGCGAGGCGGAATCGTACTCGGGTCGCCGTGAACACCGGAGTGCATGTGTCGACGCATTAACCACTACACCACTGGTGCCGACTTAGAGGATTTTTTTAATGTAGGCTGTATTTACACTGCATGTGATGTGATCGCCAGTGTTCGCTGGTCATTACTTCCTGTAGTCTGTTGTAATCGCCAGTGGTGTTTCTTTATTGGAAACTCCCAGAACTCTTTGCGCCCATCAACTCCTGCAACAGCTGACAATAATCCGGACATTCACACACAGACACATCTGCTGCTCATATATATACACGTCACCTTCACTCACACATTGCAGAGGCTTGTTTCTTTATTGAACACTACGAAGAGTTTTTCTCTGTTTGTTTTCCCGTGTTTTGATTCTTGCCTTGTTTCCCGTTTGGATTCTTTGTCGCCTACTCTGACCTCTCACCTGTATACTGACCACCTTTATTAGATTACTCTTGTACAAATGAAATGCGGATAGCGCGGTGACGCAATGACGCTAATCGAATTATGTGCTGTAACATGTAAAACGGGATCATGAAAGTAACACTCAAAAAACTACTCATGTAAACACCTCAGTCTTATTATTCTCTTAATTAGATTAAAGCAAATTATTCGATTACTGATGTCCATGTAAACGTAGTCACTGTGGATGAGTCGCTCAGCACTGAACACCGAGGCCCTTTTCCTTCTTTAATCCACCAAATATCACCTTAAGTGACTGGTATCATACATTTTGCATTATTTATTTTCTTTCCACTAGTAAGTAATGGAGTTTAGTGCTCAGTCTCTGTCATTACGGTGCATCAGTGAATCAAACTCTGCATGACCTCTGCTGCATTTTGAGCCTCTCGTAACTTCATGTCCATTGCTTTCAATGGTGTAAGTCAGTGGTTCTCAATTCCAGTCCTCGGCCCCCCTGCCCTGCACATTTTGTATGTCTTCCTTACTTAACACACCTGATTCAGATCATCAGCTCATTAACAGCGAGATCCATGAACTGATCCTTGTGTGTCAAATAAGAGACAGGCGGGGGGCCCCGAGGACTGGAGTTGAGAACCACTGGTGTAAGTAATCAATTACAAATACTCAAATTACTTTAATTGCATAGTTTTTCCTCAGGAATTATACTTTACTAGATTTAAAAATGTGCAGTTTTACTTTTTTAACAATTTCCAGCCCTGAGTCTAAGTCTTGGTGAGTTTGCATGATCTCAGCTGCACTTTGAGCATCTCGTAGCTTTAAGTCGATGGTTTGCCGCTGTCTTGGTTTGCTGTAGAGGTGGAGAGAAAATCATGTAGGCGACGCACAGACTCAAATATGTGCCAAATCTTTCCAGTGTGTCCAAAAACGCCTGCAGCTCTTCTGCTGTGATTCCTGTCATTAGAGCAAAGAGATGCATTCCAGCACTGAACCCAGATCTGCCTGGTGTGTGTGTGTGTGTGTGCGTGTGTGTGTGTGTGTGTGTGTGTGTGTGTGTGTGTGTGTGTGTCTTCATTGGAGCAGTGCTTTTGATGAAGAGCATCACTAGCACAATGTCTAATCTCCAATCAGCTTTCATTTGTGTTTTGAAGGCATGAAGTGCTCATCAATACGCTTGGATGACATCTGGGCTGCTCTTATTACAGTTCTGAGAGTTTCATCTGCAAACTCTGTACAGTTGAAGACTAAAGTATTAGTACTTTTAGTTCTGAATGTTTCCACAGTGAGTGCTGTTTAACAGACAGAACACATTTAAGTATATTAGTTTTAATCCCTCATTTATAATAACTCTCTTATTTTGTATTTCACTGTTTTACTAATTCTTATTTTATTTAGCAAGATATTGAGCTTAAAATGACGAAATTAACTAGTTAAATTAACTAATTAAACTAAATAAAATAATTAGACAACCATTGGACAGCAGGGGTTTGTTTTGTAGTCAATGGGGAAGTTTTGTGCATTTATTTTCTTTCTTTCTTTCTTCCTTTCTTTCTTTTTCTTTCTTTCTTTCTTTCTTTCCTCCTTTCTTTCTTTCTTTCTTTCTTTCTTTATTCTTTCTTTCTTTCTTTCTTTCTTTCTTTCTTTCTTTCTTTCTTTCTTTCTTTCTTTCTTTCTTTCTTTCTTCCTTCCTTCCTTCCTTCCTTCTTTCTTTACTTACTGTTTTAACTATTTACTTTATTCATTCTTTCTTTCTTTCTTTCTTTTTTCTTTCCTTCCTTCCTTCCTTCCTTCCTTCCTTCCTTCCTTCCTTCCTTCCTTTCTTTCTTTCTTTCTTTCTTTCTTTCTTTCTTTCTTTCTTTCTTTCTTTCTTTCTTTCTTTCTTCTTTCTTTCTTTCTTTCTTCCTTTCTTCCTTCCTTCCTTCCTTCCTTCCTTCTTTCTTTACTTACTGTTTTAACTATTTACTTTATTCATTCTTTCTTTCTTTCTTTTTTCTTTCCTTCCTTCCTTCCTTCCTTCCTTCCTTCCTTCCTTCCATCCTTCCTTCCTTCTTTCTTTACTTACTGCTTTAACTATTTACTTTATTCATTCTTTACTTCTTTCTTTCTTTTTTCCTTCCTTCCTTCCTTCCTTCCTTCCTTCCTTCCTTCCTTCCTTCCTTTCTTCCTTCCTTCCATCCTTCCTTCCTTCTTTCTTTACTTACTGCTTTAACTATTTACTTTATTCATTCTTTACTTCTTTCTTTCTTTCTTTCTTTCTTTCTTTCTTTCTTTCTTTCTTTCTTTCTTTACTTACTATTTTATTTAAATAATTTTTTAATTAAATCTAAAAAACAACAACAGTAGTATTTATTCCAGCCAAACTAAAAGAAATTAGACTTTTCTACAGTAGAAAAAAATATAAAAGTGAATACTAAAGTAAATATAATATATAAAGTATAATAAAGTAAATAAAGTGTCCTATTTCACTTACCTTTATTTATTTATTTACTTATGTAAAGAATAAAAATTTCACAGGAGGACTAATCATTTTGTCTTCAACTGTACTATATATGCTGTATAAGGATTTTAAATAGACATGTTGGTTTTTTTTCACTTAACAGTCATTGCTTGGACACGGGATGAGCAAATCGTACTAAAATGTACAAGTGAGATCTTACAAATTAATAGGAATTAGCTACTATATCAAAACGTTACAAATTGTGGTGAGATAGCGTTGGCTAAAGGCACGTATACATGCATGTGACGATCATATAGCCCACAACATCTGCGCTCTCATATTTATTTATTTATTTATTTTTAAATGAGTAAAAAATGAATATATGTGTTTTTAACAAGCAGATGCATTCAGACCTGTACATCTACAGTTGAAGTCAGAATTATTAGCCCCCCTTTGAATTTGTTTTTCTTTTTCTCCTGTATATTTTTCCCCAGTTTCTATTTAACTGAGAGCATTCTTCAAGACACTAGTATTCAGCTTAAAGTGTCATTTAAAGGCTTCACTAGGGTAATTAGGGTAAAGTTAGGGTAATTAGGCAAGTCATTGTATAACAGTGTTTATTCTGGAGACAATCCAAAACTAATATTGCTTAAGGGGGCTAATAATATTGACCTTAAAATGGGTTAAAACAATTAAAAACTGCTTTTATTCTAGCTGAAATAAAACAAATAAGACTTTCTCCAGAAGAAAAAATATTAGAGGAAATACTGTGAGAAATTCCTGAATCTGTTCAACATCATTTGGGAAATACTTGAAAAAGAAAATTTAAATTCACAGGAGGACTTCAGCTGTACATCCGTTTCCAGTGTGTTTCGGAGGGTATTTACACTTATACTTTTCCCCATCAGATATCTATCAGATGAGAAATAACAGATGAAGTGAGCCGCTGTAAACAGCCCCTCAGTGTTTCTATATGTATAGCGAACCCTGATTGTTTTCCTGATTAGTGTCTGCTCTAGAGGTCATCTAATTAAGATGGAGATTAATTTGTGATCCCCTTTAAAACGAGGTTGACCACTGAGAAGGACATTAGTGTGGTAATGAACAAGGTTAAGGCTCTGTGTAGTGATTTCTTCAGGCTCCCCCTGGAAAACTGCTGAGGTGAAAATGCCACTGATGCTATTTAATTCAGCGAGAGCGTTGTAGCATCTACGGCGATCACTGTTTACTAATGCCAATGTCATGCATTTCAAAGAGCTGTCTAAAAAAAGGTCATTAAATAAATATTTGTTTATATATGCATGCAAAATCAATTAAATTTGTTTTAAAATTGCATAAAAATAAAGCTGGTACTGTACATCTTTGCCCATTATTTTATACATATTTAATTTCTTTATTTTATTTATATTGCCACTGATGCTATTTAATTCAGTGAGAGCATTTGAGCATCTGCGGCGATCACTGTTTACTAATGCCAATGTCATGCATTTCAAAGAGCTGTCTAAAAAAAGGAATTAAATAATTGTGTTTATACTGTATATGCATGGAAATTTAAATTGTATTTGTTTTAGAGAATGCATAAAAACAAAGCTGGTACTGTATGTTTACCTATTAGTTTAACATTGTATACACATTTAATTTCTTTATTTTATTTATATTGGCACTAATGCTGTTTAATTCACAGATTGCATTTTAAACAGTCACTGTTTACTAAAGTCATGCATCTCAAATAATGTAGCTATTTAATCAAGGTAAATAAATATATATTTGTCTATATATGCATGCATATTTAAATCAATTAAATGTTATTTGTTTTTTAAAATGTAATGTGTATATATATATAACCATTTAATATTTATACATATATTTAATTCTATATTTAATGTATACTTGCACTGATGCTATTTAATTCACAGAGAAGATTTGTGGTGATCACTGTTAACTAATGTAAATATCATGCATATTAAAATAGCTTTTTAGAAAAGGCAAATAAATGCAACTTTATATATGTTAATTAAAATAAACTAAATTCTATTTCTTTTAGAAAATGTTTAAAAATATAAACCTATTTTATGTATTTATTTACACAAATAATGTGTATTAATAATTAATAAATAATAATTAATAACAACAATTACATTTAATTTCAACACCACTTCTATATTTGAATTATTTTGTATATTATATTTACTTCAAGTAAAATCTTTAGTTCACCTTTGAAAATGTGTGTGTTTCCTCTGTGTGCTCCGGTTTCCCCCCATAGTTCAAACACATGCACTATAGGGGAATTAGGTAAGCTAAATTGGCCGTAGTGTATGTGTGAATGCTAGAGTGTATGGGTGCTTCCCAGTGAAGGGTTGCGGCTCGGAGGGCATCCACTGTGTAAAACATATTTTGGAATAGTTGGAAGTTCATTCCGCTGTGGCGATCCCTGATAAAGGGATTAAGCCGAAAAGAAAATGAATGAATGTGCATATTATAAATATTTGATATTATAATATTAGATGATTATTAATAATTTTTTTAATTAAACATATACTGACAAAATGCCCCACCTGTAGAATGATGCTTAGAATGGCATATATGGTATAATGGTATGGTATATATATATATACAGTCACATAATCAGGTGTTGTAGGTGCACATATTACATGATGTCTCCCACACTCATATGCATACATATATTCAAAGATGTTCAATATATCTGAAAGGCTATGCTGTATAAATGGGAGCCTGCTGACCTTCAGAGAGCGTACAGTCAGCTGATTGTCATTCATATGTATGAAACAGCTGCTCAAACACTCTTTTCAACCCCACTGCATGCATCTTTCATGCTACACTCATTGAAATAATCCCAGAAGTACTAGAATAAAAGTGCAGGATCTACACACTCTATAAACCACTGACTGAACATAGAATAAGTCATGTTTGGGAGCTAATTTTAGACTTGGTGATTTGATGCCGAAATGTTTTATTCAATGTTTTATTCACGTCCAAGTTGCAACAGAGAGTGCATTAGGAAAGCAGATCCAGCTTTGCCCATTCATCAGTCTGTCACTCATCACTCAGGACAGATTATATAACTTCACACCGTGTCCAAACTACACACGATCAAAGCTAGCTTTACCATGTTAAAAGGAGATTTTGTCTTAACCATCCACGACAGCAGGATATTATCATAAAAACAGATGCTGTGGCAAAACAACAGCATAAACTATTATGACAATGATCACCTCAGGTACTGATTATGTGCATTATTCAGTGTTTTTACATGGCTGTCTGGAATACTCAATTCTGATTGGTCAGTGAATATGTTCATACATTTACCTACATATACGCCACAGTTTTTGACTGTTTGGCGCCATCTTGTGTCTGAATAATGTGCAGGTTAGTGTATACTCCATCAGCTGTTTCTGAATAATGAAATAGGTTAGTGTATACTCCCATCAGCTGTTTTAGTTTCTGTCAGCTTTGTGTTTTTGTCTGTTTGTCTCCATCTAGCATCTGAATAATGCACAGGTTAGTGTATACTCCATCAGCTGTTTCTGACTGTTTGTCTCCATCTAGTGTCTGAATAATGCTTAGGTTAGTGTATACTCCATCAGCTGTTTTAGACTGTTTGTCTCCATCTAGCGTCTGAATAATGCGCAGGTTAGTGTATACTCCATCAGCTGTTTTAGACTGTGTGTCTCCATCTAGTGTCTGAATAATGCTTAGGTTAGTGTATACTCCATCAGCTGTTTTAGACTGTTTAGTTTAGACTGTTTGTCTCCATCTAGTGTCTGAATAATGTGCAGGTTAGTGTATACTCCATCAGCTGTTTTAGACTGTTTGTCTCCATCTAGTGTCTGAATAATGCTCAGGTTAGTGTATACTCCATCAGCTGTTTTAGACTGTTTGTCTCCATCTAGCGTCTGAATAATGCGCAGGTTAGTGTATACTCCATCAGCTGTTTTAGACTGTGTGTCTCCATCTAGTGTCTGAATAATGCTTAGGTTAGTGTATACTCCATCAGCTGTTTTAGACTGTTTAGTTTAGACTGTTTGTCTCCATCTAGTGTCTGAATAATGTGCAGGTTAGTGTATACTCCATCAGCTGTTTTAGACTGTTTGTCTCCATCTAGTGTCTGAATAATGCACAGGTTAGTGTATACTCCATCAGCTGTTTTAGACTGTTTGTCTCCATCTAGTGTCTGAATAATGCTTAGGTTAGTGTATACTCCATCAGCTGTTTTAGACTGTTTAGTTTAGACTGTTTGTCTCCATCTAGTGTCTGAATAATGCTTAGGTTAGTGTATACTCCATCAGCTGTTTTAGACTGTTTAGTTTAGACTGTTTGTCTCCATCTAGTGTCTGAATAATGTGCAGGTTAGTATATACTCCCATCAGCTGTTTTAGTTTCTGTCAGCTCATGTTATAAGCAGGATAAAGTACATCCAGGATGGTTGTTTTCATTATAGTCATCATTTATTCTTTACATATCTGACAGGCTTTGCACTGCTGAACGTGTGAAGATGTTCATTAAGAGGCACTATAAGCAATATTTGAAAAAGTGGAAAGTAGCAGCCAATCAGCGGTAAGGGGCGGGGCCTGTTGGGTTATTGACATGTTTGTTATAGTACTTTCAAATATAAATTTCAATTCACTTATTCTTTCAAGTCGCATGATTTTTCCAGTGCTATTCAAACTCTTGTTTTTCTCACAAGGTTCACAAGGTTGACATAAAGAATGAAACCAAGTGCAGCAGGAGCACAGTGACACAGTTTTAAAGGTCAGGAGAAATGCAGAGCAGTTTAATGAAACAAATAATGCACAGACAATCCTATTATGATTGAATCTGCTGCTTGAGAAACATACAGCTGATTATAGATGCTGCGCCTCTTCTTATTTTAGTGTGAAGCGTTTCATTTTTCAGGATTTTTTAAAAGCTAGAAAGTTCAAAAGAAAAAAAAATTTGTAATAAAATTTCAGTGAAAGTGCGTGATGAATGTGCACAGTTTCAAGGGTCAAAATAATGAGGAAAAGTTTAATGAAGAAAAAATAATAAGTTGCAGACCTGTTCAGACATGATTCACTGACCTCTGACTTGACTGAAAACACCAGGTCATGCGGAGCTTCAGAAGAGTTTCTCTATTTATATATTAATTCATTTTGACTAAAATCACAAATCTTGTCTTTGAATCTCAAATGTACCTTGGCTAAAGGGAGCATTTGTACCTGGCCACCTTTGGTGATTGTAAGAAAGCTGATTGGTCGAAAGTGACTCCCTTTATGTGTGTGTGTGTGTGTGTGTGCTGTTTTTCACTCTGACTCATTCACATTCTCTCTTACACACACACACACACACACACAGATGCAGGTATTCGTATAAGTTAATGCCAGATCAATTAAAATAAATACCGGAGTGCAAAACATGAATATCTGACATTTCTCAGAACAAGATCCAATTATCTCAAGATCAAGATCTCAAATGATGCACTGTCCACCAACACATAATGGCAAACCGTGAATTAAATGTAAACTCTGCTGAACCCGAACACACATATGAATGGTTCTGTGAAAACCTTGACCTGTGGGATCTCACAAAGCCACACAATCCAGCTGAAGGAGCTAGAAGAGGGGAAAAGGCATTGAAAACGTCCTGCTTTTTTAGTGCAGTGAAAGGAGCGGCGCTGAATAGCAGGATTGCATGTGCATCAGTGAATGCAGCTTCCAGAACTGGAAACACTCTTTAAAGTCGAGCCGAAGAAGCAGATTTCAGAGAATATGTGACTCTGTTTCAGATTTGCGTGTCACAACAGCCTTGCAGAAGAGCTGGAGGGCCAATTAAAAACTCATCAGAGAGTCTGTGGAGAGATCTTAATGAAACGGCTTCACTTCTCCAGCCTCCTGACGCATAGAGCGCTGTTACTGATGCAGGAAATGAAGAAGACGACGACTGTTTTACATAAGACTAGACTAAAATGGTTGATCGTGACAGTCATTTTAGGTCAAAGGTATTGTAAATATAATTAATAATAACGTATGGAGAAGATATGGCATGTTGATATGTTATCTTGAGAAACCCAAATAAAAGACAATACTGTAGTAATTCACAGTAAATACTGTAGCATTTTAACTATACCAGACATCCCAAGTTAGGAAAAGTCATTTCCGGGGGAGACGGAGATTATTTGCGGGAGATGTGCCACGTATGTCACGACTGGGGGGTGGGGGGTGCGTGATGTAAGTGAAGACCCGGGGGCCACGATGTGTGTGGAGAGCGAGGAGGGATGCGATGGAGAGGGGTGTGCGACGTATTTAAGGACCGGGAGGGAGACGCGCGATTTCCAGGAGATTATCCTTCGTTTGCGGGCATCCGGGAGTCTCTATGCATTTGCGGGAGACTCCCGGAACTTCTGGGAGAGTTGGGATGTCTGGCATACTATTGTATGGTTGTACTCCTGTACTGTATATATAGTGTTTTCATCTCTTTGTTAATGAATGCTCCAGCATACTGTAGTATTAACTAGAGTGAACTGATAAACTGTAATAAATACTGTAGTTTACTTCAGTTTTTACTACAGTAAATTGTGATGGATTGTAGAAAACTACAGTATTTTTGTTTATATTACTGTAGTTGTTATGTTACCGTAGCAACTGTGGAATCACCCCAACAGAACAATTACTATTGTTGTTGTGTTTCCATAGCAACTGTAGAATCACCACAGCCAATCGATTACTATAGTTGTTGTGTTACCATAGCAACTGTAGAATCACCACAACAGATCAATTACTGTAGTTGGTGTGTTTCCATAGCAACTGTAGAATCACCACAACAGATCAATTACTATAGTTGTTGTGTTACCATAGCAACCGTAGAATCACCACAACAGATTAATTACTATAGTTGTTGTATTACCATAGCAACTGTAGAATCACCACAACAGATCAATTACTATAGTTGTCGTGTTACCATAGCAACTGTAGAATCACCACAACAGATCAATTACTATAGCTGG
This sequence comes from Danio kyathit, assembly GCA_903798195.1. Lineage (NCBI taxonomy): Eukaryota > Metazoa > Chordata > Actinopteri > Cypriniformes > Danionidae > Danio > Danio kyathit. Next base: position 467,970 of record LR812542.1, read on the forward strand.
TGTGTTTCCATAGCAACTGTAGAATCACCACAACAGATCAATTGCTATAGTTGGTGTGTTTCCATAGCAACTGTAGAATCACCACAACAGATCAATTACTATAGTTGTTGTGTTTCCATAGCAACTGTAGAATCACCACAACAGATCGATTACTATAGTTGTTGTGTTTCCATAGCAACTGTAGAATCACCACAACAGATTAAAGTACTAATGTAGCATGTAGTATTTGCTAAAGATTAATATAGTGTGTGTGTGTGTGTGTGTGTGTGTGTGTGTGTGTGTGTGTGTGTGTGTGTGTGTGTGTGTGTGTGTGTGTGTGTATATATATTTATTTATTTATTTATTTTTTTCTTAATGTGAGAGCCTTGTCAGAATGTCTAAAATGGCTTTATAAGCTACAGACTTTATATGTTTTGTTTGAAGTGGATAGAATATACACACATTTCTTGAATGTTATTTAATGTTGCTAGCATGCTTTTGACATGTTTTAGTAATAAAAATAATAATACATTTTGTTTATAATGAGCTTTTCTTAAATCCAAAGCACTAATACCGCAATTCTTTCATGAATTAGTTGAGGCTTTACAAGTTTCAACATTAAAACAAGCATGAATTAGCATATTGCTAACATGTTTTTAGTATGTTGTTAGCATGAATTAGCACGTTTATAGCATGAATTTGCAAGCTGCTAGCATCCCTTTGTGTTTCAGCAAATGGAAATCAAGTTTTAACATGCAGCCTTGAGTTAAGTTTTATATTATGCTGGCTTAATGCATATAGCCCAAAACACGTGCACTCTCATGTTATTTATTTACTTTTTTGTACTTTGGGAGGAGTAAAAATTAACAAGTGTGGTTGCAACAATCATATGCATTCAGACCTATACAGTTTCATCTATAATGTGTCCCAGAACACCTCCTGCAGTGGTCTGAGCGATCGCATTTATATCCGTCTCCAATGTGTTTCGGAGGGCAATTTACACTTGTACTTTCAGATATCTGTCAGATCAGAGAAAACACATGAAGTGAGCAGCTGTAAACAGCCCCATGGGGAAGACCTCCGTTCATTAACTGTTTTATTAATGAAAGTAGCCAGCGTGTTACTTCATGTCCGCATCCTTTCTATACTGATACCTAGATTAAATTTGCATGCAATTTAAGTGACAAATGATGAAAAGGACTTCTCCAAAACTATGTCTAATATAAACTGTAAATGAAACCCTGGCTCACACTGTGAGAGAAATCAGAGGCCCATGACATTACAAATGAGCTGATTTATCTTCTTCCACGATGCAGTTCATTTATACTGAAAACTTTCCTTTTATGATGCTTTTTCTTGCCGTACTGGAGTCATGGATGAAACTAAAGGTCATTTCCAAACAATAACAACTATAGAGGTTTCGTCTCACTAGCTGAATGACATTAACAATTTGTAAAGATCTCGGCAGGCTTTGTGGCTCTGACAAGTTTCACTGATAAATGATGCCAGAACACAATGAGATATAGTTGAAGATGAAAATTATTAGCTCTCCTGTGAAGTTTACATTCTTTCCCAATATTTTTCAAGTGATGCGTTGCAGAGCAAGGAACTTTTCCACAGTATTCATTCATTTTTCCATCGGCTTAGTCCCTTTATTAATCTGGGGTCGCCACAGCAGAATGAACTGCCAACTTATGCAGCATATGTTATACACACCGGATGCCCTTCCAGCCGCAACCCAACACTGGAAAACACCCACACACTATTGCATTCACACACATACACTAAAGCCAATTTAGCTTATTCAATTCCTCTATAGCGCATGGGTTTATGTGTATGTGACCATGAAACCGTGATTGTTCCTCAGACTATGATCATGCAACCAACATCTATAAACATTGGATCCCTAATAGATAGATAGTTATCTTATTACATATAGGAAACATGCATATACATGCGTTCACTATTGATGAGGAAACTCCTATAAAGGTTACACTAGTAAGAGATAATGAACACAAAGAAACGTGCTTTTAACCTCTGCCCTGGAAAAGGCATCAATAAAGCAGCTTCTCTACTGAACGCTTCATTGTGTTTCTCAGCAGAAGCTGAGATCTTCAGTGTTTCTGTAATTAAACTCACAGATTCAGTATAGAGAGACACTGTACAGAAGCAGGTCATTCACTCTCATTAATGTCATATCAATGTAGGATAATAATAATAACTCAGAATTCTAGATTTAGAGAAAGCTAAGATAACATAGCAATTCAAAATCAGCCTCACAGTATTTAGACTTCTGTCACATTTGTTCCACAAAGATCAATGATAGCTTCACTTTAGGCTTTTAAAATGGTGTAAAAAAAACAGGAAACAGAGACTTTTATGTCACAGAGACAGTTATGTCAACACAGTTTATTAGGATGGCAGAGACAATAAAGGCAAATGCTTTAGCTTGGCATGGGGATTGTGGGTTGGGCTGTGGCAGATAGTGGGGTAGCCACACACAGATAAGGAAACCAGGACCGATGGATACTAGGAGGAACTGGAATGCTCTGGAGGTTGGATTGAGGGTCTTGAGATGAGAGAATCGGTCCTTCTGGATGGCGATGAGGCCGGACACAGAGTGCAGTGAGAGTGCTGTATTTATGGAGCTGTGGTAATGAACGGTGATGAGGGGCAGGTGTGAAGCTAATCAGAGCACAGGTGACGGTGCTCAGGGTGATCGAGTGGAGAGAGAGCCTGGTCTGACTGTGACATTATTATTATTATTATTATTAGTGGGGTTTGCCTTAAGGCAAATTCCACTATTGTTATTCTCATTACTTATTAGTGGGGTTTGCCTTAAGGCAAATTCCACTATTGTTATTCTCATTACTTATTAGTGGGGTTTGCCTTAAGGCAAATTCCACTATTGTTATTCTCATTACTTATTATTATTATTATTCTTCTTCTTCTTCTTCCACACAAATTTCGGCGCGTAACTCGCCCCGCAGCTTTCGTCCCAGACCCTTGAAAGTGGGGTCAAACCGTCCGGTCTTATCGGGAATGGTGTGCTATGACTTTTATAAGGGGTGGGGAGTTTTTTGGCCCCGCAGGGTCCAAAAAACGACCCCAAAAATCCCATAGACTTAACATTGAGCCGAACTTTGACGAATCACAGCACCGAGTGTGAATTTCATACAAATATGGGATTCGCAACATCTTTAGGGGATTGCAGCCTAAGTGAGAACATGCCCCGCAAAGGGGTATAAGTTGTACCCCTGGGGTGCTAGGACGTCCCAAAGTGGTCCCATTGACTTAACATTGCCCATTGACTCCCATTCATTTTCTAGACCACCGCTCACCCCTCATAAACACCCCGCATTGCGGAGCCAACTGTGAATTTCGTAGAGACATGGGATTTACCACATCTCGAAAGGGTTGCAGCCTGAGTCAGAACATACCCCGAAAGGGGCTATAAGTTGTACCCGTGGGGTGCTAGGGGGTCCCAAAGTGGTCCCATTCACTTAACATTGCCCATTGACTCACATTCATTTCCTAGACTCCCACTCAACCACACATAGCAGTGGCACACAAACTTAGAGGTGGGCTTATTTGACTCAGGCAACCAATCAGCGTCTCAATATGATGATGAAGCTCGCAAGCCACGCCCCCCAAACCATTTAAAGACCCCTAATAACTGCCTCATTGACTTAACATGGGGTGGGACGTCCCATTGCTGATCCCATTGACTTCCATTATAAATGTCACACATCAATAACATTAAATAGGAGTGTCATAGAGACATGGGGGTGGGCTCATTTGACTCAGGCAACCAATCAGCATCTCCATATGATAATGAAGCTCACAAGCCACGCCCACAAACTGATCCCATAGACTTCTAATAAAATAGGGCTAGATGCATATCTTTGCATAGCAGTGTCCTATTGACTTGGGGGTTGGCTCATTTGACTCAGACAACCAATGAGCATCTCAATATGATAATGAAGCTCACAGGCCACGCCCCCAAACTGATCCCATAGACTGCCATTATAACTGGCCTACATGCATATCTTTGCATTGCAGTGTCATACAGACATGGGGGTTGGCTCATTTGACTTAGACAACCAATCAACATCTCAATATGATAATTAAGCTCACAAGCCACGCCCCCAAACGGGTCCCATAGACTGCCATTATAATAGGCTTTGATGCATATCTTTGCATAGCAGTGACCTATTGACTAGGGGGTTGGCTCATTTGACTCAGACAACCAATGAGCATTTCAATATGATAATGAAGCTCACAAGCCACGCCCCCAAACTGATCCCATAGACTGCCATTATAACTGGCCTACATGCATATCTTTGCATAGCAGTGTCCTATTGACTTGGGGGTTGGCTCATTTGACTTAGGCAATCAACCACACCCAACTTCACTCTGTAACCACGCCCATGGCAACAAAACAGAGTACCCTAGCAACCATTTATCAACAGCTATATCTCAGCATCAGAACATCGTAGAGACATGGGGGTTGGCTCGTTTGGCTCATGCTAGCAAACGGAACTTCCTATATGCTACACATGCTAGCAGTGACTAGCTACAATGCTAATATTGACTAGCCAAGTGCTGTAACTTGCTAGAAATGCTTACTAAGTATAAACAAATGACCAAGCATGTATGTGAGGCTTGCCTAGTAACAACCTAGGGTACCCTAGCAACTGCCTAGCAACCACCCAAATTACCCTAGCAACCGCCTAGCAACCACCTAGCAACCGCCTAGCAACGGCCTAGTAATGCCTCAGTAAGTGCCTAGCGACCACTCAGGACACCCTAGCAACACCCTAGCAACGCCTTAGCAACCACTCAGAATACCCTAGCAACCACCTAGCAACACCTTAGCAACCACCTAGCAACCACTTAGGACACCCTAGCAACACCTTAGCAACCACCTAGCAACCACTTAGGACACCCTAGCAACCGCCTAGCAACACCTTAGCAACCGCCTAGCAACCACTCAGGACACCCTAGCAACCACCTAGCAACGCCTTAGCAACCACCTAGCAACCACTTAGGACACCCTAGCAACCGCATAGCAACACCTTAGCAACCACCTAGCAACCACTCAGGACACCCTAGCAACCGCCTAGCAACACCTTAGCAACCACCTAGCAACCACTCAGGACACCCTAGCAACCGCCTAGCAACACCTTAGCAACCACCTAGCAACCACTTAGAACATCCTAGCAACCGCCTAGAAACACCTTAGCAACCACCTAGCAACCACTTAGGACACCCTAGCAACCGCCTAGCAACACCTTAGCAACCACCTAGCAACCACTTAGGACACCCTAGCAACCGCCTAGCAACACCTTAGCAACCACCTAGCAACCACTTAGGACACCCTAGCAACCGCCTAGCAAACACCTTAGCAACCACCTAGCAACCACTCAGAACACCCTAGCAACCGCCTAGCAACACCTTAGTAACCACCTAGCAACCACTCAGGACACCCTAGCAACCGCCTAACAACACCTTAGCAACCACCTAGCAACCACTTAGGACACCCTAGCAACCACCTAGCAACACCTTAGCATCCACCTAGCAACCACTCAGAACACCATAGCAACCACCTAGCAACACCATAAATTTAACATTGGCACAAAATGGCTGACATTGGCACAAAATGGTTGACATCCAAAAATCCCCATAGACTTAACATGGGCACAAAATGGCTGACATCATTATCTAGATTAGAGAGTCATAGAAGCTTGGGGGTGGGCTCGTTTTACTCGGCCTGTCAAGTCGGTATTAAGTACTGATATACCAAATTTGTAGACACTCCCTAGCAACCACTTTTAGGCCCTTAACAACCACATAACAACATAAACAAGCCATATTTCAGCACAGGAACATCATAGAAAGACTGGGTTTGGCCTCTATTGATGCAGGCTGATAAAATTGTTTTTGTTTTACTCATTAAAACAGCGTTGCTACAGCCTAGCAACCATTTAGAATACCCTAGCAACTGCATAAACACATGAATTTAGCCATTTCTTAGGCCTCCATTGCTTTTGCCCAGTTCAGTGATTCATTTTACCCCATCGATTTGCCACGCAAACCCCACTCACATTTTCTTTAGGAAATGTACAATTCTAGTTATTATTATTATTCTTCTTCTTCTTCCACACAAATTCTTCGGCGCGTAACTCGCCCCGCAGCTTTCGTCCCAGACCCTTGAAAGTGGGGTCAAACCGTCCGTCTTATCGGGAATGGTGTGTGCTATGACTTTTATAAGGGGTGGGGAGTTTTTTTGGCCCCGCAGGGTCCAAAAACGACCCCAAAAATCCCATAGACTTAACATTGAGTCCGAACTTTTGACGAATCACAGCACCGAGTGTGAAATTTCATACAAATATGGGATTCGCAACATCTTTAGGGGATTGCCAGCCTAAGTGAGAACATGCCCCGCAAAGGGGTATAAGTTGTACCCCTGGGGTGCTAGGACGTCCCAAAGTGGTCCCATTGACTTAACATGGCCCCATTGACTCCCATTCATTTTCTAGCACCACCGCTCCCCCTCACAAACTCCCCGCATTGCGGAGCCAACTGTGATTTCGTAGAGACCATGGAATTTACCACATCTCGAAAGGGTTGCAGCCTGAGTCAGAACATACCCCGAAAGGGGGTAAATGTTGTACCCCTGGGGGCTAGGGGGTCCCAAATCTCCCATTGACTTAACATGGAGCCGAATTTTGACGAATCATTGCGCCGAGTGTGAATTTCATAGACAATATGGGATTCACAACATCTGTAGGGGGTTGCAGCCTAAGTGGGAACATACCCCGAAAGGGGCTATAAGTTGTACCCCTGGGGTGCTAGGACGTCCCAAAGTGGTCCCCATTGACTTAACATTGCCATTGACTCCCATTCATTACATTGACTCCCATTATAAATGTCACATGTCAATCACATTACATAGCAGTGTCATATAGACTTGGGGGTGGGCTTATTTGACTCAGGCAACCAACCAGCAACTCAATATGATATGACGCTCACAAGCCACGCCCCCAAACTGATCCCATAGACTGCCATTATAACTGGCCTACATGCATATCTTTACATAGCAGTGTTCTAATTGACTTGGGGGTTGGCTCATTTGACTCAGGCAACCAATCAGCATCTCAATATGATAATGAAGCTCGCAAGCCACGCCCCCCAAACATTTAAAGACCCCCTAATAACTGCCTCATTGACTTAACATGGGGTGGGACGTCCCATTGCTGATCCCATTGACTTCCATTATAAATGTCACACATCAATAACATTACATAGGAGTGTCATAGAGACATGGGGGTGGGCTCATTTGACTCAGGCAACCAATCAGCATCTCAATATGATAATGAAGCTCACAGCCACGCCCACAAACTGATCCCATAGACTTCTATTAAAAAAGGGCTAGATGCATATCTTGCATAGCAGTGTCCTACTGACTTGGGGGTTGGCTCATTTGACTCAGACAACCAATGAGCATCTCAATATGATAATGAAGCTCACAGGCCACGCCCCCAAACTGATCCCATAGACTGCCATTATAACTGGCCTACATGCATATCTTTGCATTGCAGTGTCCATACAGACATGGGGGTTGGCTCATTTGACTTAGACAACCAATCAACATCTCAATATGATAATTAAGCTCACAAGCCACGCCCCCAAACGGGTCCCATAGACTGCCATTATAATAGGCTTTGATGCATATCTTTGCATAGCAGTGACCTAGTGACTAGGGGGTTGGCTCATTTGACTCAGACAACCAATGAGCATTTCAATATGATAATGAAGCTCACAAGCCACGCCCCAAACTGATCCCATAGACTGCCATTATAACTGGCCTACATGCATATCTTTGCATAGCAGTGTCCTATTGACTTGGGGGTTGGCTCATTTGACTTAGGCAATCAACCACACCCAACTTCACTCTGTAACCACGCCCATGGCAACAAAACAGAGTACCCTAGCAACCATTTATCAACAGCTATATCTCAGCATCAGAACATCGTAGAGACATGGGGGGTTGGCTCGTTTGGCTCATGCTAGCAAACGGAACTTCCTATATGCTACACATGCTAGCAGTGACTAGCTACAATGCTAATATTGACTAGCCAAGGTGCTGTAACTTGCTAGAAATGCTTACTAAGTATAAACAAATGACCAAGCATGTATGTGAGGCTTGCCTAGTAACAACCTAGGGTACCCTAGCAACTGCCTAGCAACCACCCAAATTACCCTAGCAACCGCCTAGCAACCACCTAGCAAACCGCCTAGCAACGGCCTAGTAATGCCTCAGTAAGTGCCTAGCGACCACTCAGGACACCCTAGCAACACCCTAGCAACGCCTTAGCAACCACTCAGAAACCCTAGCAACCACCTAGCAACACCTTAGCAACCACCTAGCAACCACTTAGGACAACCCTAGCAACACCTTAGCAACCACCTAGCAACCACTTAGGACACCCTAGCAACCGCCTAGCAACACCTTAGCAACCGCCTAGCAACCACTCAGGACACCCTAGCAACCACCTAGCAACGCCTTAGCAACCACTTAGGACACCTAGCAACCGCCTAGCAACACCTTAGCAACCACCTAGCAACCACTCAGAACACCCTAGCAACCGCCTAGCAACACCTTAGCAACCACCTAGAGCCACTTAGGACACCCCTAGCAACCACCTAGCAACACCTTAGCAACCACTTAGGACACCCTAGCAACCACCTAGCAACACCTTAGCAACCACCTAGCAACCACTTAGGACACCCTAGCAACCGCCCTAGCAACACCTTAGCAACCACCTAGCAACCACTTAGGACACCCTAGCAACCGCCTAGCAACACCTTAGCAACCACCTAGCAACCACTTAGAACACCCTAGCAACCGCCTAGCAACACCTTAGCAACCACCTAGCAACCACTTAGAACACCCTAGCAACCGCCTAGCAACACCTTAGCAACCACCTAGCAACCACTCAAAACACCCTAGCAACCACCTAGCAACACCTTAGCAACCACCTGCAACCACTCAGAACACCATAGCAACCACCTAGCAACACATAAACTTAACATTGGCACAAAATGGCTGACATTGCACAAAATGGCTGACATTCAAAAATCCCCATAGGCTTAACATTGCCACAAAATGGCTGACATCGATTGTCTAGATTACAGAGTCGTAGAAGCTTGGGGATGGGCTCGTTTTACTCAGCTTTTCAAGTCGGCATTAAGTAGTGACCTTAACAAGTTTGTAAACACTCCCTAGCAACCACTTATAGCACCCCTAACAACCATATAACACCATAAACTAGCTGTATTTGAGCACAGGAATATCATAGAAAGATAGGGTTTCAGCTGTCTTTTTTTTACCCCATCGATTTGCCACGCAAACCCACCACATTTTCTTTAGGAAATGTACAATTCTAGTGTTACTATTACTACCCTACCCCCTTTTTTAAAAACTTTGGCGCTTAACTCCTCCCGCATTATTTGCCATAGACTGATGAGTGAGTGGTTCAAATCGTCCGGCCTGTTGAGGAGGAGGTGTGCTATGATCTTTCAAAGAGGTTGGGGGTACACTGCCCCCATGAGGGGCAAGAAGTAACCCCCAAATCCCCATAGACTTAACATGGGACAAAATGGCTGAATCCATATCTAGATTAGAGAGTCGTAGAAGCTTGGGGTGGTGGCTCATTCTACTTCGGCCTGTCAAGTCGGTATTAAGTGAATGATATAACAAATTTGTAGAATTCTCCTAGCAACCACTTTTAGGTCCCCAACAACCATTTTACAGCATAAACAAGCCATATTTCAGCACGGGAACATCATAGAAAGACAGGGTTTGGCCTCTTTTGATGCAGGCTGATAAAAATTGCTTTTGTTTTCACTCATTAAAACGCGCGTTGCCAAAGCCTAGCAACATTTAGAATACCCTAGCAACTGCATATAAACACTGAATTTAGCCATTTCTTAGCACTCCAGTGCTTTTGCCCAGTTCAGTGATTCATTTTACCCCATCGATTTGCCACGCAAACCCCACTCACATTTTCTTTAGGAAATGTACAATTCTAGTTATTATTATTATTCTTCTTCTTCTTCTTCCACACAAATTTCGGCGCGTAACTCGCCCCGCAGCTTTCGTCCCAGACCCTTGAAAGTGGGGTCAAACCGTCCGGTCTTATCGGGAATGGTGTGCTATGACTTTTATAAGGGGTGGGGAGTTTTTTTGGCCCCGCAGGGTCCAAAAAACGACCCAAAAATACCATAGACTTAACATTGAGCCGAACTTTGACGAATCACAGCACCGAGTGTGAATTCATACAAATATGGGTATTCGCAACATCTTTAGGGATTGCAGCCTAAGTGAGAACATGCCCCGCAAAGGGGTATAAGTTGTACCCACTGGGGTGCTAGACGTCCCAAAGTGTCCCATTGACTTAACATTGCCCCATTGACTCCCATTCATTTCCTATAGCTCCCGCCGTCCAGCACTAATACAAAGACAACCGCGTTACATTGAGCATTTGTGAATTTCGTAGAATATGGGATCACCACAATCTCGAAAGGGTTACAGCCCTGAGCAAGTACATACCCGAAAGGGTGTAAATGTTGTACCCCTGGGGGGCTAGGGGGTCCCAAATCCGTCCAAATCTCCCATTGACTTAACATAGGAGCGAATTTTGACGAATCACTGCGCCGGTGTGAATTTCATAGAAATATGGATTCACAACATCTGTAGGGGGTTGCAGCCTAGTGGGAACATACCCCGAAAGGGGTATAAGTTGTACCCCTGGGGTGCTAGGACGTCCCAAAGTGGTCCCATTGACTTAACATGGCCCATTGACTCCCATTCATTACATTGACTCCCATTATAAATGTCACATGTCAATCACATTACATAGCAGTGTCATACAGACTTAGGGGTGGGCTTATTTGGACTCAGGCAACCAATCAGCATCTCATATGATAATGAAGCTCTCAAGCCACGCCCCCCAAACCTATTTAAAGGACCCTTAATAACTGCCTCATTGACTTAACATGGGGCTGGGACGTCCCATTGCTGATCTCATTGACTTCCATTATAAATGTCACACATCAATAACATTACATAGGAGTGTCATAGAGACATGGGGGCGTGGCTCATTTGACTCAGGCAACCAATCAGCATCTCAATATGATAATGAAGCTCGCAAGCCACGCCCCCCAAACTGATCCCACAGACTTGCATTATAATACTGGCCTAAATGCATATCTTTGCATAGCAGTGTCCTATTGACTTGGGGGTTGGCTCATTTGACTCAGAGCAACCAATTAGGCATCTCAATATGATAATGAAGCTCACAAGCCACGCCCCCAAACTGATCCCATAGACTGCCATTATAACTGGCCTACTGCATATTCTTTGCATAGCAGTGTCCTATTGACTTGGGGGTTGGCTCATTTGACTCAGACAACCAATGAGCATCTCAATATGATAATGAAGCTCACAAGCCACGCCCCCAAACTGATCCCATAGACTGCCATTATAACTGGCCTACATGCATATCTTTGCATAGCAGTGTCCTATTGACTTGGGGGTTGGCTCATTTGACTCAGACAACCAATGAGCATCTCATTATGATAATATAGCTGTCAGGCCACGCCCCCAAACTGATCCCATAGACTGCCATTATAACTGGCCTACATGCATATCTTTGCACTAGCAGTGTCCTATTGACTTGGGGGTTGGCTCATTTGACTCGGGCAACCAATGAGCATCTCAATATGATAATGAATCTCCAAGGCCACGCCCCCAAACTGATCCCATAGACTGCCATTATAACTGGCCTACATGCATATCTTTGCATAGCAGTGTCCTATTGACTTGGGGGTTGGCTCATTTGACTTAGGCAACCAACCACACCCAACTTCACTCTGTAACCACGCCCATGGCAACAAAACAGAGTACCCTAGCAACCATTTATCAACAGCTATATCTCAGCATCAGAACATCGTAGAGACATGGGGATTGGCTCGTTTGGCTCATGCTAGCAAACGGAACTTCCTATATGCTACACATGCTAGCAGTGACTAGCTACATGCTAATATTGACTAGCCAAGTGCTGTAACTTGCTAGAAATGCTTACTAGGTATAAACAAATGACCAAGCATGTATGTGAGGCTTGCCTAGTAACAACCTAGGGTACCCTAGCAACTGCCTAGCAACCACCCAAATTACCCTAGCAACCGCCTAGCAACCACCTAGCAACACCTAGCAACGGCCTAGTAAGTGCCTCAGTAAGTGCCTAGCGACCACTCAGGACACCCCTAGCAACACCCTAGCAACGCCTTAGCAACCACTCAGAATACCCTAGCAACCACCTAGCAACACCTTAGCAACCACCTAGCAACCACTTAGGACACACCCTAGCAACACCTTAGCAACCACCTAGCAACCACTTAGGACACCCTAGCAACCCGCCTAGCAACACCTTAGTAACCACTCAGGACAACCTTAGCAACCACCTAGCAACGCCTTAGCAACCACCTAGCAACCACTTAGGACACCCTAGCAACCGCCTAGCAACACCTTAGCAACCACCTAGCAACCACTCAAAACACCCTAGCAACCACCTAGAAACACCTTAGCAACCACCTAGCAACCACTTAGGACACCCTAGCAACCACCTAGCGACACCTTAGCAACCACCTAGCAACCACTTAGAACACCCTAGGCACCGCCTAGCAACACCTTAGCAACCACTTAGGACACCCTAGCAACCACCTAGCAACACCTTAGCAACTACCTAGCAACCACTTAGGACCCCTAGCAACCGTCTAGCAACACCTTAGCAACCACCTAGCAACCACTCAGAACACCCTAGCAACCGCCCTACCAACACCTTAGTAACCACCTTGCACCCACTCAGGACACCCTAGCAACCTGCCTAACAACACCTTAGCAACCACCTAGCAACCATTAGGACACCCTAGCAACCACCTAGCAACACCTTAGCAATCCACCTAGCAACCACTCAGAACACCATAGCAACCACCTAGCAACACCATAAATTTAACATTGGCACAAAATGGCTGACATTGGCACAAAATGGCTGACATCCAAAAATCCCCATAGACTTAACATGGCCACAAAATGCTGACATCATTATCTAGATTACAGAGTCATAGAAGCTTGGGGGTGGGCTCGTTTTACTCGGCCTGTCAAGTCGGTATTAAGTACGTGATATACCAAATTTGTAGACACTCCCTAGCAACCACTTTTAGGGCCCTTAACAAACCACATAACAACATAACAAGCCATATTTCAGCACAGGAATATCATAGAAAGACAGGGTTTGGCCTCTATTGATGCAGGCTGATAAAATTGTTTTTGTTTTTCACTCATTTAAAACAGCGTTGCTACAGCCTAGCAAACCATTTAGAATACCCTAGCAACTGCATAGAACACATGAATTTAGGTCCATTTCTTAGCACTCCATTGCTTTTGCCCAGTTCAGTGATTCATTTTAACCCCATCGATTTGCCACGCAAACCCCACTTCACATTTTCTTTAGGAAATGTACAATTCTAGTTATTATTATTATTATTATTATTGGAGGTGACGCAGTGGCGCAGTAGGTAGTGCTGTCGCCCTCACAGCAAGTAGGTCGCTTGTTCAAGCCTCGGCTGGGTCAGTTGGCATTTCTGTGTGGAGTTTGCATGTTCTCCCTGCGTTTCGCGTGGGTTTACTTTATGAATGCGGTACAGGTGAATTGCATAGGCTAAAATGTCCGTAGTTTATGAGTGTGAATGAGTGTGTATGGATGTTTCCCAGAGATGGGTTGCAGCTGGAAGGGCATCCGCTGCGTAAAACATGTGCTGGATAAGTTGGCGGTTCATTCCGCTGTGGCGACCACGGATTAATAAGGGACTAAGCCGAAAAGAAAATGAAATGAATGAATGAATTATTATTATTATTATTATTATTATTATTATTATCATTATTATTATTATTATATTATATAAATTATACAACATTTTGAAAGAATGTATTGGTATTTTAAAGCATGTTTTGTGTGGGTTGGTAATTTAGGTTTTTTTAAAGTTTTAAGTTTTGAAGGTTTCGAGGCCTCTTGTTGACCCTGGACACATGGTTTAAAATGCTCTTTATTGATTCTCTCTTGTCTCTCTTTTTTTAAATGCTTTTAACTAACAAAGCTTCCAGGATGACATTCTCCTCCAGAAGTCCATGTTGGAAAAAACAGCAGCACCTTTTTGTGTACTTCAGCACTTCAGTTTTGTGATGTTTCCTGTAATTGTCTTATCTAAAAAAAATATTTACTCAAAAACATAAATAATACGGTTAAAATGAATTCCTATGTATACAGAAAATGTGTTTGTGAGTTTCAAGAATCAAAGGTAGCCTGTTTAACTCTAAAATGCGATTTTTCACACCAAACAGCGTGTGAACGAAGCCATATTTATAACTCTGGCGCCTATATTCTTTTGCTGTGTGAATCTCGCCATTGTGATTAGATGCAATTCTATGAGCTGCGAGCGAGTTGAGAAATCGGAAGAGAGAACGGGGACACTTTCCTACATTTTGAGAAATCATCTGGAGTCTGTACAAAGCACACGATTTACCCAGTTTATTCCTGCTTCATAAATTCTTAATGCAAACCGACTTGCTGCTTATAATGAGAAATATTGCAGCCCTTTGAAAAAGTGAGAGGAGAATATCTGCATCACACTATCTCAATAATTGATGCGCGCAAGAAACTTACAGTAATCCGCTCGGAAAGAAACAAAGACATTTAAAACACCATGTACAAATCCAACTGGAAACACATCACAACTGTATTTGGCACCATTAATGGGCCTTTTTTCATGAGCAGGAAGGATGTTGCCAAACGTCTATAGACACCCACCGGGCCACCGTAAGACGTGACAACAAAATAAATGAAGTTGGAAGGGAAAAGGTGCTAAATGAGAACTGTAGGAATACCACAGGGAATCATCTTGGACGGCGTGCAAGAAAAACTGATGGTTGTCACTATTTCAAAACTCTAATGGTTACATTTTTTTCCCTACTTGTGATGAATGAGTCATGCCTGTCTCCCGTCAGCGAACCCCGAGGACAGAGGCTGCCTGCTGCAGGACGGCCACGGGTCGAGCTGTTCGTTCTGTCTCGATCTGTCTCTCAGTATGTGTCTGACTACAACGACACTGCGGTACAATCACACCGTGACTCTGACATATGAGAATGTAAAAATATACAGGGAGGGCATGTACACAGATGTACACACAGGTGCAAATGTGTTGAGAAACTAATACTATTTTTTTTTTTTTATGTGCACAGTTTCGAAAGAAAGTGTGCATCAGCTTTTTGTGTTTCCATACTGTATATTATGCTGCAGACCAAGTTACTTAGATTTTAAATTCTTCAAGCAGCTGAGTTAATATTAATTGTCTTCCTGGGAAGAGATGAAGTCACTGCAAAAAATGTTTTTCTTATTTAGAGTTTTTGTGTTGTTTTTATTTCAAGTATCTAAAAAAAAATGAATCAAAAGTATTTTTCTAGACAAATAAAAACTATAGTTTTGATTTAAAAAAATAATAAGTCACAGTATAGGCGACACGGTCGCTTAGTGATTAGCACTGTCACCACACAGCAAGAAGGTTACTGGTTCGAGTCCCAGCTGGGCCAGTTGGCATTTCTGTGTGGAGTTTGCATGTTCTTCCTGTGTTTATGTGGGTTTCTCCTCCGGGTGCTCCAGTTTCCCCCACAGTCCAAAGACATGCGCTATAGTTGAATTGGCTGTAGTCAATTCAATTCACCTTTATTTCTATAGCACTTTACAATGTAGATTGTTTCAAAGCAGCTTAACATAGAAGTTCTAGTCAATTGAAACTGCGTCAGTCCAGTTTTCAGAGTTGAAGTTCAGTTTTGTTC
>LR812542.1:484406-499406 GCA_903798195.1 Danio kyathit
TCACTGCACAGGGTGTGTGCATGAGGTTAATGCACGTAACCTGAAGGGTGTATGATCTCAATAACCCACATGTATTTGTTTGTAGTCCTCAAACTTGGTTTGCTGTAGGCTTTGCATTGAACTGTGAGCGTCTCACATTCAGAGATGTTGTTCATGTTCACACAGCTACAGTACACATACACTACAGTTTAACATATGATAGCGTACTGGACCACCCCTTTAAAGAAATGTGCACGTTTTATTTTATTAAAAAATGTTTTACAAAGCAGAGTAAGACAGAGTAATCCCGTTAGCTCAGTTTGACTAAGATATTTTGGTTGTTATGAAGCGCGGCTGAATGTTGTGTACATGTGTGTGTGTGTGTGTGTGTGTGTGTGTGTGTTGTGTAGAAGCCGGAGGTCTGTGTGTTTCTGCTGGAGATGCAAAACTCAGAACTAGTTTAACTAAGTCTGAGTTTCCTGCAGTAATGTCACACACACACACACACACACACACACACACACACACACACACACACTGATTCCACACAGCAGATCCACCCGCCGGCCCTCAGTCATCCTCCATCCTCCTCCACACCTGTTTGTGTGTGTGTGTGTGCGTGCATGCTTGTGTGTGCAAGCATATGTGTATGTGTGCACATGTGAATATGTGCATTTGTGCATATGTGTGTGCGTATGTTTGTGTGCACACATACATGTGTTTGTGCACACATGCGAAATGTGCATTTGTGCATATGTGTGTGTGTGTGTGTGTGTGTGTGAGTGCACAAATGTGTGTATGTGTATGTGTGTGTATGCATGTGTGTGTCCGTGTGTGTGTGTGTGTGTTTCACCTGTTCATGAAGTCAGGCTCTGGGCCAGTGTGTGTGTGTGTCCCAGTTCTGTCTGTTCCTCTCTCCCCTTCAGCAGCTCTGATGCTGGAATCTGCATTACTGAAGTTTGTTTCTGATTTACACACCGCTGCTGTTCTGTCTCTGTGCTTTACTGTACACCAGTGCTGTGAACATGCTGTTTACAAAACACTCTGATTACCCTAACCAGACTATTCTTCACTAAGATCTGAGTATATTTTAGTGCAGCATACTTTTACTGCAGTGTTTTCCTCCATCCTGCCGTCTCTACTTTGTGTTTCTCTGTTCTAGTCTACAGTGAGTAGAATAATCACACTGCAAAGCAAGAGTTACAGTCTTATTTCTAGCCCCCTAAAATCTTACTCGTCTTGTTTTAAGAATTCAACACTCTAAGTTAATCGATTTGTGTTGGGACAACATGAAGGGATTGTGTGGAAGTGTTTGCGGTGTTGTTTTATTAAGGCTTTATTGTAGATGTAATAATTTGTTTTAAGTTTGCCCATAAACAAAGCTCAGTCACAATTATACATGTCCTTAGGGATAATGTTAGGTTAGGGTTGGGATAATGCTGGGTTAGGGTTAGGGTAGGGATAACTGTATCATTACTGTAGGCAGGGATGGATTTGGTGATTTGGGGACCCTAAGCAATTGCAGCCATGGAGCCCAAAAGTCCTAATATACACCTGTTGTGTTTGTTTATTTATTCATTCATTCATTCATTTATTCATTCATTCATTTTCTTTTCGGCTTAGTCCCTTTATTAATCCGGGGTGGCCACTGAGGAATGAACCGCCTTTATTTATTTATTTGTTTGTTTGTTTTATTATCAATTAATTATTTGTTTGTTTGTTTGTTTAGTGTGCTGTCTTTATCCTATGTCACTGAATCTTCTTTTCTACATTTCTTTTTCTTTTTCTTTATTTTTTAAGTATAAACAGCTAAAAATAATAAATAGGTTGTTTTAGAACTAATCTTGATCTGATTGGACCGCTCTGATTGGGGTGGGCAAACTTTCATGGATGTAGTAATTACATTAAATTTGATTTATTAGCTACCCTCACCATACAAATATGACAGATCACTGTGTTATATATAATTTATAGCTATAGTTTATACAGGTACTTATTGAAGGCCTCTAAGTTTCGAGGGGGCCCTAAGCGGCTGCTTACCTCACTTATTGATTAAATCCGCCCTCGACTTTGGGTAAGAGATAGTGTTAGGGGTAGGGTAGGGTAGGGATAATGTTAAGTTAGGGTTAGGGTAGGTTTAATGCTGGAGTTAGGATAGGGTGTTATATTAGGTTAGGGTAGGGATATTGTTAGGTTAGGATTAATGGTAGGGTAAGGGTGTAGGGATAAAGTAACATTAGGTTTAGGGTAGGGATAATGTTAAGTTAGGGTTAGGGTAGGTTTAATGCTGGAGTTAGGATAGGGTGTTATATTAGGTTAGGTTAGGGTAGGGATATAGTTAGGTTAGGATTAATGGTAGGGTAAGGGTGTAGGGATAAAGTAACGGGTTTAGGATAGGGATAAGGTTAAGTTAGGGTTAGGGGTAGGTTTAATGCTGGGGTTAGGATAGGGTGTTATATTAGGTTAAAGTAGGTATATTCTTAGGTTAGGATTAAGGGTAGGGTAAGGGTGTAGGGATAAAGTAACATTAGGTTTAGGGTAGGGATAAGGTTAAGTTAGGGTTAGGGTAGGTTTAATGCTGGGGTTAGGATAGGGTGTTATATTAGGTTAGGTTAGGGTAGGGATATTGTTAGGTTAGGATTAATGGTAGGGTAAGGGTGTAGGGATAAAGTAACATTAGGTTTAGGGTAGGGATAAGGTTAAGTTAGGGTTAGGGTAGGTTTAATACTGGGGTTAGGATAGGGTGTTATATTAGGTTAGGGTAGGGATATTGTTAGGTTAGGATTAATAGTAGGGTAAGGGTGTAGGGATAAAGTAACATTAGGTTTAGCCTAGGGTAGGGATAAGGTTAAGTTAGGGTTAGGGTAGGTTTAATGCTGGGGTTAGGATAGGGTGTTATATTGGGTTAGGTTAGGGTAGGGATATAGTTAGGTTAGGATTAATGGTAGGGTAAGGGTGTAGGGATAAAGTAACATTAGGTTTAGGGTAGGGATAAGGTTAAGTTAGGGTTAGGGTAGGTTTAATGCTGGGGTTAGGGTTAGGGTGTAGGGTTAGGGTTAGGGTTAGGGTTAGGGATATTGTTAGGTTAGGATTAATGGTAGGGTAAGGGTGTAGGGATAAAGTAACATTAGGTTTAGGGTAGGGATAAGGTTAAGTTAGGGTTAGGGTAGGTTTAATACTGGGGTTAGGATAGGGTGTTATATTAGGTTAGGGTTAATGGTCGGGTAAGAGTGTAGGGATAAAGTAACATTAGGTTTAGGGTTGGGATAAGGTTAAGTTAGGGTTAGGGTAGGTTTAATGCTGGGGTTAGGATAGGGTGTTATATTAGGTTAGGGTTAATGGTCGGGTAAGAGTGTAGGGATAAAGTAACGGGTTTAGGATAGGGATAAGGTTAAGTTAGGGTTAGGGTAGGTTTAATGCTGGGGTTAGGATAGGGTGTTATATTAGGTTAGGGTAGGGATATTGTTAGGTTAGGATTAATGGTAGGGTAAGGGTGTAGGGATAAAGTAACGGGTTTAGGATTGGGATAAGGTTAAGTTAGGGTAGAGATAATGCTGGGGTTAGTATGCGATTGCAACGGCTGCTCGACTCCTGGTGCATGGTTGTGTTATTCCCAGTGCAGTGTAAACGCAGCCTCTTAAACTTTTTACAACAGACACTTTTCTTACTCTACTTTTTTTCTCCCTAGTAATTACTTTCATTTGTATGCATGGTCTTCCACCACTGCTGTTTGTCTTTCCGTCTGAAAGGCCATTTTCCCGATCGACACATTGGTACCTGCGGTCCAGTTCAGTTTATGCATTTCTAGATAAGCAGAAGGATCTACAAAAGCTCAGGGTTACTGCGAGTGCACTGAGAAACAGATAAGAGAAGCAAATGAATGGATCCGTGAATGCGTAATGTGCTGTTTGTCAGGGAAAATACTCTGTTCACGGTGCAGGTTACCACTTGAAAGCGTTTCTTATTTTTGCTCTCTGACTTGTTTTGCCTTGTTCTGCAGACTTTAAAGAGAAACTGTGACCTTTAGGAAAATAAAAGACGTCTTGTGTGGTTAAAAGGAGCAGGGGATATCTGACACACACACACACACACACACACACACACACACACACACACACACACACACACACACACACACACACACACACACACACACACACATACACACACACACACACGGGTGCGGGAGTCTTAGATGGAGATGCAAATGTGAAATGCAAGAGATCTGACACACGAGTCAAATTAAAGATTCTGTGTATTCTAGTGTTCAGCATGTCTGATAGTGTTACATTTATAACATGCACAAGATCATCAAAGATTAATGCATCTGTGAAAAGTTATTCAGAAGAAACTTCAACATAATTTGTACACGTGCATCCAGATTTTATTAGCATTCACATGGCGTGTGTGTGTGTGTGTGCGTGTGTGTGTGTGTGTGTGTGTGTGTGTGTGTGTGTGTGTGTGTGTGTGTGTGTGTGTGTGTGTGTGTGTGTGTGTGTGGGTATAGACAAATAATATAAGTGATATTTTTATTGACGGATGTAAATTTGCAGGTTTATGCACAAACAGTCTGTGCTTTATATACTGTAATATGTATTTTTATGCTCTAACAGTGTTTTTTGATAATAGTCCTAAATGTTTCTTGCTCATCATATCATCATGTTATCATTATCTCTAAAGAAGCATGTGACTCTGAAGACCGGAATAATGATGCTGAAAATTGAGCTTTACATTAATTACATATTTAAAATAAGCTCACATAGATAACAGATGTTTTAAATTGTAGTTATGGTTTGCAATATTGCATTTTGTATTGTATTACTACGGTCCTGGAGAGAATTCCTATAATAATGGCATCAAAAAACAATAAATAAATTAATAAATAAATTAATTAATAATTGATAGATGGGTAGATAGACTAATAATAAATAAGTGACTAATAAATAAACGTTTATAAAAAAGAAGAGTTTGCAGGTTCTCCACGTGTTGGTGTGGGTTTCCTCCGGGTGCTCCGGTTTCCCCCACAGTCCAAAGACAATAGGGGAATTGATGAACTACATTGGCCGTAGTGTATGTGTGTGAAAGTGTTTGTATGGGTGTTTCCCAGTGATGGGTTGCAGCTGGAATGGCATCCGCTCTGTAAAACATATGCTGGATGAATTGGCGGTTCATTCTACTGTGGCAACTCCTGATTAATAAAATGACTAAGCGGAAAGAAATGAATGAATGCATAAATGATAGATACTACCTATCAATCATTCATTTATTCATGAATTAATTTATTTAGAGACAGAGAAACAAATAAATGATGATGATGATTCATAAATAAATAAATAAACAAAAAAAAAAATGACAAATAAAAATGATGAATAAATAAACAAACAAACAAAATAATTAATATGATTATTTTTATATATATATTATATAGATTTATTTCCTTCAATAAATTGATTAATAAATACATAAATAAATAATCTGTGCATTGATAAATAAAAAATAGTATTATATGCATTGATAAATAAATAAATAATCTATGCAATAATAAATAAAATAATGTACGCATTAAAAATAATAATCTATGCAAACGTAAATAAATAAATAATATATGCGATAATAAATAAATGAATAAATAAATACACTTTGCATTGATAAATAAATAAATATTATATGTAATAATAAATAATATTTGCATTGATAAATAAATAATATATGTAATAATAAATAAATAAATAAATAATTCTATGCAGTGATAAATAAATAATCTATGCATTGATAAATAAATAATCTATGCAAAAATATATAAATAAATAAATAAATAAATAAATAATATATGCGATAATAAATAAATGAATAAATAAATAATCTTTGCATTGATAAATAAATAAATAAATAATATATGTAATAATAAATAAATGAATAAATAATTATATGCAGTGATAAATGAATAAATAAATAATTATATGCAGTTATAAATAAATGAATAAATAATCTATGCATTGATAAATAAATAAATACTCTATGCAAAAATAAATAAATAAATAAATAAATAAATAAATAATCTATGCATTGATAAATAAATAAATGAATAAATAAATAATCTTTGCATTGATAAATAAATTAATAAATAATAAATGTAATAATAAATAAATGAATAAATAATTATATGCAGTAATAATAAATAAATAAATAATATATGCGTTTACAAATAAATGAATAAATAAATAATCTTTGCATTGATAAATAAAAAAAAAAAATAATATATGTAATAATAAATAAATAAATAATTATATGCAGTGATAAATAAATAAATAAATAATTATATGCAGTGATAAATAAATAAATAAATAATTATATGCAGTTATAATAAATTATTAAGTAATCTATGCAAAAATAAATAAATAAATAATCTATGCATTGATAAATAAATAAATGAATAAATAAATAATCTTTGCATTGATAAATAAATAAATAAATAATATATGTAATAGTAAGTAAATGAATAAATAATTCTATGCAGTATTAAATAATAAAACATATATATGTAATAATAAATAAATAATCTATGCATTGATAAATAAATGAATGAATGAATGAATGAATGAATGAATGAATGAATAAGGCAAAAGAGTTTGAGCAAAAGTCACAAATGTGTTCTCAGCAGGAAAACCAATGTCTGTGAGAGTTGTATTCCCTTCAATCTGTGCAACAGAAAGTTGGTTTGACAGGCTTTATAGGAGTTTACAAACGGGGGATCTGACTTCACAATAACTGTAACTGACAAGGTACAAAAGTCAAGATTTCATTTTATGCGCGACCTACTTGAGAAGAAGTGTCAAATTATAAAAAAAATGAAAAGAGGATTGAATGGTCTGATGGGCTCGCCGATGTTTTCTTCTGTCAGATTCTCTGACTTCACTACACAGAAGAGCATTCCGGCATGGGACGAGAATCTAATAAAAGAAAGGTCAAATATGAGGAAAGCTTTTGCAAATACAGCTGGACATTGACAGGAATGGTATTTACTTTCCTGGAAGCTCTACTGAGAAACGTCGGCCCGATCTCCTGCTGCTGTGGAGCTTTAGCACGGCATCATGTTCAGGGAAATCACATGTTTAATTTCATTATATTTTTTTAAATCATTATACAGGTGGTATTATTATTATGGTGGCTCAGTGGTTAGCACTGTGGCCTCACAGCAAGAAGGTCGCTGGTTCGAGTCCCGGCTGGGTCAGTTGGTGTTTCTGTGTGGAGTTTGCATGTTCTCCCCGTGTTGAGGTGGGTTTCCTCCGGGTGCTCCGGTTTCCCCCACAGTCCAAACACATGCGCTATAGGGGAATTGATCAACTAAATTGGCTGTAGTGTATGAGTGTGTGTGAGAATGAGTGAGGTCTGGTGAAAAACAGAACCAAAATGGCTGAAAAATCCTTCAATCTAAAATGTTAGCCTTGATTGGGACCAAAGGTAACACACTACAGGTGTGAACGCACCCCTAGGGCAATAAATTTACACAACAGAGACTTAAACCAAGAGATTCTCACAAAACCGCATTCCCAATCCCAGCAGATCTGCTTTAGCTTCAGCGTAAACATGCTTAATAAACACTAATTACAGCAGTCAGCTAATGAGGAATGGCAGATTCACTGTGGTTTCCAGAGCTGGTGGTCCAGTGTGTGTTAAAGCTGGTCTCATGTCATAAACAGCTGCTCTCCGGAGACCATCATTATCAGATTCTGCACACAGACTGAGATTAGCAAACGCGGCTTCAAACCACATGTAAATCCTCTATCAATAAAGCACTGCCTTTCCAATATGAAGAGCTACGTCTGCGCTCTTTCTTCTGTTTGCTGTGGTTTTGCGGTTTTCCTGTTGAGGGTGAATGTGTGTTTTATGAAGACGTTCTGAAACAAAAACAAAGTTGGATCATGGCCAGCAGTGAGTGAGTATTAGCATATTACTCTGTATTTGCATATTTCCGACATTTTACATTCATTTTCCTTAAACTGGAATGATATGCACAACAAATATGTAATTTACAGTTTACACAATCCACAATGTTGTTGTTTAACTTATTGTTCAAATGCTTAAACCACTAACAGAGTTAACAGTAACAGAGTTGACGATAACAGAGTTGACGACAACAGAGTTGACGATAACAGAGTTGACGATAACAGAGTTGACGATAACAGAGTTGACGATAAGAGAGTTGACGATTACAAGTTGACGATAACAGAGTTGACGATAACAGAGTTGACGATAACAGAGTTGACGATAACAGAGTTGACGATAACAGAGTTGACGATAACAGAGTTGACGATAACAGAGTTGACGATAACAGAGTTGACGATAACAGAGTTGACGATAACAGAGCTGACGATTACAAGTTGACAATAACAGAGTTGACGATAACAGAGTTGACGATAACAGAGCTGACGATAACAGAGCTGACGATTACAAGTTGACAATAACAGAGTTGACGATAACAGAGTTGACGAAAACAGAGTTGACGAAAACAGAGTTGACGATAACAGAGTTGACGATAACAGAGTTGACGATAACAGAGTTGACGATTACAAGTTGACAATAACAGAGTTGACGATAACAGAGTTGACGAAACAGAGTTGACGATAACAGAGTTGACGATAACAGAGTTGACGATAACAGAGTTGACGATTACAAGTTGACAATAACAGAGTTGACGATAACAGAGTTGACGAAAACAGAGTTGACGATAACAGAGTTGACGATAACAGAGTTGACGATAACAGAGTTGACGATAACAGAGCTGACGATTACAAGTTGACGATAACAGAGTTGACGATAACAGAGTTGACGATAACAGAGTTGACGATAACTGAGTTGACGATAACAGAGTTGACGATTACAAGTTGACGATAACAGAGTTGACGATAACAGAGTTGACGATAACAGAGTTGACGATTACAGAGTTGACGATAACAGAGTTGACGAAAACAGAGTTGACGATAACAGAGTTGACGGTAACAGAGTTGACGGTAACAGAGTTGACGATAACAGAGTTGACGATAACAGAGCTGACGATTACAAGTTGACGATAACAGAGTTGACGATAACAGAGTTGACGGTAACAGAGTTGACGGTAACAGAGTTGACGGTAACAGAGTTGACGATAACAGAGTTGACGATAACAGAGTTGACGATAACAGAGTTGACGATAACAGAGTTGACGATAACAGAGTTGACGAAAACAGAGTTGACGAAAACAGAGTTGACGATAACAGAGTTGACGATAACAGAGTTGACGATAACAGAGCTGACGATTACAAGTTGACGATAACAGAGTTGACGATAACAGAGTTGACGACAACAGAGTTGACGACAACAGAGTTGACGATAACAGAGTTGACGATAACAGACATTTACCTGCACATTGTGCATCATTTTGTGCTTTAACTCCAGATACTAACCTCAAACCAGACTCCACATGGCGTGTCTGAAACACAATTTTATGTATTTTCATCAAATTATTGTTTAAAAAGTGAATGAGAAATTGAAACCAAATGACTGATTCAGGAGGCGGAGAGCTGTAGTGAGAGTCTTTTAAGTTCATATTTAAAAGACACAATGTCATTAAATACATAAGCAAACATTATTTTGTACAAATAACTTGAGATATGTTGTGTTATTATATTGTTATAACTGTTTTCATTAAAGTTTTGTTTTTAAAAATACCATGCTGTATAAAGGAAGGTCTATCAAGGAGATGCAGCGTGCTCCTGCAGTTCTAGAATCACCATATGATATTAGGAAGTAACTTGATTTGGTGTGAATGCTCATATCTTATTCATGACTTTGAAAGACACACCATACAATCTCAGCTATTACTGTTTGTGCAGTCACATCTCATATGCAGCGCTGCTAACATTGGCCACATCATCTGCATTTCTACAGCTCCACTGTTTGTTTACGCAACACTGACAAAATATTTCATTTGTGCCATTTCTGTCTCTCACGATGGGCTCGTATACTTCATTAATCTAATTCCAGCGTGATATGGGCTTACTGAGCGGCGGGGAAATGACTGACTGTGCTGAAAACCTGTTAGCGTGCAGAGAGACACAGACAGACAGACAGACAGACGGAGAGCAAATGTGATACAAAAACTGGCTGAAAAAAAAGACATAATAGCAGCTGAGAACAGAAGACGGCGTCAGATCTTAGGCTGAAGATGAATGTATATTTCATGCTTCCCACATTTGATGTTCAAAACCAAAATGTAGCTTACAAAAGCAGAATATGATGGATCAAAGCGTTAATACATATCAACATAGTGCATCTCAACAATAGAGAAGAGTTCATCTACAGTTCTCTCTCTCTCTCTCTCTCTCTCTCTCTCTCTCTCTCTCTCTCTCTCTCTCTCTCTCTCTCTCTCTCTCTCTCTATATATATATATATATATATATATATATATATATATATATATATATATATGGTGGCACAGTGGGTAGCACACTCGGCTCACAGCAAGAAGGTCACTGGGTCAGTTGGTGTTTCTGTGTGGAGTTTGCATGTTCTCCTCGTGTTGGCATGGCTTTCCTCCGGGTGCTCCGGTTTTCCCCACAGTCCAAACACATGAACTGAATTGGGTAAGCTAAATTGGTCGTAGTGTATGCGTGTGAATGAGTGTGTATGGGTGTTTTCCAGCTGGAAGGGTATCCGCTGCGTAGAACATGCTGGATAAATTGGCAATTCATTCCGCTGTGGCGACCTCAGATTAATAGAGGGACTAAGCTGAAAAGAAAATGAATGAATAAATATATATGAAGAGTTCAGATGCAAAAGCTTCTAAGTGGCGTCTGAATTTTCTTCTAAAATGAGTGTTTTTTTCAAGGCTCCTGTGCGGAGGGTCAGTAATTTCACATTTATGGTGATGAATAGAATCTTTTCATTGCCTTAAAAAGTGAAATAACTGAACATAAACATGGAAGGCAGAGGAAAATGCTCATTTTAGAAGAACATTTCAGACGGCACTTAGAAGCTTTTGCATGTGAATTTTATTCATATATATATATATATATACAGTTCTGTCTGGTTCTCGAATCTGATTAGCTGATAGTCATGCCATATTCTGCAATAACAGCATTCATACAGCCTCTTCCCCCTTGTGTATTCCTCCGCCCACATAGAGTGACAGCAGATCAATAAACTCACTACAGTTTGACTAATATTGCAGCTGTTGGACAACATCATGTACTATTGAGGCTTTTTTAGGTGAGAATGGAGTTGTTTAGATTGCAACTATGCAGTTTATTTATAAGGACAGTGCCTATTTTAAATATTCATAATTTTAGTGATTCAAAGCGTTGGCGGCCATCAGCCTGTCATACTGAGCAGAGCAAAGACGGTTGACATTCTGCCACAAGATGGCGACAGAGACTCCATAATAAGTGCTTAGAGGAGAAAAGCTCAGTGTAATGTTAAGCTACAGCTGATCAAATCATTATTAAACAAGTAAGAGACACTCTCTCTCTTGTGCATGTTGTAGTGCTGTATTTATACCAGAGTAATCTGCTAGTGTTTGCTTTGCTTTGGCTTTTTCGGGGTTAATTATTGTGATCTCCCACTTGCAACAGAGAAATACTGGGAAATCTCTGTAGACTGATGACATTTCATGCTGTTCAGTCTTATAATCTTAAAATGTGAGCAAAATCAGCTGTTTTGTCATCACCAGATCCAGATCCATTCAGAGGTGCAGCAGCTCTGTGAGTTCAAAAACTCCTCCAGAAACTGTACCTGGATGATGGAGGCTTTTAGCTGTGCTTCAGACTGAGCCCAGCCCAGTTTGATTAGCTGTTGTCCGCGGTCGGCAAGAGGATTTTGCCCCGGGACATGGCTACGTCCTAATCACGACCCTACAAGAGCGAGCTCCTGATTGGTTAACGTGGTGTGAATGTCCGCTGAAGTTCAGATTTTCCAACTCGAGCAATTCGTGAGAAGCGCACACTTAGCATGTCAATTGCACAAAACGATCAACTCGCGCCGCTTCATTCGCACAAATCATGTCATTCGCGCTGCCTCATTCATGTGTATTACGCCGCAGCATGTCTATTCATGTCTTTGCATTGACTTAACATGTAAATCACTTGCGCTTGACGCTTCCTCCGCGTCTGGTGTGAGTGCAGCATTATAAAGGTACGCGCATTTCTTTTTCAATTGAATTGAATTTTTTGCACTTGCTGGAATTTGTTCGGCAAATGTCTTTCCATCTGAGTACATGCACATTTTATCACATTTTCAGACACAAATGTATTCTACCTGGTTGTGCACATTGTGTCACATTTCCATTAAGCATTTTGTATGTAATATTCCTAAATGCGCATACAAATAGGTTGATGGAAACTAGGGTTGGGCCGATAGACGATGCTTTCGTCCATCACCGATGGCCAATAAACTTCACGATGCTGAGCCGGCATCGTGATCCATCGCCCCGCCCCACATGTATATTGATATATAACTTATTATTTGCATGTCATCTTAATAGCAATAACGGTCTTTTCATGAGCTGTGTTATATTATACTTATAGCTGCAGTTTGCACGGCTGACAGCATCGTGAGGATTAAATACATCGTGAGGATTATACAGCACCTCTCGCGCTTAAAATGTGTAGATTCAGTGGCAAACGCTGTTACCTGCAAACCCCGCCCCACAGACTCTACAGTGAATGGCTTTAGTCCACTTGAAGCCACTGGAAGTCTTTTATCCACTCTTGGAAAAGTGTAAATGGTGGATTAACATTCAGCACATGATCACTAATAAGATGTGCCATTATTAGTAACGTTAGGGTTTCTCTAAATCTGTCAGCGCTTCACATTTCCGCAGCTGTTGCTCCTGTCATGTGAAGGCAGAAGGCATTGACTGATTGATTGACAGCTGGTATTAACCAATCCATTCGCGTTCAGTTCTAGCGCAGTGGGCCAATAAGAAGAGCACAAAGGCGGGGCAAGCATTCCGGTCTTTTTTTACTTCAGCAAGTTCACAATCGCATAACAACTGTTTTAATATGTTCCTGAGCGCTGCGTTTGGTGTCTTTAGGTGCAAAGATGCATCCTGCATAAATGTCTCCTAAATCCGCGCACGCGTCAAGGATTTTGCAGTGAAAACAGGTCGCACGGCAACAGTTTATGCACTAGCACAAATGCTTTCAAATATATATTTTAGGTCGCATAAAATTTCGGGCGCATACACCGAAACGGTCGAGCTCTAGCATCTTTACTTGTTATTATTTCCTCATAATAATAGTAATAAAATAAGGAAGTTATCATCAATCACAATACAAATTACAGTGAACTCCAAACCAACTCCCGTCTGGTCTCCGCCACCAGCTGTGGGGAAAAAGCCGTTATAAGGACACAGATCACTCTGCTTATTCATGCCAGAGTCCCGCGGAAAAAAAGTGATTTACTTTATTTATTTATGGTTTGGTTATGAGTAAAGCAAAGACCATGTGGGTCAGGTAGTGAAAACAATAGGCTACAATTATTAAATTTGTTATGAATTAATTGATATTTAACAACAAAGACCCCCACCTCGCCTACGACAATCGTCCATCGCCGATGTTCACATTAGACATTGTACAATGCCAAATTGGTCAACATTGCCCAACCCTAATGGAAACATAAGCCATTATAATGCTAAATACCTTTATTCAGCCTTAACAGAAGCATAGTAAAGTTTCCTCTCAGACCGCCGTCCGCTCGACTTTAATCAAGCTGTAAACCTCCATGGATTCTTTCATTGATTGAACCCGCAGTGAGAGATGCTTGGATGAAATGTTTCAGAGAGAGATGTCAGAGCTGCTGGCTGGATTGTTAGCCATTTCCTCCTCCTCATTTCTCTCTTTCTCTCTCTTATTCTGTGTCTTTCATAAACGTATGGCACTGAATGACATGTCTGCCAGCTTCAGAAAATCCACCGGCCCGTCTTTCTGCTGAGAGGATGGAAAAGGCTCCGGCTGAGCGTCTTAAAAATGCATTGTGAACTGACCGGCGTGACCTGTTGTCAGTCCTGTGGTCTCCAAGGCTCTCATTAAAACTTTCAAATATTTACAGCTCAACAAACTGCGTTCCAAGGAGACACAAAGTCACCGCGCTGCGCTCCTGCAATGATAATGCAACACTATTTAGCAGACAAATAAGCAGGAGTTTGTGTTCTTTACACCAGACAAACAGACTGATGATGTAACAGCTGAATGATAGAGTCATGAATAGAGGGATGGATGGAGTCACAGAATGAGGATGGATGGATAGTGGATGGATGGATGGATGAATGGGTGGATGAAATTATATAATAATACAATCATGGATGGATGATTGGATGAATGATAGATGGGAGGATGCATGGAACGATGAAAGGATGGATAGAATGATGGATGGATGAAATTATGTTGTGATAAAGTTGAATGAATTGAAGGAATGAATGATGGATGGATAGGTAGACGGATTGATGAAATGACGGAATGATGGATGGATGGATGGATGAAATCATAAAATGATGTATGGATGGATGGACGGATAGGTGTATGATGGATAGTGGATTATGGGTTGGTGGATGGAATGATGAATGAATGGATGTTTGGATGGGTGGATGAATGAAAAGATAAAATAGTGAATGAATGGATGAAATGATAGGTAGATGAATGGATTGAATGATGGAAATATAGATGGATGAAATGCTATTATGATATAATGATGGATGGATGGATGGATGGATGGATGTATAGATGATATGATAGAATAATTGATGGATGGATGGATGGATGAAATGATGGATAGGTGGATGGATTTTTGGATGGATGGATGGATGGATGAAATTATATTTGATATAATAATATATGATGTGATGGAAGGATGGATGGGTATATAAAACGATAGAATGGTAAATGCATAGATAAATAGGTGAATACATGAATGAATGGATGAATTAGTTAAGTGAATAATTCAGCAATTCACCCAATGACAATCAAGCTTTATTATTAGCAGTAGTAG
>LR812542.1:506906-566906 GCA_903798195.1 Danio kyathit
TACACTATTGATTAGACTAGAGCTGATCACTTTCTCTGATCTGATGCATCTTTCATATTTATACTGATCTGCATTTATAATTGCCTTCTCTTATGCAAAACTCACTTTTATAAGGGGTTTAAGCACAGTTGTGTGACAGCAGTGTGTGAATATATCCAGCCTTTAATGGTAAACATGAATTAATTCTATTTTTTTTATAATCACAGAAATTATGATGATTTATTCTATGATTATGTCGGATTTGTTGATTAGTAAATATATTGTTTGAAGTATGCAAAGTAGGCTGGAGTAAAAGTACACTGATACACTAATGAAATAGTACTCCAGTAGAAGTATAAAGTCAGACGGCTCACCTCATTCACTGTCATTCATTTTAAAAAGCACCCGGTCCATTTTATTTGTATATGTTTTACTCGAACGCATAAACTCTACAGCTGCCTGATAGTTAGATGTGGAGCTAACCTTAATCAGATTCACTCTAGTGGACTGCATTCATGTTAACACGTCACGTTTGATGTGGTCATTTCACAGTAGTAATACACACAGTTTCGAAGACGTTCTCACCACCTACAGTGCAATTCGGCCAGGTATACATCCGCGCTAAAATATCAAGGTGAAAGTCATCATAGCTTGCGTAGAATAGACCCAGCACAGACAAACGCAGCATGTTATTGCCGATAAAGGCCCACCACTAATATATATATACAGTTGAAGTCAGAATTATTAGACCCCCTGAATTATTAGCCCCCGTTTATTTTTTCCCTAATTTCTGTTTATCAGAGAGCAGATTTCTTCAACACATTTCTAATCATAATAGTTTTAATAACTCATCTCTAATAACTGATTTATTTTATTATTGTCATGATGACAGTAAATAATATTAGACTAGATATTCTTCAAGACACTTCTATACAGCTTAAAGTGACATTTAAAGGCTTCACTAGGTTAATTAGGGTAACTAGGCAGGTTAGGGGAATTAGGCAAGTTATTGTATAATGATGGTTTGTTCTGGAGACTATCAGAAAATATATAGCTTAAAGGGGGTAATAATATTGACCTTAAAATGGTGTTTAAAAAATTAAAAACTGCTTTTATTCTAGCCAAAATAAAACAAATAAGACTTTCTCCTGAAGAAAAAATATTATCAGACATACTGTGAAAATTTCCTGAATCTGTTAAACATCATTTAAGAAATATTAAAAAAAAAGAGAAGCATTCAAAGGGGGCTAATAATTCTGACTTCAACTTCAACTATACTTCAACTATATCGGCACTGGTGGGAGGCATGCGGGCCAAGTGTCCCACCAGTGCCGATATACAGCCATATGGCACTGCTACGAGTGTGATATTGCATATATACGACAGTTCAACAGCATAATTGTGTATATAAAAAAGAAAATCAAACACGGAGAGTCTCAAAAATCTGTTTGTATGAGGAACTACTTTCTTCCGCCATTCATTCACATCTGCAGCTGACATAAGAACAGCAGAAACCGCTGCTATACACCAACGTCACTGTAGAGCTAGTGTTTGAATGATTCTCTAGCGCACAGATGTCAAAGCCAGTTCCTAAAGGGGCCGCAGCTCTGCACAGTTTAGTTCCAACCCTAATTAAACGCACCTGATCAAACTAATTTAGTCCTTCAGGCTTGTTTGAAACCTACAGGTATAGGTGTGTTGAAGCAGGGTTGGATTAGCAGGGCTGCGGCCCTCCAGGAACTGGCTTTGACACCTGTGCTCTAGCGTAATATCTAAAGTGAAGACAAAACAGCTGATTTAGCTCACATTTTAAGATTATAAGACTGAACAGCATGAAATGTCATCAGTCTACAGAGATTTCCCAGTATTTCTCTGTTGCAATCGGGAGATCACAATAATTAACCCTGAATAAGCCAAAGCAAAGCAAACACTAGCAGATTACTGTGGTATAAATACAGCACTACAACATACACAAGAGAGAGAAGATCAACTTAGAGTGTCTCTTATCTCTTTTATAATGATTTGATCAGCAGTAGTTTAAAATTTATGCTGAGTTTTTCTCCTTTAAGATTTTTTTTGGTGGTCTCTGTCGCCATCTTGTGGCATCAATCGTCTTTGCTCTGTTCAGTATGACAGGCTGATGGCCGCCGATGCACTGAATCTTCAAAATTATGAATATTTAAAATAGGCACTATTCTTATAAATAAACTGCACAGTTGCAATCTAAACAACAACATTCTCGACTTAAAAAGCCTCAATAGTCAAACTGTAGTGAGTTTATTGATCTGCTGTCACTCTATGTGGGCGGAGGAATACACAAAGGTGAAAAGGCTGTACGAGTGCTGTTATTGCAGAATATCACGCAGCTATCAGCCAATCACATTCGAGAACCAGACAGAACTGTTGTGTATTTAAACACTTACTTTGTTCATTATTTGTTGATTCATCAGTATTCAGTAGTTTATATAATGACGACATTTAAATGTATATCAGATTGATGGATTTACCAAAATAACTACAATATAGAATACTTATAATACAGTTGATAAACAGAACAATAAAAACTCTAGAAGAAGTGTAACACAGGAATAATTCTGCATTAGTTTAGCCTTTTAACAACAATAAATGAGAGAAAGAGAATGATAAGAATGAAATAAAGATTAAATGGATATTAATATCACTCAAAACTCTAAAAGCACTGAATAAATATCGAAAGAAATGCAGAATATTAGACTAAAGGCCAACACAAATAGAGGGAAGAAGCGTACAGTACAGACAGCATCATGTGTTCTATGACTCTGAGATATTAATGCTTTACTCACTCTGTGAATTATTTACACGCTTTACTGTTCTCCACAGTCACACAACACATGGGAATGTATTCCTGCAGGTTTCAGCCTGTGTAAGTCATTGTAAAGGACATCAGGAGTCCTCATGCTGATCCGCATCGCACGACCAGCCATAAAATATTAACACTGAGTGCACTATAATAAATAGCGCAGATGCTGAACACAATTTACATTTCTGCCAGCATCATCAGTCTAGAAAAAAAGAAGTGTAATTATTTCTGCATGCACACTGAGTCTGTAATACCTGCGCTGCTTCACGCTGAACTGCTGATTTATGCTTTCACGCACACGCTCAATCTCTGCAAGTGCACTCAGTGGGCATCAGTGTAGACAGCTGCCTATGTAGTGCACCAGTCAGCTCACTGTGCTGATTATTATGTGCACAGAGGAACAGAAATCAGTTCATTACAATCAGATCCATATATACACTCACCGGCCACTTTATTAGGTACACCTCACTAGTATCAGGTTGGACCCCCTTCAGAACTGCCTGAATCCTTGGTGGCAGAGATTCAACAAGGTACTGGAAATATTCCTCAGAGATTTTGCTCCATATTGTCATGATAGCATCACACAGTTGCTGCAGATTTGTCGGCTGCACATCCATGATGCCAATCTCCCGTTCCACCACATCCCAAAGCTGCTCTATTGGATTGAGCTCTGGGACTGTGCAGGCCATTTGAGTACAGTGAACTCATTATCATGTGAACTTATTGTCTGAACTGTTGATAAAAGGAATTGTGTGAATTGTAGCCTCAGTTTCCTGTTCTTAGCTGACAGGAGTGGCACCCGGTGTGGTCTTCTGCTGCTGTAGCCCATCCGCCTCAAGGTTGGACGCGTTGTGCATTATATTCTAAGACAGCATGTTTGTGAATATACTGGCAGGAGAAAGTCTCAATACCTGCTCTTATAATCAAAATAATCAAATCAGCATCAGCGTAGCAGATCTACTCCACCAAGACCAAACACATCAAAAACATTGTGTGCCCTCTAGTGAAATAGTAATTATTTTTTAGATATTTAGCAAGTGCTGTGTGACAGAGCAAGAGTTTCACAGTATTTCTCCTACTGTATTTTTCTTTTAGTTTGGTTGGAAAAATAATACAAACATGTAAGAAATATTCCAATTGTTCATTCATTAATTTTCCTTCGGCTTAGTCCCTTATTTATCAGGGGTCACCACAGCGGAATGAACCGCCAACTTTTCTAGCATATTTTATACATAGCGGATGCCTTTCAAGCACAACCTAGTAATGGGAAACTCCCATACACACTCATTCACACACACACTCATACACTACGGCCAATTTAGTTGATCAATTCCCCTATAGCTCATGTGTTTGGACTGTGGGGGAAACCGGAGCACCCAGAGGAAACCCACACCAACACGGAGAGAACATGCAAACTCCACACAGAAACACCAACTGACCCAGCCGGGACTCAAACCAGAGACTTTCTCGCTGTGAGGACACAGTGCTAACCACTGAGACACCGTGCTGCCCTTTTAAAATATGTTAAATATATTAAATATTTAAAATGTCAACTTATATAAAGTGTTTGGTTAAACATTCAATAATAAAAACAAACAAAAAAATATTATATTTAATATTTTTTTAATATTTTAATTTGATATCTTTCAGTAATTTTTATTTAAAGGTGTAGTATGTAAGTTTGACACCCAGTGATTGAACTAGGTATTACATTCCTATATCAAAACAAATGCAAGTGCGGGTTGCCAGATTGAGGAACCAACAGCGAGACTATCGAGCCTAAAAGGCTGATTTAAGGCTGATTTAGGTCTTGTTCTAACTAAAAGCAACGGCAGGCGATAAAAAGAATATTCTCCATATTAAAGGGAGTTTTTATCCTAACCAACACCTGGAATCTATATTTGAGAAACGGCTTCTCTTTCTCACAGGTGAACAACAGAAAACTGACAATGATCAGCTCAGGTGCAGCTCATGTGCTTTATTCAGTGTTAAATGCTGATAATGTGAGTCTGAATGCCATTTGACATCACATTTATTGCCATACTACTGAAAGCAGCAGCAGATATTTTAGCTCAGATCTGGAGAATAAAATAAACTCAGTGCAAACCAACACATATCAGTGATACAGCGTCTACATTTAATCATGTTAAAGAGCTTTAATATGTGTTCATTAGATTATAAACCTCACCATTGTGCTGGAGTGCAGTGAGTGCACTATTCTGTGCTTCTGAATGGCTGGATTTACATTTCTGTCGTGTTTCGTCTGGTGCAAACAGCCAAACTGCATATCTCATCATGTAGCGTGTTCTTAGGACACGCGGTTACAATATGACCTGCTCACCTAATGTTTACACT
This sequence comes from Danio kyathit, assembly GCA_903798195.1. Lineage (NCBI taxonomy): Eukaryota > Metazoa > Chordata > Actinopteri > Cypriniformes > Danionidae > Danio > Danio kyathit. The sequence continues at coordinate 512,080 of LR812542.1, forward strand.
CGTAATATTTATATTATTTGCTAATTAATAACCTCATGTGGAACTCTGAATCTACGTCTCTTTTCAGAGTCTGCTACTGTCCACCAGAGGTCACATTTTGGTAACAGGCGTATGCATTGAGACCCTTTCTATCTGAATGAATGAAATACAGACATTCCGGCACGTAACACACATGTTCACAGCAGAATATCTGACTTCAGCATTGTTTCTTAGATAAACAAGAATGTTCGTTGAGCATGATTCTGAAATATCTTCACACATATTATGGTGTTTATATGACGCAGAAGAGTCAAAAACTTACACACAGCACCTTTAAAGTGGTATTGCAAACTAATTTTATTGTATTTTTAATAATATGTCAAAAAATAACTTAATAAAGATAAGTGTAATTGTGTGCAATTGTATATTTGTGAGCTTTGTACCGTGATGGTTTGGGATATATATATATATATATATATATATATATATATATATATATATATATATATATATATGTGTGTGTGTGTGTGTGTTACTTTAAGTATTACTGTAAATATTTTTAGTTTTTTTTTTTTTATCATAAAAGAAGCCTCTTTTTGACTCGTTAATAAATGTGCAATAAATAAAATGCATGCAATTACATATTTTCTGATATTTTGTTTTACTTTAAGTAGTATTAGAAACAGTTTTTGTTGTATTTTGCTGTAAAAGCTGCCTTTTTATTATTAATAAAATAAATAATAATATAAAATAATAATAACATGAATAAAAGCAATAATGATTATACTAATGATTTAATCTGAAACTACACACAATAAGAAAGCAGTTATTTAATTTTTTAAATAATTATTTAACTTGTTTTTTCAATTTTTTTACTTCAACTAGTATTGCAAACTGTAAAAGAAGCATGTTTTTGACGATCTCGTTTGTTGAGCCTTTTGCGCACACGAGCACGCGCAGAGAGAGAGAGAGAGAGAGAGAGAGAGAGAGAGAGAGAGCGAGAGAGAGCGAGAGCGAGAGCGAGCAGGCATCATTTCTCCATCAGCAGCTCTCTCAGACCCGGAGAGACGCGAGCGCAGACACACTCAGCAGCCCGTCCAGCATGCTCTCCGCCCGGCTGCAGATGCTCGTGGCCTCCGCGTAACGCGCTCGTTTTTTCCCGGGGCTCTTCTGCGTTTCTTCAGCTCTCGGTGGAATCATGGGGACCTTACATGACACTGTTGGATTTGTGCTCTTTTCTTGTTTGTCCATTCAAGTTGGATTTTCTCTTGATGGTAAGAAGAGAGACGCACAGACTTTTTTTTTCATGCATCTTCAAAAGAAGAAGAAGAAAAAACTAAATCGTGATTCTGCTGCTGATATATGATTTTTTAAATTATTTTTGTTAAACTCTCCTGTTGATATTTTTGCATGCATTTTTTAAATAATAAGTGTGAAAAGTTATTGCGATGCTGTTTGATGAAAGCTGAAAAATCAACTGTTGATTTACAAACTCAGCTTTCCGTCTCTGCTTCACATCTGCACTCCTGCCGCGCGTTTTCCGCCGGTATTAAAGGTGGTAAAGGGTGATTTCTAAGCGGCAGCACGCGCGACTTGCATCTCAATTGGGTTTTTATGCTCAGATCTGGTTGTTCTGACGGACTGCGGGTGTTTTTCAGCACCGCGGACAGCAGCGCGCAGTGACGCCGCCGGAGAGCGCGCCCTGACGGGGAAACTCCTGCACAAATACCGCTGTACGGAGAACGCGTAGATTCTGGTCTGGAAGTGCTCGCTAAAATTCGTCCAACCAGAATAAATAAGAGGATTTTTTAATGAAGTAGTCTATCTAAAAATGATACTAAAAATATTGTTAAATAAAACAAGTGAATTCGAGTGAATAATCTGCCATCTTGTGAGTGTTAATGATGATGATTAATCATTTGTGTTTTATTTTTGAATAAATAATAATATTTGCTAATACAATGATGCTTAATGGAAAAAACTGTAATAAAAACATTTAAATTAGCTATTTTTATTGTTAATATAAGATAAGAAATTGATATATTACTAAAATATTAAGATGTTATTAAAATATTGAACGTTTTAGGGTATTATACATATTTGTTTTTACAATTTTATTGAGGATAATGATGATAATGTTGATTATAATTACTTTTATTAATTATAAATTGTAGAGAGGAATAAAGAAATAAAAATATATGCATTAAAACAATTATGTTTAATGAAAAAACTGTATAGAAAAAAATGCTGTTATTTGTTATTAAAACTTGACTATTATTAAAAATAATAAGATAAAGAGATGTAACAATGTTACTAAAATATTGTACATTGTGATTGTATTACACATATTTTAACAAATGCATTGATAAAAATGATGATAATGTTGATTATAATAATTTTTATCAGTGCAAAATGTCGAAAAAAAATATTGTAATAATAATAATAACAATAATAAAAACAATAATTATAATAATAACAGTAATAATAATAATAACAATAATAATAATAATAATTATAATTGTTATTATTATTATTATCACTATTTTAAATAATAATAATATTATTATTATTATTACTATTTTAAATATTATTATTATTATTATTATTATTATTATTATTATTATTACTATTTTAAATATTATTATTATTATTATTATTATTACTATTTTAATTATTATTATTATTATTATTATTATTATTATTACTATTTTAAATATTATTATTATTATTATTATTATTATTATTATTAATATTACTATTTTAAATGTTATTATTATTATTATTATTATTATTATTATTACTATTTTTATTATTATTATTATTATTATTATTAATATTAATAATAATAATTCATTTAGTTATTTGCCATATGCTTTAGTCCAGTGTTTTATTATCATCAATGTTAATTATTTACTTTGACATTAAACATATAAGATCATATATAAAGGAAAGAGTTAAATATAAGCAATAGCAGTCAGTGTTTAATGTCAGCTTGCGTGTGTGTTGCAGGAAAGTTTACCGATTTCCCTTCAAACATCACTGCGAGGGAAGGACAGAACATCGAGATGGCTTGTGCTTTTCAGAGTGGCTTGACTTCGGTGTATTTGGAGATCCAGTGGTGGTTTATTCGCGCTCCAGAGGAACAGATAACCAGCGAGGAGGAGGAGGAGGACGAGGACCAGCCGGAGGTAAGAACCAGACTTTCTGCAGGGGTTGAGGAAGGGTTAATTGTTGGTAACGTCACTCCATCACTGCTCAGCCAACGGGAGAATCTGCTCTTTCTGAATCCCCGCTTTGACGCACTTCTGATGTGCATGTTTCATCCTCCCACTGCTGATATATGAGCTGGAGCTGACGTGACGGAGCTGCTTTACTACTGCTGCTGCTGTGATGTCTGGGGGGTTCAGCTGCTGCTGCTGCAGGTTGTTTCAGGCTGTCCTTCTGAGAGGGGTGTGTGTGCGGTGTTTTTGTTTTCACACGAATATAGACACACACACACACACACACACACACACACACACACACACACACACACACACACACACAGTACTCTATATAGACACAGACATGCACACACACACACACACGTGCATATACACACACCAACATGCATGCACACATACACGCACGCACGCATACAGACACACACACACAAAAATATACACCCACATGCACGCATGCATACACACACACACACAGAAACCCATACATACACACACACACACACACACAGGCATCTACATACATGTATGCACACACATATACACACACACACACATATATACACCAACATGCATGCATACACATACACGCATGCATACACACACACACACACATACAAATATATACACACACGCACAAACACGCATGCACACACGCATACACACACAAACACATATATACATATATATGCACACAAACACACGCATACACACACACACACAAACATTTACACACACACACACACACATATAGACATAAACTTGCACGCATACACACACGCACACAAACATACTCTATATAGACACCCACATACACACACACACACACACATACACACATGCACATACACACTTGCATGCATGCACACACAGATTACACACATACATGCATATGAATGCACAAACACACACGCATATACACACACCAACATGCATGCATACACACACACACTCGCGTGCATGCATACGCACACACACACACACACACACACACACACACACACACACACACACACACACACACACACACACACACACACACACTCAAACAGACATGTATACAAACATGCATATACACACATGTAATCACACACACATATACAAACATGCACACACGCATGCATAAAGACATACACAAACATATCGTATACAAAAACAAACACACACACACGTTATTAAAACACTGAGCGTTTTGATGGTATTACACACATATTTGTAACATAATTGTAATAATATTGATGATGAAGTTAATAATAATGTAGATTTTGTTTAATGTTATTAGTGATAAGTTGTAAGATGCCTTATTAAGTAATCTAAGTGTCTTGGTTTTTCCACACGCTTCTTGCGACCCTGTTGACTATTTTGAATGAAACGCTTGATTGTTGGATGATCACGCTTCAGAAGCTTGGCAATTTTAAGAGTGCTGCATCCCTCTGCAAGATATCTCACTATTTTTGACTTTTCGGAGCCTGTCAAGTCCTTCTTTTGACCCATTTTGCCAAAGGAAAGGAAGTTGCCTAATAATTATGCACACCTGATATAGGGTGTTGATGTCATTAGACCACACCCCTTCTCATTACAGAGATGCACATCACCTAATATGCTTAATTAGTAGTAGGCTTTACAGTCTATACAGCTTGGAGTAAGACAACATGCATAAAGAGGATGATGTGCTCAAAATACTCATTTGCCTAATAATTCTGCACTGCCTGTATATGAAAACACAGCCAGGAATTAATATCAGCGCCTGCATGACCAGATGAGTTTTGAAAGTCTATTAGCTTCTTTTCACTCTGGAGAAATGACAGAAAAAGCAGAGTGATATGACACGATACATTATAATGTTCTCCAGCTCTCTGAAACTGACCCTTTCAGGCTTTGATCTTAATTGTGGTGTTTTGGTGACTGTCGCTATAAATGCAAATGAGATTGTGCTCTTTTCAGAAGAGGGCGGAGCTACAGACACCATAGTGACAGATGTAAAACAGCAGTGTGTGTGTTGTGAGTGCTGGTCATGTGTGCTTCAGTGTGTGTGTGTGCTTCATGCTTCTGTCAGTCTATGTCGCTCCTGTTCATTTGTGCTTCATCTAAAACTCCACATCTATAATCCTCCTAGTCTATGCTGACATGATCTTCAGCAGCTCAAACACTCTAATGGCTAATGGGCAAACGGCTGCTTCTCACTCAGGGCTGCTGTTTATGCTAATGAGATGGAGAGATGATGGGCATTAGTGGGCGGTGCTTTAACCACAAACCGTTGTAACAAATCAGTCAAAGTGTGTGTCGTCATGTCGTTTCTGGCTCATGTAGGAAATGAAGATGACTAGGCATAAGATTCTGACAGTATGATAGGCTGTTAATGATTGCTGTAAATGACACAGTGTTTAACTTGAACGCTTATCGTCCCATGCCTAATGTTGATGTGTGTGTGTTGTGAAGTGTGTGTGTGTGTGTGTGTGTGTGTGTGTTGTGAAGTGTGTGCAGATGCGGAGGTTTGTCGTCTCCGACATCAAACATGTTTATTTTTCTGCCTGATGGAGGTTTTTTTGTGAACAGTCGGATGGAGAAAGTCTCTTTTTGTTAGTGCTGTGATTGTGAAAGCGCTGTTGTTTCATCCTCCGTGTGCTGTCAGGCTTTGATCCAGCAGATCTGTCACTGGACAGAGAATCTGGATTCAAGATTTTGTTGATTGAATTTCATGCATCTGCTGTATATATCTAGCTGAAATCAACACCTTTATTTATTTATTGAGTGTTCAGATGTTCTGAAACTAGTATTCTTTGACGTCATCATTGTGTGTATGGATGAAGGCTGTATTATTAACCCTGCTGTGCAATTTTAATTCTTTTTTAAATGTTTCCCAAGGGATGTGTAGCAGAGGAAGAACATGTTCACACTATTTCCTATATTTGTTCACGTTAAGAAAGTTGTTTGTTTGTTTTAATCATATTTAAAATTATTTTTAGGGTCAATATTATTAGCACTCTTAAAGGATATCTATTCTGCTGAAAAATGCGTCTCTGCTGTCTCTGTCGTGTGTGTGTTTGAGTTTGAGTTTGAGCTGAAATCAGCACACAGATAATGTTCTCCAGCTCTCTGAAACTGACCCTTTTAGGCTTTGATCTTAATTGTGGCGTTTCGGTGACTGTTGCTTTAAATGCAAATGAGATTGTGCTCTTTTCAAAAGAGGGCGGAGCTACAAATGCATATGTGTCAGTACGTAAGATAACAAAAAATAAATAGAAATAGAAACAAATAAATAGAATAACTGCTTATCACCTGTATATAAGCTTGACCGCTGTACTGTCCACCCTACTGTCTGCCCTCATTTATTCATTTCATTTTCCTTCGGCTTAGTCTTTATTTCAGAGGTCGCCACAGTGCAATGAACCACCAACTATTCTAGCATATGTTTTACACAGTGGATGGTCTTCCAACCTCAACCCAGTACTGGGAAACACCCTTACACAATCATACACTACGGCCAATTTAGTTGATCAATTCCCCTATAGCACATGTGTTTGGACTGTGGGGGAAACCAGAGCACCCAGAGGAAACCCACACCAACACGGAGAGAACATGCAAACTCCACACAGAAACGCCAACTGACTGAGCCAGAACTCGAACTAGCGACCTTCATGCTGTGAGGCCACAGTGCTAACCACTGAGCCACCGTGACGCCCCCAAATTCTTTCCTTTTCTGTTTGTTTTGAAAGGTAATAACACACAGCTTTTTTTGGAACAATACTCATTGTAAAATGTCCTATACCAATAAATTTGACTAGAATATAGTTAGTGAATATCATGCTGCAGGTGGAAATCTGTCAAAAATGAGACGTCCTACAAAAAGACATCGGTGACAAGTGTGAATAATAATCCGACCGCTGGTTCTGATAGACACGATGAGCTGCAGATAATGGACATGAGCATCTCTCTCCATCCACATACTGGATAATCACTATTGCTGACGGCAAAATACAGAGTGTTTTCCTGCTATTTATATCAGTGAGGATAGTCCAGGCTCTGCTGTACACTAATGCAGCAATACTCCATCCAGCGTTTGGTCAGAAGTTCAGTTCCAGTTTATATTTACTGTGCTTTACACAATAATTAGTGTTTCAAAGCAGCTTTACAAAAGCACATTACTGCATTACAATCAGAAAAGTTAAGGTTATTAGTTACCATAACTTTATTAGTTTATTAGTTTCGGCAGCTAACTCTCTGCAACTCTCACATAGTTGCCCACTGAAGTTAAGCAGGGCTGCACCTGGTCAGTACCTGGATGGAAGACCACAAGGGAAAGCTAGGTTGCTGTTGGCAGTGGTGTTATGAGGCGCTCAACTTGTGTGGGTCCTAAAACCCCAGTATATTGATGGGGACTTTATACTGCTCAGTGAGCGCCGTCTTTCGGATGAGACGTTAAACCGAGGTCAATAAAATGTCCGTTGAAAAGAGCAGGGGTTTAGTGTGCGGTCTAGCTCCATATAGCTGCTGTTGCGTCATCCAGGTGGATGCTGCACACTGGTGGTGGATGAGGAGATGTGTAAAGCATGTTCAGAAAAACACTATATAAATGTAAGGAATTATTTATTCATTCATTTTCTTCTGGCTTTTGGTGTCACCACAGCGGAATAAACCGCCAACTTATCCAGCTTATGTTTTATGCAGCGGATGCCCTTCCAGCTGCAACCCATCACTGGAAAACACCCATACACACTCATTCACACACATACACTATGGACAATTTAGCCCACCCAATTCCCCTATAGCGCATGTGTTTGGACTGTGGGGGAAACCGGAGCACCCGGAGGAAACCCACACCAACACGGGGAGAACATGCAAACTCCACACAGAAACACCAACTGACTCAGCTGGGACTCGAACCAGTGACCTTCTTTGCTGTGAGGCGAACGTGCTACCCATTGCGCCACCGTGCAGCCTGTTAGCAATTATTCATATAATATATTAATATTAGTTACTAATAATGTTAACTGATAACAGTTAAAGTTATTATATGTAAGCACAGTTAATCTGCACTTACAGTTGAAATCAGAATTATAGCCCTCCTGTGATTGATTATTTATTTTGATTATGCTGTTTCTAATCTCCTGTATTTGTATGCTTATGAGAGATTCTGGACATGAAGGTCCGGCTGCATTTATTCATGATCTTTCCTGAACTTTGCATGCAGTTGGTGAGGGAAGATCATTAATACAAACATTCTGAATTTGATGAAGCCCGTAATGCATTTTCATTCGAACCTGAAAAATATTTATCATAATGTAATATGTGTAGTACATTCATTCATTTTCCTTCAGCTCAGTCACTTTACTCATCAGTGGTCGCCACAGCGGAATGAACCACCAACTATTCCAACATATGTTTTACACAGCGGATGCCCTTCCAGCTGCAACCCATCACTGGGAAACACCCATACACACTCATTCACACACATACACTATGGACAATTTAGCCTACCCAATTCCCCTAGCGCATGTGTTAAAACTGTGGGGGAAACCGGAGCACCTGGAGGAAACCCACACCAACTATTCCAGCATATGTTTTACGCAGCGAATGCCCTTCCAGCTGCAACCCAGTACTGGGAAACACCCACACATTCACACTTACACTCATACAATATGGCCAATTTGGTTTAGTATATATGCATATTTAGTTTATACGTAAAACATATGCTGGAATAGTTGGTGGTTCATTCTGCTGTGGCGACCCATGAAATAGAGACTAAGGAAATTGAATGAATGAAGTAAAAACATTTGACACCAAATTTAAATATACAGTTGAAGTCAGAATTATTCGCCCCCTTTTGAATTTATTTTTCTTTTTTTAATATTTCCCAAATGATGTTTAAGAGAGCAAGGAAGTTTTAACAGTATGTCTGATAATATTTTTTCTTCTGGAGAAAGTCTTATTTGTTTTATTTGGACTAGAATTAAAGCAGTTTTTAATTTTTTAAACATCATTTTAAGGTCAATATTATTAGCCCCTTTAAGCTCTATATTTTCTCGATAGTCTTAACAAACCATCATTATACAATAACTTGCCTAATTACCCTAACCTGCCTAGTTACCCTAATTAACCTAGTTAAGCCTTTAAATGTCACTTTAAGCTGTATAGAAGTGTCTTGAAGAATATCTAGTCTAATATTATTTACTGTCATCATGACAAAGAGAAAATAAATCAGTTATTAGAGATGAGTTATTAAAACTATTATGATTAGAAATGTGTTGGAGAAATCTGCTCTCTGTTAAACAGAAATTGGGGAAAAAATAAACAGGCGGGCGAATAACTCTGACTTTAACTGTATATATATATATATATATATATACATATATATATTCAAATATCGATGAAAAATCACATTTCATTATACTATTTATAAAATCTTATAATATGAGAATTTTCAACATTAAAGGACAGCTATGATGAAAATCATCATTTGTAAGCTGTTTTGTGAACTGTATGTAGTATAGTGTGTCCACAGTCATACTGGAGTGATAGAAACACAATAAGTCTTATTTGAAAATTTCCTGACGATAAAATAGGATCCAAATCCCTCCCATTTTGAGGCCCACCGCAACGTGACGTAGGAGTGCGGTTTCCCCACCCACCGAATTGATGGACAGGCATGCATTAACATGTCTCTATAGCAAGGAGGATAATATCCACAAGACAGTACATGCACAACGCAACTGGGATTACAAGATCTGTTCAGCTCTCTGTGATCATCAATCCTCATCAAACGTGATCAAGAATGAGTTTTACAAGTTTAACTTTGTAATAAATCACAGTGATTTTGCCCTCTTTACTTCATCAGCACAGCCGCGTGTCAGTACAATTCTAAAAGAAGACGCTTCAATCCCGGTTTGTGGATGTTAAATCAGGTTTATGTTGTACATTAACATAACAGATATCCATACAGCAGTGGATATTAATGTGTATTCGGTCACATTTGCATGCAAAAACAGTGCAAAGTTAAACGTGTGCACTGTGTGTGTGTGTGTGTGTGTGTGTGTGTGTGTGTGTGTGTGTGTGTGTGCTGTGTAATGATATTGTGTGTGACTCATCGTTGCAACTTCACAACAGACACATCAAATAATCATTGGGAAAGTTCTTACTGTAGTATTTCTCACAGACGTTACGTGAGATCTGCTTCCTTCATGTCTGTCACTGTGCTGCTTATCTGACACAGCCGAGGTGGAGATTGAGGCACACTCTGACAGGCACGTGGGAACGGTGGGCGGGGAGAACTAGCATTAAAGGCACAGGCCACAAATACAGCTACAGTGTGTTCAGAGCAGCAAATCCAACATTCTGAAAGCTCTAATCAATAATCTGATGAGTGTTTTGAGCTGAAACTTTACAGACACATTCTGGAGACACAAAAAACTGATCTCACATCTCGAAAAAGGGGTAAAATAGGAGCCCTGTAAACTATTTGAATAAATATATTTTATTGAATTTGTAGTCATTTTTGGACTGTGATCCTCAGTTCTGTTATTAGATGAGTTGATCAGTTTTGTCTTCAGTACTGACTAATCTAATGTATCTGCACAAATATATTACTGTAAAGCATCCTGGAGAAATTATTGTATAAAAAAGAGAGATCTGTGAGGGGTCAACTCATTTATGCTGAAGCTTTTAAAGCATTTATAAGATGTCCCTCCCTCTCTGAGTGTTTTTCTTCTGTTTCTGCAGTGTGTGTTTGAGTGCTTTTCTCCCCTCGGCACTGCTGACAGGTGAACGTGAACGGGGAAAATTAGACACTGTCAGACGTGAATCACCTCACAACATGTTTTTATCATCACTGCGCTTTTGTGCAAAGATGACTAGCCACGGCAATACATCAAATCACACAATTACAGCTGTTCAGCACACATTCACACAGGCTTTATTCAATCGAGAGACATGCTGAGCCTGAAACAATTGAAATGTCAAGATTTGGCCGCATGATGTGTCGTTTTTTCTTTTACTTTGGGCTCTTTTGCATTTTTATAATGATCTGTCCACTAAGGAAATGATGGGAAAAATATAAATATAAATTGATTAATAAAAAACATAAAAAATGTGTGTGTAGATTATCTTAATAGCATGTGTTTTTACATCTTTCTTCATATTTTCTTAAATGTTTGCTTCTTTGGGGTGGCTCAGTGGTTAGCCCTGTGGCCTCACAGCAAGAAGGTCGCTGGTTCGAGTCCCGGCTGGGTCAGTTGGTGTTTCTGTGTGGTGTTTGCATGTTCTCCCCGTGTTGGCATGGGTTTCCTCTGGGTGCTCCGGTTTCCCCCACAGTCCAAACACATGTGCTATAGGGGAATTGATGAACTAAATTGGCCGTAGTGTGTGTGTGTGTGTGTGTGTGTGTGTGTGTGTGTGAGTATGAGTGTGTATGGGTGTTTCCCAGTACTGGGTTGCTGCTAGAAAGGCATCCGCTGTGTAAAACATATGCTGGAATAGTTGGCGGTTCATTCCGCAGTGGCGATCCCTGATGAATAGAGGGACTAAGCTGATGGAAAATGAATGGATGAATGTTTGCTTATATAAATAGCTGGTGTTATACTGCTAGTAATCAACACTGTAAAAATGCTGGATTTCACACAATTCCTTCATCTTGTTCCAACACAAATTGATTAAGTTAACTTAATAGGGTGTTTTTTAAGTGAATTGAACATAAAATAATAAAGTTGTCCCCCCAAAAAGCCTGAAGAATTGTGTTAATTCAGCTCATTTTAAATACGTTGTTTAAACAAGCAGCAAAAGTAAGGTTTATTATGCTACAGTACATCACAGTTTACTGTAATAAAAACTAAAGTCTAAAATATATATTATTTTAATGAATCAGTTTAAATGGATTAATTAATACCACCAAAACCTTTGTATTATATTATATTATATTATATTATATTATATTATATTATATTATATTATATTATATTATATTATATTATATTACAGCTGCAGTTTTGTACCCTTTACTGGAGTATTTTTTCATTTATGACACCGCGCTGTAATGTATAGTAAATACTGCAGTGTTTTGGGAAAATACTATAAGTACTTTGATCTGTTGTGGGGATTCTACAGTTGCTATGGTAACACCAACTATAGTAACTGATCTGTTGTGGTGATTCTACAGTTGCTATGGTAACACACCAACTATAGTAACTGATCTGTTGTGGCGATTCTACAGTTGCTATGGTAACACCAACTATAGTAACTGATCTGTTGTGGTGATTCTACAGTTGCTATGGTAACAACAACTATAGTGATTGATCTGTTGTGGTGATTCTACAGTTGCTATGGTAACAACAACTATAGTGATTGATCTGTTGTGGTGATTCTACAGTTGCTATGGTAACAACAACTATAGTGATTGATCTGTTGTGGTGATTCTACAGTTGCTATGGTAACACCAACTATAGTAACTGATCTGTTGTGGTGATTCTACAGTTGCTATGGTAACACACCAACTATAGTAACTGATCTGTTGTGGTGATTCTACAGTTGCTATGGTAACACAACAACTATAGTAACTGATCTGTTGTGGTGATTCTGCAGTTGCTATGGTAACACAACAACTATAGTAAATGATCTGTTGTGGTGATTCTACAGTTGCTATGGTAACACACCAACTATAGTAACTGATCTGTTGTGGTGATTCTACAGTTGCTATGGAAACACACCAACTATAGTAACTGATCTGTTGTGGTGATTTTACAGTTGCTATGGAAACACAACAACTATAGTAATTGATCTGTTGTGGTGATTCTACAGTTGCTATGGTAACACCAACTATAGTAACTGATCTGTTGTGGTGATTCTACAGTTGCTATGGTAACACAACTATAGTGATTGATCTGTTGTGGTGATTCTGCAGTTGCTATGGAAACACAACAACTATAGTAATTGATCTATTGGGGTGATTCTGCAGTTGCTATGGTAACACAACAACTATAGTAAATGATCTGTTGTGGTGATTCTACAGTTGCTATGGTAACACACCAACTATAGTAACTGATCTGTTGTGGTGATTCTACAGTTGCTATGGAAACACAACAACTATAGTAATTGATCTGTTGTGGTGATTCTACAGTTGCTATGGTAACACACCAACTATAGTAACTGATCTGTTGTGGCGATTCTACAGTTGCTATGGTAACACCAACTATAGTAACTGATCTGTTGTGGTGATTCTACAGTTGCTATGGTAACACAACAACTAGAGTAATTGATCTGTTGTGGTGATTCTGCAGTTGCTATGGAAACACAACAACTATAGTAATTGATCTGTTGTGGTGATTCTACAGTTGCTATGGTAACACCAACTATAGTAACTGATCTGTTGTGGTGATTCTACAGTTGCTATGGTAACACACCAACTATAGTAACTGATCTGTTGTGGCGATTCTACAGTTGCTATGGTAACACCAACTATAGTAACTGATCTGTTGTGGTGATTCTACAGTTGCTATGGTAACACCAACTACAGTAACTGATCTGTTGTGGCGATTCTACAGTTGCTATGGTAACACCAACTACAGTAACTGATCTGTAATGGTGATTCTACAGTTGCTATGGTAACACCAACTATAGTAACTGATCGGTTGTGGTGATTCTACAGTTGCTATGGTAACACAACAACTATAGTAACTGATCTAATATAAATAAGATTAAGATTTAGATTGAGATTAAGATAAGGAAGATAAATAATCTGTGGTGTTTTGGACAAGACAATAACACAGGACAGATTGCACATTGATACACAGGAATTGAGTGTATAAATGAAACGCTTCTCAATCGTGACTCATTATAAGCAGAGTTGGATGTTTAGTATGGAACGCTGGCAGATCCTGCAGTTCTGGATCCAGTGCTGCAGCTCTCACACTCTTGCCAAACACAATCTAGATATATAAGAGTTCAAAGGGAATGTGTCAAGTGTTATTAATGTGCAATAATGCTGTGCCATACGCTCCCATTCAAAAGCTCAGGGTCAGCAGGAGAAATAAAAGATGCTTATTCTGAACTCGTCATTAAATCGTCTTTTTTGAGCAGCACAATTATTTTCAGCATACAGTAAGAGTTTGGTCACGTAACATATTTAGGAATAGAAAGACAGTAATAATAAGTACCATCAAGTAATAAGATTATTCTTTTTTCCTTCTCCCAATGTTTCCTGTTTATTAACATTTTATTTCATTCTTTTCTCCAACATATTCCCAACATTATGTTTTGTTGTACTAATTTTTGGACTGTGAACTTTTTTGTTAGATTAGGTCCAGTTTTGTTTTATTTACTGACTAATCTAATGAATGAATTTATTTATTTATTTGTTTGTTGTTTGTTTGTTTTTCATTTATTTATTTATGTATGAATGAATGAATTCATTTATGAATTGGTTTATTTGTTTTTCATTTATTTATTTATAGATGAATGAATGAATTAATGAGTTTGTTTATTTTATTTAATTAATTTATTTATCTATCGATTTATTTATCAATGAATGAATGAATTTATTTGTTTATGAATTGGTTTGTTTATTTGTTATTCATTTATTTCTTAGTGAATGAATCAATCAATCAATAAATCAGTCAATCAATACATTCATTTATATATTTATGGATGAATTAATTAATTAATAATTGAGTTTGTTTGTTTGTTTATTTATTTATGTGTTTATTTATTCATTAATTAATTAATGAATCTATTTATTTATCGATGGATTCATTAAATAATGAGTTTGTTTTTGTTTTGTTATTCATTTATTTATTTATGAATGGATGAATGAATTTACTTATGAATTGGTTTGTTTATTTGTTTTTCATTAATCTTTTTAACGAATGAATCAATCAATCAATAAATCAGTCAGTAATTTATTTATTTATTTATTTATGAATGAATGAATTAATTATTCAGTTTGTTTATTTATTTTTTCATTTATTCATTTATTTATTTATTTTTATTTGTAATTTTTGTATTTATTTATGTATCTATTTATCTATAATTAATTAATTTATTTATTTATGGATGAATGAATGAATGAATTAATGAATTAATTAATGAGTTTGTTTGCTTATTTTTTATTTATTTATTTATCTATTTATTTATTAATGAATGAATTAATTAATGAGTTTGTTGTTTATTTATGAATGAATTATTTTTTTATTTATGTACAAACAATTGCATGCATGCTTTTATTTATTTATTTATTTATTTATTTATTTATTTATTTATTTATTTATTTATGGATGGATGAAAGAATGAATTTATGGAAGAATGGACGTATGAATAAATTATTTGTTTATTATTAGTTTTTATTTTATATCTTGTTTTACAGTAATAGGTTAGTCTGTGGCTGTGCTTGTGTTGTTGTTAGTGTGTGTCCTGTATGAAATGTGCCTCTTCACATTAGTGAGTTTCCGCTTGATCACTGCAGAGACTCCGAGCAGACGTCTGCTGTCCACATTGATCTGATCTCAACACAAACCCAAAAACTCTTCCTCCAGTTTCTGCTCCAGTCCTGACCAGCGGCTGCTTGCGTGACAGAACACACTCGCACTCATTTAGCCTTCATTTGCAGCAGCAGCAGAAGGAGTTTCATCACTTTAGATTTGACACAAGTGTGTGTTTTTCTGAACGGACAGCACTGAACACACTCTCACTGTGAGGACAAACTAATGCAAAATCCATACGCTGAGCTCAGCCTCTGTGGGCTTATATCATTACCTGCAGATCACTGAAGAGCACACCTTACACACACTATCAGCCCTGCAGGTCAATGAGCATGCGCATTTGTAACACATACACACGCTTGCACACACGCACATGCACATACACACACATGCACACACACACAGACGCACGCACACACAGACGCACGCACACACACGCATGCACCCACACACGCACCTACACACACGCACGCACAAACATTCATGCACACGCGCACACACACGCATGCACACATGCACTCCAGTATGCATGCACACACATGCATGTACAGGCACGCATACACTTACACACGCACAAGCACGCACGCACGTACAAACATTCATGCACACATACACACACATGCACACACGCACGCACAAACATTCATGCACACATACACACACATGCACACACGCACCTGCACGCACACACATGCACATACACACATGCACATACGCACAAGCATGCACGCACATACACACATGCACACACGCACCTGCACGCGCACACATGCACATACACACACACATGCACATACGCACAAGCATGCACGCACGTGCACACATGTACACACGGACACACAAACATTCAAGCATGCGCGTACACACGCACATGCACACAAGCATGTACAGGCACGCACACACGTACACACATGTACACATGCATGCACACGTACACACACACACACATGCACACACGCACATACACACATGCTCGCACATACATGCATGCACATGCTCATACACACACACGCACATACACATACATGCATCCACACATGCACACGCAAGCACGCACACACAAGCATATGTGAGCGCACACATGCACACGTAAGCATGCGTGAGTACACATACGCACACAGGCACATGTATGCACATACATCATACACACTCGCGCACACACACAGGCCTGAGGTCGCATATGCACAAAACGGAGGTGTAAACATGCGCAAGACACTTGTTGATCTCTAACACACAAAGCTGACAGAATTCATCAGGGGTCGCCACAGCGGAATGAACCGCCAACTATTCCAGCATATGTTTTACACAGCGGATGCCCTTCCAGCCACAACCCAGTACTGGGAAACACCCATACACACTCATTCACACACACACACTCATACACTACGGCCAATTTAGTTGATCAATTCCCCTATAGCACATGTGTTTGGACTGTGGGGGAAACCGGAGCACCCGGAGGAAACCCACACCAACACGGGGAGAACATGCTGAGTTTTAAAAATGAGACCCTTGACCTGTGATCAGTTCATCTTCATCTGTAAACAACACACTAAAGAGTCAAAAGCGCAGTGTGTTCAGCAGTAAATGTGCAGTAAATGTGCGCTGAGCTTGTTAGCGAGTGTGTGTAATGACCGATATGGGAGTTGTGTGTCAGTTATTAGTGTGTGTTTACAGCACACATCGTACGCTAATGAACAGCTTATTACCACTGTGACACTAGCGTCTGAGTAACATGATTAATGCTTGTAAAATTGCATTCAAATCTCAGAAGTCATAAATGTGTCCACAAGCCGGTTTAACGTGAAGCTGTCAGTGTTTTATTGAGACGGCTTTAGTGCTGTAAGAAACACATCAAGAGCAAACCACCGGGGTTTAAAGCTGGAGTAGGAATGCTCATTGTACTGTTTGTGTTTGCGTTTTTCATTAGCTACACAGTTGTGTGTGTGTGTGTGTGTGTGTGTGTGTGTGTGTGTGTGTGTGTGTGTGTGTGTGTGTGTGTGTGTGTGTGTGTGTGCGTGTTGTTTTCTGGTCCCGCTGGGCTGTAGTTTAGCAGAGGAATGATGTGGCAATGGCTGGAAACGCTGCTAAAACCCAATGTATCTGTCACTAGTTTCAGTTGATTTAACAGAAATTTCTGTAGTGATGCAATTAACTTTAAATGGGATGTTATTCTTTTAGAGAGAGCATGACCACTGTAACTGGGAAGCAATCACTGGGATTTATTTATTCATGTCATGTAAATCAAAATTGCCAAAAAGGAGAAATTTAACTTGTCGAAATATATTTCTGTATTAAATAAATGCTGTTTTTTGAACATTTAATTCAGCAAAGAATGCTGAAGAAAAATTTTTATTCATTCATTTATTTATTTATTTACTTATTTACTTATTTATGTCATGTAAAATACTGTAAATCAATAATTAAATTAATCAAAATTGCCAAAAAAAAAGAGATTTAAATTGTTTAAATATATGTCTATATTAAATAAATGCTGTTTTTTGAACCTGTATTCAACTAAGAATCCTGTAAAATAATATTTATTTATTTATTTACTTATTCATTTATGTATTTATTTACTTATGTATTGATTGATTTATTTATTTATAAAATAGTTTATTTTGCAAGGATTTATTAAATTAATCAAAATTGCCAAAAACGGAGAGATTTAACTTGTCTAAATATATTTTTGTATTAAATACATGCTGTTTTTTGAACATTTTATTCAGCAAAGAATGCTATTTATTCATTTATTTATTTATTTACTTATTTATTTATTTATGTCATGTAAAATACTGTAAATCAATAATTAAATTAATCAAAATTGCCAAAAAAGAGAGATTTAAATTGTTTAAATATATGTCTGTATTAAATAAATGCTGTTTTTTTAACCTGTATTCAACTAAGAATCCTGTAAAATAATATTTATTTATTTATTTACTTATGCATTGATTTATTTATTTATTTATAAAATAGCTTATTTTGCAAGGATTTATTAAATTAATCAAAATTGTCAAAAAAGAAGAGATTTAACTTGTTGAAATATATTTCTGTATTAAATAAATGCTGTTTTTTGAACATTTTATTCAGCAAAGAATCCTGGAGAAAAATATTTATTTATTTATTTACTCATTTATGTCATGTAAAATACTGTAAATCAATAATTAAATTAATCAATGTTGCCAAAAAAGGAGAGATTTAAATTGTTTAAATATATTTCTGTATTAAATAAATGCTGTTTTTTAAAACATGTATTCAGCAAAGAATCCTGTAAAATAATATTTATTTATTTATTTACTTATTTATTTATTTATTTATTTATAAAATACTTTATTTTGCAAGGATTTATTAAATTTGTCAAAATTGCCAAAAAAAGGAGAGATTTAACTTGTCGGAATATATTTCTGTATTTAAAAAAATGCTGTTTTTTTTAAAACATTTTATTCATCAAAGAAAGCTGTAGAAAAATATTTATTTATTTATTTATTTATTTACTTATATAAAATATTTTATTTTAAAGGAATTTATTAAATCAAAATTGCTAAAAATGAGAGATTTAAATTGTATAAATATATTTATGTATTAAACAAATGCAGTTTTTTTTTTACATTTTATTTATTTATTTATTTATTTGATATAAAATACTTTATTTTGCACACTGTAAAACACAATAAGTTAGGGTAACTCAAACCATTTGCATTTAAGTTCAAAAACTAATCCTAGTGAGTACTGTGAACTTAATCAACTTAAGTAAGTGAAGCAATTTGAGCACAGTAAAACCCAATAAATGAAGAGAACTCAAACAATTGAAGGAAACATATTGCTACAAAAAAGTTAAAAACGAATCTATATGAGTACTGTGAACATTTAAGCTGAAGTAATGAGGTATTTAATTCACTCATTACCTTCAACACTGAGTTCAAAACTCTTTTCAAATGAGTAGAATGAACTTTCAGTCAATGTTGAGTTAACTACACTCATTTCATTTCATAAAGTTGACTGTTGAGTTTCACACTGCAGGAATGTATTAAATTAATCAAAATTGCCAAAAATAGTGAGATTTAAATTGTTTAAATATATTTCTGTATTAAACTGACTCAGCGATGTGTTTTTTTCTTTTAAACCCTTTAACAGGCATTGTTAACGCCTGCTTGACTTTCTGTCCATAGGTAATGATTACAACAGAAAATGCTAGCAGTAGCACAACTTAACCAAAGAATTAGCTTTGATTTTCTCTTTTACCATAAAATTTAATTGTTAAATGTAAAAAATTGTAACAATTGTTAAATCAAAAGAATAAATTACAGCTTAGTATATATACAAATAAAAGCACATTTCAAATATCCAATATAGTATTATAGTAAATAAATGCTGCCTTATTAAATAGAAGATCATATTCACTCTAAATGTAAAGAATATCAAAATAATTCTCCAATATTATAGTTTCAAATTGAATCAGAGATGTTTTGGGCTCATATTAAAACATGACTTGAATGTATGTTATTTATATAACAGGTAGATTAATAATGCAACAAGAGTAAACTGAATCCATTATTAATGTAAAATAATATCTGTGAAAACTGAACAAAGACTTCAATGCCAGACACTAAAATCATGAAAAGCCCATCAGAGGAATCCACTGGCACAGCATTCACATCCATTACACATTTACACAGAATATCTGGCAACAACACCTGTAAAAGAGTTGACCAGAATGTAGATGATATTGTTTTTTATATCTGAAATTGAAAATAATACAGAAAATAGATGCTTCATGCAAATGTTTATTTAATTAGTAGAGTAAACACACAAAGATAAGACAGCTAGGCTTCATTATTTGATGATAATTAAAGCTGAATGTCTGATTCAGGAGGCAGAGATACTCAAAAATAGTCTTTAAGCTCTTATTTTCATGATAAAACGTCTCTAAATAATTTTTTTATTTTGGAAAATAATAGAAGGTTTATCTTGAAGATGCAAAACTACTATCAGCTACTAGTGAAACTAATAAAGTGTGCAAAAATGTCAAATTTCTAAACTCCTGGCAACCGAAAACATGCACAGACACAGTGTTTATTCATAAATCAGAGGAATCCACTGGCACAGCATTCACATCGATTACACATTTACACAGAATATCTGGCAACCACACCTGTAAAAGAGTTGACCAGAATGTAGATGATATTGTTTTTTATATCTCAAATTGAAAATAATACAGAAAATAGATGCTTCATGCAAATGTTTATTTAATTAGTAGAGTAAACACGCAAAATAATGATAATTAGACTTCATTATTTGATGATAATTAAAGCTGAATGTCTGATTCAGGTGGCAGAGACACTCAAAATAGCTATAGCGGAGTCTTTAAGCTCATATTTTTAGGATAAAACATCTCTAAATATCTTTTGTATTTCTAAAAATATTAAAATATTTATCTTGGAGATGCAAAACTACTATCAGCTACTGGAAAAACTAATAAAGTGTGCAAAAATGTCAAATTTCTAAACTCCTGGCAGCCGAAAACATGCACCAACACAGTGTTTATTCATAAATCAAGCTTTACAGCGACACATGAACCTTATTTGCATTGACAATCTGTGAAAACTGAACAAAGACATCGATGGCAGACACAAAAATCATGAAAAACCCATCAGAGGAATCCACTGGCACAGCATTCACATCGATTGCACATTTACACAGAATATCTGGCAACAACACCTGCAATAATCTGGCCACAGATGAGACATCCACCAGCCCTGAACAGTGCAGAGAAGTGTGTGTTTGTTATCAGGTCCTGGTGTTGAAGTGCAGAGGATCAGATGGAGATTCAGTATAATAGATTCACAGAGGAGGAGATTCAGCATGGTGTAGGAGAGTCGCCAGCAGCTCCGTCCAATTCAATTTAAGGGATCAAAACAGCAGTGGTTCCCTTTGAAGACACTGGGGGCTTTAATTAGTCAAAGAGTGGCATTTGATCTGGTGCTGAAGCTGCACATGCTCTGAACACACTGATGATGATGAGGCTGCGGACAGACAGACACGCTTTAATCAAACTCTCAAAATAACACTGATAACACTCTCAAAATGATGCCTTGTATTAACCCAATGCTGGGTCAAAATTGGGTGAAATGACCAAATTTGAACAAACTCAACTCAGTTATATGGAGAACAGCAAGAGAAATGTTTTTATTGAAACACTGATAAACTCTAGGGTGGCACGGTGGCTCAGTGGTTAGCACTGTTGCCTCACAGCAAGAAGGTTGCTGGTTCGAGTACCGGCTGGGTCAGTTGGTGTTTCTGTGTGGAGTTTGCATGTTCTCCCTGTGTTGGTGTGGGTTTCCTCCGGGTGCTCCGGTTTCCCCCACAGTCCAAACACATGCGCTATGGGGGAATTGATGAACTAAACTGGCCGTAGTGTATGAGTGTGTGTGTGTGTTTCCCAGTACTGGGTTGTGGCTGGATGGGCATCCGCTGTGTAAAACAAATGCTGGAATAGTCGGCGGTTCATTCCGCTGTGGTGACCCCTGATTAATAAAGGGACTAAGCTGAAAAGAAAATGAATGAATAAATGATAAACTAAAAATAATACGGTTAACACTTTTAAAATGATGGGTTGCATTAACCCAATGCTGGGTCAAAATTGAGTCCAATATAAACAAACTCAACTTTGATGGACAAACTCAACTCAATCATATAAAGTTTTTTTTCTTTTTTAATGAAACACTGATAAACTCTCAAAATAGCACTCTGATAACACTTTCAAAATTATGGGTTATATTAACCTAATGCTAGGTCAAAATTGGGTTAAATGACCAATATGCATAAAATCAACTCAATGGAGAACAGCTAGAGAAATGTTTTAGTTTTTTATTGAAACACTGATAAACTCTAGGGCAACACAGTGGCTCAGTGGTTAGCACTGTGGCCTTACAGCAAGAAGGTCACTGGTTTGAGTCTCGGCTGGGTCAGTTGGTGTTTCTGTGTTGGCGTGGGTTTCCTGCGGGTGCTCCGGTTTCCCCCACAAACACATGCGCTATAGGGGAATTGATGAACTAAATTGGCCGTAGTGTGTGTGTGTGTGTGTGTGTAAATGAGTGTGTATGGGTGTTTCCCAGTACTGGGTTGCAGTTGGAAGGGCATCTGCTGTGTAAAACATATGCTGGAATAGTTGGTGGTTCATTCCACTGTGGCAAAAATGAATGAATGAATCAGAGCAAACTATTTCTCGCTTGACCCACCGACCCCATATATCCTGTTTTAATGCCCTCCAGGCGGGGCATTAATTAAAATGAAAACAAACTTTATTACATCACTTTTTCATTCATCAATGAAATAAAATCACAACAAATAAAAACAAAACAGAAACTGTCCTTCTACCACATTACAGACAGCCTCCTTAATACACCAGTGTTGTTGAAACAGGACACACACACACACACACATCTGTTGATCTGATTCAATATGTGCGGCTGAACTCTCCGTCAGTATTGTGTGTTTTCTGGCTCTTCTTATCTCATTTGTTGTGGAACTGGAATTCGATTCTCAGATTACCAGAATCGCACCTCAGCAGGAAATTACTAATGGATTTTGACTGGAATCCCAGAACGGCCGTGTTTGATTTCGCTGAAGGATTACATGGAGGCAGTGTATTGGAAGTATTGAATGGCATCTGAACTTCTGGAGAAAGAAAGATTTCACTCCTTTATTCCTCTACGGCTCTTTCAGCGGCCTGTGCTATTGATATTGCTCAAAGCATCACCTTAAACCCCAAACACAAGGAGGAAATTAATTCAGACTATCGCTAACACACCTTTCACACCTTTTCTGCAGATCGTTGCCATCAGATGTGCTATGCAGTTTTGATTTTTTTAAACTTTGTACTATATATACTGTACTGAGCATAAATGAGTTCACCCCATTTGAAAAATTATTATTTTGATCAGTTTATTAATAAATATTGACAATATATTTCAATATACAAAAATGTTTTTTAATTAACACTTTTTACTAAAATAATCTTGCTGACTTATTTAAAACAAGTTTGGATTTCAGCGGAATGAACCGCCAACTATTCCAGCATATGTTTTACGCAGTAGATGTCCCTCCAGCTGCAACCCAGTGCTGGGAAACACCCATACACACTTTGTCACCTTAGAATTATAAGGTTCTATCTGACATTTTTGTCAAAATCGAGTTATTGACTTATTCCTATCAATTGACAACTTATTTAGATTATGGGATGTTTTTTTATAAGTTGTTTACATTTTAAGACTTTTTATTTAAAAAAAAAAAACAATTGTTACACACAAACTGTTTGCTATGGAATGCTAAAACTTTGAAGCTCAATATCTCAAAATCGATCAGAACACAGATAGAACCTTATAATTCCAAGGTGACGACTTGCATTTACACTCACACACTACAGCCAGTTTAGTTCATCAATTCCCCTATAGCGCATGTGCTTGGACTGTGGGGGAAACCGGAGCACCCGAAGGAAATCCACACCAACACGGGAGAACATGCAAACTCCACACAGAAACACCAACTGACCCAGCCGGGACTCGAACCAGAGACCTGAGTGCTGTGAGGCCACAGTGCTAACCACTGAGCCACCGTGACACCCTTGATTAAAACATACTGGAACAAAATCCACAAAGTAGTCTAGAAGATTATTGGTAAACCTTTTGCCTTATCTCCAAGAAAATGTATGCTTTTGCTGTGGTCCTCTCCTAACATTCCTTTGGTCAGTATGTGGTTGAATCAGATTACCGTTTTCTTACCCTTAGCAAAACAGACTCATGACTTGCATCAAAAATCTGATGATTTCCAGCATATCTGGAACCCCTGTGAATATTAACCTTCATAAAAGACTTGAGCTATTAGCTGATGGATGATTGTGTAATAGATGGCTGTATTATTGTATATGATGACTTAAGACACCTTGACCACTGTTTTGTCATTGCAAATCTTTAAAAAAATGTGACGTGTATGTATATATATATATATATATATATATATATATATATATATATATATATATATATATATATATATATATATATATAATATATATATACACAACAGTTTTGTCTGGTTCTTGAATCTGATTGGTTAATAACAGTGTGATATTCTGCCAGTAACAGCACTCTTACAGCCTCTTAAACATTCACTCTTGTGTATTGCTCCGCCCACATACAGCAACAGGCAGAGGACACTCTACAGTTTGACAAATATTGCAGCTGTTGGACAACATCATGTACCTTTGAGGCTTTTTTAGGTGAGAATGTAGTTGTTTAGATTCCAACTATGCAGTTTATTTATAAGGAAAATTGCCTATTTTAAATACTTATAATTTCTGAGAGACAGCGCGTCGGCGGCCATTAGCCTGTCATTGAGCAGAGCAAAGACAGTTGACGTTGTCCATCCACAAGATGGCGACAGAGACCACATAATAAGCCCTTTGAGGAGGAAAAATACAGCGTAATTTTGAACTACAGCTGATAAATCATTATAGAACAGGTGAGTGACATTCTAAGTTGATCTCTCTTGTTTGTTGTAGTGCTGTATTTATACCAGAGTAATTGTAGTGTGTTGAGTGTGAGATGGGACTCATCTTAAAGTCTTAAAACCTGATAGCCCGTTTCAAATGAGTCTTCTGTTTTCGCTACTGCAGACAAGTTCAGTAAACAGAAAGAAAGAAGAAATGCCCGCATGTGTTTAACGTTTTTCCTTATCACAAACACAACAGTAATCTGGAAAAATACAGCGTAATTTTGAACTACAGCCGATAAATCATTGTAAAACAGGTAAGAGACACTCTAAGTCGATCTTCTCTCTCTTGTGTATGTTGTAGTGCTGTATTTTTACCACAGTAATCTGCTAGTGTTTGCTTTGCTTTGGCTTTTTCGGGGTTAATTATTGTGATCTCCCGATTGCAACAGAGAAATACTGGGAAATCTCAGTAGACTGATGGCATTCCATGCTGTTCAGCCTTATAATCTTAAAATGTGAGCTAAATCAGCTGTTTTGTCTTCACTTTAGACATTGCGCTAGAGAATCATTCAAACACTAGCTCTACAGTGACGGTGAATGAGCAGCGGTTTTTGCTGTTCTGATGTCAGCTGCAGATGTGAATGAATGGCGGAAGAAAGTAGTTCCTTTTACAAAAGGGTTTTGAGAGACTCTGTGTTTGATTTTCTTTTTTATATAAACGATTATGCTGTCGAACTGTTGTATAAATGCAATATCACATTCGTAGCAGTGCCATATGGCTGTATGTCGTCACTGGTGGGACACTAAGGCACTCTGTCGGTGGCCTCAAGCCAATGCACACCTCCCACCAGTGCCGATATACAGCCATATCGTACTGCTACAAGTGTGATATTGCTCATATATATATATATATATATATATATATATATATATATATATATATATATATATATATATATATATATATATATATATATATGGCTATTACAGCAGATGCAATTTCTCAAAGACAACCTATTTTTGCAGTTGTTGATATAAAACAAACTGTTATAAGTTTGCATTAGCACCAAAAAATTAAATAAAAAAATCAGTGTGACGATAAAATACTGCACTTATTACTTTACTGTTTAACATGTGTGAGCAGGAGTCCATTAAAATGCAATCCATGCATCTAATTTGACTTTACATCAGGGGTGTCGAAACTCGGTCCTGGAGGGTCGGTGTCCTGCTGAGTTTAGCTCCAACTTGCTTCAACGCACCTGCTAGGAAGTTTCTAGTACAGGGGTGGGCAAACTCGGTCCTGGAGGGCCAGTGTCCTGCACAGTTTAGCTCCAACACTAATCAAACACACCTGAACATGCTAATCAGTGTCTTCAAGATCACTAGAAATCTAAAAGCAGGTGTGTTTGATTAGAGTTGGAGCTAAACTGTGCAGGACACCGGCCCTTCAGGACAGAGTTTGCCCACCCTTGTTCTAGTATATCTAGTAAGAGCTTGATTCGCTGGTTCAGGTGTGTTTGATTAGGGTTGAAGCTAAACTCTCCAAGACACCAGCCCTCCAGGACCGAGTTTGGACACCCCTGCTTTACATGTAGGATATATAAAGGATATGTATGATATATGTCTTTCAAACACTTTAAATGTCTGTGGTGTTTTACATCGGCTGGTTTCAGAACTCTGAATGAACATTTTATCTATGTGGGACTGCAATCAGAATGGTATGAACCATTATAGGGGTGGTCAAATGTAAATTGTTATTATCTATTATATCAGAGCAAACTATTTCTTATTATTTAAAGGGATAAACCCCAATACATTTTGTTTTGGCGTTGATCAAGCATTAATTATGGGTTGAAACCCTCCCAAATCCCACTGTAATTTGCACCCTGGTCTCGAGGGCTATGACTGAGAATTGCTTCTGTATAGGGTTAAACAGTGTTTTATAAGTGTTCATCATTACTTACTAGTATGGAGCCCGAGATCAGGTAAAAAACATATAGATATACTGATCTGAAATCATCTGAAATCTCTCGACTTTGGCTTTTTTATATGTGCTCAAAATCACTAGATTAAAGCAAATAATTCCTCAAGGTTTTGAAGCTTCATGTAGTCGTGTCCATCACTAGTGAAATATTTCTCTCCATTTGCTTTCTTGAGTCCACAGCTAATTCTCCATCACATCTTTCTGTTATGTGGTGTTAAAGTACTTGGTCTTGATAATTCCAGCTCATCATCGCTACGGTGATTTATAATAAAACAGATCTCTTCACGAGGTGTGAACTTTCTCCAACACAGGTATTCATCAAAACTTTATTAAAGCGAGTCGGGCTAATTTATCTCCCGCAGGACTTTAATTAAACATCGGAGAATGATTTATTCAGCATATGGGTCTGACTTACCTCTAATATCAATCCTGGAGCACTACAAATCCTGCAAATCCTCAACCTGTTGGAGATCAGCGTCGGCTTTCATCAGAGACACAAAAATACAGATCTGAGCATAGACGTAGAGATTCAGTCCTGATCAAATAGACTAAAAAAGTTCTGATCACAAAAGTCATTACGGTGAATATTCATCATGTACACTCTTACTGTCTATGTTTCCATATGTTACTTAAGTGATATGCGCCTACAGGTGGGTCAAAAGCATGCGTATACATTGCTTATTACACAAACAGGGATGCGCAGCAGCACACAAACATCTTAAAAATCATAAAGTTTTCAAAAGTGCTGCTATTCTGGGCTCGCTGTGAACTCATAATCACAAGTGTGAATGAGTGCAGGAGTGTATAGTATCTGACCAAGCACACAGCGCCACCTATTGACTCACAACTGCAAGACACAGCTTATGCACACTGTCACTATGTTTCCATCCAAAGATATCAAATACATTTAAGCGCAAAAGCTGAAGTATGGCATAACACATTCGTAAATAAAGCAGCATTTCCATTCAGTGAGAAACAAGCGAGGGCCACTTCTTGATAATCTGGTGCAAATATTGCAGAGAGAAGTGTAGTTTAGTGTGTTGGGATTTGCCACTGTGGTGTTTTTTCTTCTGTAATAAATGAGTTGCGCCTCAGAAGACGAAGCGTAATGAACGCGGTGAATGCGGTGGCTTTTGGAGGCATGAGACGGGAGCGCAGACAGATGCTCAAGACAGTTCTGGAGGGAATAATAATAGAAGAATACTGAAGCACTGTGATGACGGACTGACGGAGGACTGAGGCCTTTTACAATCAGCTCAACAACATTTCAGATCTTTTATACAATGTAAAGCTGGAATCATGGAAAGCTGCAAACTCTATTAATGGCGCAAAGACCCTCACACACACATTTATATCTGAGCATCATCTGTCAAAAACTAAATCACAGCACAAACTCTAAGACGCAGAGTTTATTCAGTAAATCTACTTTAATTAATCAAGTTTATCCTACTGAATTGTGTGCATACGTCTTTTTATTTCAAAATGTGCATGAAGATATGTGGACAGAAACATCACTGTCGTCATGAATCTTTTCACCAGGGAAAATGTTCTTTATTTTTAGTTCACGCCAGTCACACATGTACCCTGAGTCTGTCATAGCCACATATCTCTCACCATCATTAACTTGTTGTCCTGCATTAAAGTGATGAATCCTGCAGTGTTCAGTACAGTTACCTAATACAATCTGTGCTGAATGTGAATAAAACATCACTGCATCAAACAGTCAGCCTAAAATTAGTTTCCAAAGATGCTTCAGTCTATTTTTGGTCAGTGCTGAAGACATCAGCGAGAAGATAAAAAGCATGAAACTTTATTCAAGTTCTTCTGGGACGAGCTGTTACATCAAAACACATGGAGCTCAGTGGAGGAGCAGCTGCTTCATTCATATCAATGGATATTTCCCTTTTTTATCATCAGCAGCTCTATTTGAAGTTTGATTACGCTGCAATCTTAAAAATAAAAAGTTATTTATTGGGATCAATCCACAGAACATCCAAAGAACATTTTTAACATTTCAGGTAATAAAAAATAAAGGTTTTTTATTGGTATTAATGTTTCCTTGAAGAACCCATAACATCTGACATCTAAGTGTTTTTTTATTATTTAGTCAAAATTATTTATCTTCCTGTAAATTTTTTTTAATACAAAATCAAAATATTTACATATACACTGACTGGCCACTTTATTAGGTACACCTTACTAGTACGGGGTTGGAACCTCCTTTTGCCTTCAGAATTGCTTTAATCCTTGGTGGCAGAGATTCAACAAGCTACTGGAAATATTCCTCAGAGATTTTGCTTCATATTGTCATGATAGCATCACACAGTTGCTGCAGATTTGTCGGCTGCACATCCATGATGCCAATCTCCCGTTCCACCACATCCCAAAGGTGCTCTATTGGATTGAGCTCTGCTGACTGTGGAGGCCATTTGAGTACAGTGAACTCATTGTCATGTTCAAGAAACCAGTCTGAGATGATTGGTGCTTTATGACATGGTGCGTTATCCTGCTGGAAGTAGCCATCAGAAGATGGAGACACTGTGGTCATAAAGGGATGGACATGGTCAGCAACAATACTCAGGTAGGCTGTGGCGTTGACACCATGCTCAATTGGTACTAATGGACCCAAAGTGTGCCAAGAAAATCTCCCCCACACCATTACACCACCACCACCAGCCTGAACTGCTGATACAAGGCAGGATGATCCATGCTTTCATGTTGTTATGGCCGAATTCTGACCCGACCATCCGAATGTGGCAGCAGAAATGGAGACTCATCAGACCAGGCAACGTTTCTCCAATCTTCTATTGTCCAGTTTTGGTGAGCCTGTGTGAATTGTAGCCTCAGTTTCCTGTTCTTAGCTGACAGGAGTGGCACCCGGTGTGGTCTTCTGCTGCTGTAGCCCATCCGCCTCAAGGTTGGACGTGTTGTGTGTTCAGAGATGCTCTTCTGCAGACCTCGGTTGTAATGAGTGCTTATTTGAGTTACTGTTGCCTTTCTATCAGCTGGAACCAGTCTGGCCATTCTCCTCTGACCTCTGGCATCAACAAGGCATTTGCGCCCACAGAACTGCCGCTCACTGGATATTTCCTCTTTGTCGGACCATTCTCTGTAAACCCTAGAGATGGTTGTGCGTGAAAATCCCAGTAGATCAGCAGTTTCTGAAATACTCAGAGCAGCCCGTCTGGCACCAACAACCATGCCACATTCAAAGTCACTTAAATCCCCTTTCTTCCCCATTCTGATGCTCGCTTTGACCTGCAGCAGATCGTCTGGACCATGTCTACATGCCTAAATGCATTGAGTTGCTGCCATGTGATTGGCTGATAAGAAATTTGCGTTATTGAGCAGTTGGACAGGTGTACCTAATAAAGTGACCAGTTAGTCTATACTATATATATATATATATATATATATATATATATATATATATATATATATATATATATATATATATATATATATATATATATACATGCATACACAAGCTTTTATTTTGGATGTGATTATTTGCGATTAGTCTTTTGACCACACTAGACTGATTCAGATGCAGTCGATGTGACCAATACAATCGGTTTTCGTCACAGATACCTCTTGCCATTGACTTGATGTGTACTGTTCTTAAAGCATTAGTTTACCCAAAAATGAAAATTATCCATTGTTTACTTAGCTTCAAGGCATCCTATGTGTATTTGACTTTATTTTTCCAGTCAAGTCCAATCTGAGAAATTAAATAACATTATCAGAACATTTTATCAGAAAGAAACGCACTCCTGTCCAGCTGATGGTGTTGATGCAACGGCAAGTTCTCTTGAAAAAGGAGAAGAAGAAAACACATGTTTGTGTGCAAATGTTTTCTTCAGAAGGACTTTTTAAAGTTTTAAATAGGGATGTTTATCTTATAAAAACACATGGATTCACTAAAGAAGACCTTACTTATCCCCAGACCTACGTGAGGCACATTTTTATTATGAATGGATGCACTTTATTGCTATTGAAGAAGCCTCTATATTTATTTTTAACTCCAATTGGATTCCACTGAAAGAAGAATGTCCTATACAGCTAGGATGCCTTTAGGGTGAGTAAACCATGGCATAATTGTCATTTATGGTTGAGCTAATCTTGTAAGAGTATGTGATGTGCTGATCAATTGTCCTATTCAGATTGCATTCACGATATTGAGGTAAAGTTGGTTATATATTCGCACATTCGTTCATTTTTGAACAGTGACAACTTGTGTCCCTATATTGTTTATTATGCTGCTTTGAATATTGGGTCTGAAATTGCACGTAGGAATGAATTAAAGCAACATGAGCACCATTTAGTTGACTGTGAACAATGTTGTACATTGAAGTGTGGTTTGTTTACAAACTAATTTCGAGAGGATCACGTGCTTATGATTGAACACAGCTGGTATCGCTTAACTCTGCATATTGCGCCAATCAGATGAACACAGACACACTATAAATTACCAGAGCGCTTGGCTCCAGTCATCTTCGTTTGAACAATCCCCCCTTCCACCCCTACTCCTCCCCTTCTCCGATAGGGCGGCACGGTGGCCAGTGGGTAGCACTGTTTCCTCACAGCAAGAACGCCGCTGGTCCATTTCCCTCCGGGTCGGTTGGTGTTTCTGTGCGGAGTTTGCATGTTCTCCCCGTGTTCGCGTGGGTTTTTCCAGGGTTCTCCGGTTTCCTCCCACCGTTCAAAGACAGGCACCATAGAAAAAATTGACTAATCAAAATAGCATTCTAAGGCAACTCTTAGCCAGACATATACAGTAGTTCACAGCAAGGGAGTTCTCGAGACCACCTGAGCTCAGACTCTCCTGTCGCCCTACAAACGGGAGGAAGCCCCGAGCTCAAGGATATTCTGAGCTCAGGGCTCTCTCCCTGGACAGCATGCCAAACACGCTTTATTACCAATCATCACCTAAGTGTGAACTCTTGAATTGAGGTAAAGTTGTTTTTATATTTGCACATTGTTGAACATTGACACCTTGTCACACGTTCCCTATATTGTTTATCATGCTTCTTTGAATGTTGTGTCTGAAATCATATGTAAGAATGACTTCAAAACAACATGAGCACTAATTAAGTGACTGTGAACAATGTTTTACAGTGATAGTCATCGGCTGCTAATATGATTTCACTTATTAGAATTTGCAAACAATACTTTACTGAAATGAGATTATTAAGGAGAAAGTCTGAATGTGCAAATATAAAACTAACTTTAGCTCAATATTCATAACTGCTAAATGATTCATGCTAAAATGCTTCCTTGTGTTTAATGAAATGTGTTGAGATGTTAAACCATTCTGCTTGACTGAAGAGCTGAACTGAACACTGAACACACCATTCCGTCATTCAACATCAGTCTGCAAATGTGTGTGAGCGTCTGGGTTAATGACTTTTCTAAAGGCTAATGGAAGTCAGGACTGAAGGTGAAGCACTGGCATGACATATCTATCTGTCTGACAGGGAACTCTGTGTGTGGATTTGTTGCTTGGCATGTTTTTGGTGAATTTCCAATTCTCTGTTTGCTTACCAGATATGAGATTAATAAATTAAGGTAAAGTTGGTTATATATTTGCGCATTCGTTCATTGACACGCTCTGTATATTGTTTACCGTGGTACTTTGAATGTTCGGTCTGAAATCGCATGACTTCAAAACAACATTAGCACTATTTAGTTGATTGTGAACAGTGCTGGACTTTGATAGTCATTAGCTGCTAATATGATTTCACTGTTTAGAATTTGGGGGCGTCACCGTGGCTCAGTGGTTAGCACTGTGGCCTCACAGCAAGAAGGTCACTGGTTCGAGTCCCGGCTGGGTTAGTTGGTGTTAATGTGTGGAGTTTGCATGTTCTCCCGTGTTGGTGTGGGTTTCCTCCGGGTGCTCCGGTTTCCCCCACAGTCCAAACACATGCGCTATAGGGGAATTGATCAACTAAATTGGCTGTAGTGTGTGAGTGTGTGTGTGTGTGTGTGTGTGTGTGTGTGTGTGTGTGTGTGTGTGTGTGTGTGTGTGTGTGTGTGTGTGTGTGTGTGTGTGTGTGTGTGTGTGAATGAGTGTGTATGAGAGTTTCCCAGTACTGGGTTGCAGCTGGATGGGCATCCGCTGCATAAAACATATGCTGGAATAGTTGGTGGTTCATTCCCCTGTGGTGACCCCTGGTCAGTAAGGGGACTAATCCACAGAAAATAATTGAATGAATGAATGAATGAGTATTATATAGAACATATAGTCTGATACGAGGGTGTCCAAACTCAGTCCTGGAGGGCCGGTGTCCTGCTGAGTTTAGATCCAATCCCAATCAGACACACCTGGGCTAGCTAATCAAGCTCTTACTAGGCTTTCTAGAAACATCCATGCAGGTGTGTTGAGGCAAGTTGGAGCAAAATCTGCAGAACACAGGCCCTCCAGGACCCAGTTTGGTCTTCAAGCATATGTTGTTATTGTAATGAGTTGGGATGGCAACAGAGGTGAGGATCAAAATGCAGCTTTATTTGAGAATCGTCAGGCAGGCAAAGGTCAAAACAGGAGCATACAGGTAATCCAGAGAGTATGGGCCAATATAAGCTTCTGGCGGTATGATAACCTTTAATAAAATAATCACAGTATTGGGATTACTGCTCTGAAATATATTCTTTTTAAATGTCTGGGTAAAACCAGAAACTTTTCCCCCCTTTGAACACAATATATATTTTAATTTGGGAAACATTTAAGATATTTTGTTACAGTAAACATGTCAGACTGAATAATTCAAATCAATCATTGACTTCTGCGGTCTTCGTTAGTTTGAAAACACAGAATTCATTACAATTAAATCCGCATCTTTAGAGATCTTTCCTGCTGGAGATACTGTTGTTCAAAAAAAACATAACAAATAAATAAAACATATTCTTACATGTACTGTACAATAGGAACGGTATAACAGAACATTTTAGCAGTTTTAAAACCTTGACTTTTCCAAACCTTGATAACGATTATCATCCCATGCCTACCAGAGAGTGGTTGATATAAACAGGCACTCTAAATGTTTCGTTCATTCACTTTCTTTCAGTGCAGTGCCTAATTTATCAGGGGTCGCCACAGTGGAATGAACCGCCAGCTATTCTGGATTATGTTTTATGCAGCGGATGCCTATCCAGCCACAACCCAGTACTGGGAAACACCCATACTCTAAGCGTTTACATAATAAATATTTATTCACTTTTGAAGAGCCCACATTAATAACATTGTGCATGTTCAGTATTACAATATATTGAATTATTGACTAACAGAATATGTCTAGGTGATACATACAGATGAAGTCAAAATTATTTGCCCTCCAAATATTTCCCAAATGATGTTGAACAGATTCAGGAATTTCTCACAGTATTTCCTCTAATATTTTTTCTTCTGGAGAAAGTCTTATTTGTTTTATTTCTGCTAGAATAAGAGCAGTTTTTAACTGTTTTAAACTCATTTAAGGTCAATATTATTAGCCCCCTTAAGCAATATTTGTGTTGGATTGTCTACAGAACAAACCACTGTTAAACAATGACTTGCCTAATTACCCTAACTTTACCCTAATTACCCTAGTTAAGCCTTTAAAGCAATCTTTAAACTGCAAAATTGTTGTGCTCGCTTGCCAGATTTGAGATTAATAATTACTCAATATACAGTATATGATGTTATGTGGTGATTTATTCATTTTCCTTCAGCTTAGTTCCTTATTTATCAAGGGTTCCCACAGCGGAATGAATTGACAACTATTCCAGAATATATTTTACTCAGCGGATGCCCTTCCAGCTGCAACCCATCACTGGGAAACACCCATACACACTCATTCACACACTCATAAACTACAGCCAATTTAGTTCATCAATTCCCCTATCTACTTGTTTAGTGTGACATCATACGAAGCGGCTTCCAGGTCCAAGCGCTCTATTAATCTGTGTGGAGAGACTCAACAAGTGGTAATAATGCGTTTACAGAGCGCAGTAATACTTTAGAAAATCACAATTGCAATATATATATCCATGGCTAATGTCCGACAGCCTGAAAGTGATTCATTATTTATAAATTGTTAAAATATTGATGTCTGTGATGCAGAAAGTCCAGAGACTGTCGTGTACGGCATGATTTTATATAAAATCCACTTTAATATGTGAAAAAAAGTTAAAAAGTGGTCATAAGTTAATATTTTCTCGAACGAAATGAGCAGTGGCTTGGACCCAGAATCATATTTCATACATCATGACCTAACAAGTGGATAGCGCATGTGTTTGGACTGCCAGCACCCGAAGGGAAACCCACACCAACACGAGGAGAACATGCAAACTCCACACAGAAAAATCAACTGACCCAGCCGAGACTCAAACCAGCCGCCTTCATGCTGTGAGGCCACAGTGCTAAACACTGAGCCATCGTGCCGCCTTTATAATCATTAAATAACCCGAATCATACGCTATCTTATAGTTTATGATGTGCTCTACATATATTGAGTAATTATTAATCTAAAATCTGGCAAGCGAGCGCAGCACTGCAAGGCTGGAGTCGTAAATCAGGCCAGAAATTAAAACTAAATCTCATCTCCACATTACAATCCATGAAGGGCCTATTTTATATCCCGATGCAGCAGTAAATGATGAATGAGGATTGATTGTGGAGCTTCGCTTATGTTCACCTGAAGGTTGAGTGCTGTTAAATATAATGATGAGACCTGAATTTCACCTCTGCTTTGATGCTTTTTATTTTTTATTATTAAATGACTTCCTTATCCTGCGCAGTGTTGCGTTAGGATGATAGCATTATCTAACTGTTAAGAGTCTGATCTAGAATCAGCACTCGTGACATTATCATTACAGCTCCCTTGATGTTCAAATGATATGATTTCAGCCACTTGATATATTATTTATGAGTCTTTTTACTTCTTTTTCAGTCAAGCATTGTGTTTGAGAGCTTTCTGTGGGGCTGGAGGGACTTGTCTGCATTTTCTCAGGCTCACAGCTTGCGTTTCACATGAATATGCACAATTAAATGCTGTTTCCTGCTTAATTTGAGCTTGATTAGCAATCGATGCTTTAATAAAATGATTCTATGCTCACAGGTGAAATTAATCTTGATTTTCTGTTGTTTTCTGCTTCATCTTAAGCTCTTCACTGATATGGATGTCACAGTAATCGAGTGTCATAAATAGATTAGATTATTCCATTTATTACCGCATGATAGTTCATAGGTTTAGGGGTGGCACAGTGGCTCAGTGGTTAGCACTGTCACCTCATAGCAATAAGGCCGCTGGTTTGAGCCTCAGCTGGGTCAGTTGGTGTTTCTGTGTGGAGTTTGCATGTTCTTTACGTCTTTAAATGCAGCCATACGTACCTCTGACTTCATAATTTGCGGTCTCCAGAAACGTACATAGGACTGCGTTTTCAGAATGAGCCTGTGTTGTACCTATGCTTTAGTCAGCAGTATATCTCTCAATAGCAATCCCTATAATCTGTCATAGGCCCTAACTAAACCAGGGGATTTCTCGAGATCTACCCGAGCTCAGACTCCCCTCTTGCCCTTCAAATGGGATGGAGCCCCGGGCTCGAGGATCTTCTGATCTCAGGGCTCTCTCCCGGGACAGCATGCCAAACACACTGTATTATCATCATCGGCTAAGTGTGAACTCTTGAATTGAGGACAAAAAAATCACGAAATAAGTTTTGCAAAGTTTAGTGAATGAGTGACGTCTGGATGTCATCTGTTGTGGATTGAGGAGGAGAGCGATGTTTGGGATGAAAGTCAGAGAGAGACTGGTTATGAGACTGTAAATACGGCTCGTCCCGCATGAGTCTGTCTGTTTTTGGCCTGTTGTTTGGTTGAGCTTCTGGATTTACGCTGCTCTCAGTAGTGGAAAAGAAAAGACAGAGAGTCAAGAAACTGAAAGCCTTGTGTGTTCAGAGACTCTGCATTTCTGCTGAGTGAAAGCTTTCATTCGGGAACTATAGGTAAACCCTCAGTAACTCATCTGTCATCATTTAAAGGTGCAGAATGTCAGTTCGACACCCAGTGGTTGAACTAGGTATTGCACTCCTGGTTCAAAACACATGCAAGCGCAGGTTGCCAGATTGATGTCACCAACAAGTCGTGTTCTAAATAAAAGCAACGCCGTGCGATAGAAGGAATATGTTTCATATTAAAAGAAGTTTTTGTCCTGACCAACACCTAAAATTTATTTTTTAGAAACAGCTTCTATTTCTCATAAACTGATGAGCCCACATATTTAATTTCCTTCGTTAAGCACAAAGATTTGTCTAAACTATTTCTAAATTCAGTTCTAATCTCCAGCAAAGGAATAAATGAACAATAATAATGAAGTGTGGTCAAACAACTGAGTTATATCCAAACACACGTCCTGTTCTTATGCCCCATATGGTGATGCAGACAGCTCCAAAACCCCACAGCTGGACAAATCTACACTTGTGTTTATTAAAACAGATATAAATCTGCAGATAATCAATAATCCTGCTAATAATAATAACATTATACAGATGCAGATCGTCATGAATAAACTGAAGAAGCCCCCCGAGGTGAAGAAGGCATGGAGGCAGTGGTGTTTATACTGATGTAGAAAATCATCATTTCTGGATCATTTTAATTGTTTTCATCTGTAGAGATATTTGTGTGTTGCTGATCATCCTGTGTGTGTTCAGCAGTGTGTAAGCGTCCTGTATAGATGCATAACTAACACACTCTGCTGGACTTTAGTCAGCTTTTAGTTGGTCAATGGTGCGGTCTATTTCAGTTCCTCAAAATAACAACACACCAACAATGCGCCTTAACACACCTCCTTTATAGACCGAAACACCCACGAGGAAATGAATTTGCTATTTAAACAACGTGGAGCAAAACGTGAACAATACTGTTGCGCTGGTCTGAAAATAGCCACAAATCATGCCAAACACGTCTTGCGCCTTATTGCACTGGGTGTATGATAGGGCCTATACAAGTCTGAATTATTCGCCCCCTCTATATATTTTTTCTGTATAATTTCTGTTTAACAGAGCAGATTTCTTCAACACATTTCTAATCATAATAGATTTAATAACTCATTTCTAATAACAGATTTATTTTCTCTTTGTCATGATGACAGTAAATAATATTAGACTAGATATTCTTCAAGACACTAGTATTCAGCTTAAAATGAGATTTAAAAGCTTACCTAGGGTAATCAGGGTAAAGTTAGGGTAAGTAGGCAACTCATTGTATTATGTCAGGGCGATATTGCAAAAAAAATAATCATGATATCATGTTTCATATCATTCAATATCGGTAATTATTGAATATATTTTAACAATACATTTAGGAATATTAGGATTTATTTATTTTACCACTTTATTTTAATTTACCAACATCACTAAGGTAAATAGTTTTAATTGTCAAAAACAAAAATATTTGATCAAAATATCTGATCTCTTTATAATAAAATAAACAGAAGTGTTCAAGAGACTCGTAAACTTGATAAATGAAATGTAGAAAGTGTGTGCAATGGTGAAGGTAGATCAACATCTGTAAGGTGTGAATAATAATGACACAGTAAACCTCAAACTCTGTCAACAACACTAATTATGGTGATCAAATTACAGCATTACAGATTGTGAAGTTGAATGACTACATTATCCCCTATGGCAAAAGCTCTTTCAGATGGGGAGCTAGTGGTGGGATGCACAAGAAAAAAAAAGCAAAAAGCCACTCTGACGACATCCTTACATCCTTTTTTTATTTACAATCTCCTCACTGCTGCTACACGGCACTCATTTTCACATGTGTTGCTATACCTGAAAATCCTTCACCATTTTCTATGGCGTGTCTCGTCACTAGCGGACCATCAAGCGTTTTTTCAAACAGACAAACCATTGCTGCAGCTCTGATGCAAGTTTATGGAGAAAAATAAAAAGCACAGCAGTGTTTGTGTGTCTGAGGTAATTAGTCTGCCATTACTGAACTGTGTATATTCCATACAAAGTGTGAAGCAGATTGTTTAGTCGTACTTGAATTGTGGTGCGCTCGCAGCATTCGCAAAAGTTTTTTAACTAGGTGTATCCAGCCTGATCTCACGAGGAAACGTAAGTATTTTACGTTTTGTCAGTTTAGTGGCTAATTCGTACGAGTTGAGTCGTACGAAAATGTACGATTTTAAAAAGGAGGCGTGGCACCTAACCCCACCCCTAACCCCAACCGTCATTGGGTGATGGGCAAATCGTACTAATTTGTACGAATTAGATCATACGAATTCATACGAATTAGCCACTAATCAAAAAGTTACGAATTGGCCGTGAGATAGCGTTGGTGTATCTGAAAAATGCGCGTGCACACCATGTGCACATCGTACAAACCAAGCGCCTCCATTGGAAATGACCCTAAGCTTATTGGCACTATAGGCGCGCGCTCAGCAGCCACATTTTAATTAAACTATAGCGCTTCATACTGAATCTCCATACCAAACTTTTTATCGTTATTGACAATGGTGTTTGGTCAATGAACACTGATACCAATTTTAACACTCAGCCCTACATTATATAACAGTGGTTTGTTCTTGAGACAATTCAAAACTAAGGCCCCGTTTACACTAGTACACTTAGTTTTAAAACGGCGTTTTAGAATGAAAACGATCCGCGTCCACACTAGCGTTTCACCCAGCGTTTCTGAACAGCTCTCTGTTTACACTAAAATGGTGAAAACGCACATCACGTGACCACACACACACACACACACTCTGGCATGCACTGCAGAGTGCTTTGAGTGCATACCCATATGAGAGCTGTCCTCGTCGAACTGTTCATCAAGGATCTCCCGCTGGATCTAATCTCACTATATTTGTTAAACGTGATATTTAATTCATCTTGTTGTCTATATCTAACTACATATTTCCCGACTTTGGCCTTTTGAATCTGTTACTTGTTCTCAGGTAACGTGTTTTGACTGAGTGCAAAGATAAGTTAGGTTAATATCTTAATTAATATAACCGCGAACACTGATTCTGCACATCTGACTGATTGCTTGCCTTTATTTTCTTTATTGTATAAACTTATTGTGCGTTATACTTTTATAATGGTCATTATTATTTATTAAACTGATATTCAATGTAAGTGAGGGTATGTTTCATATTTTCAATGAAAATGAAAGGAGGCAGTGATGTTATATAGGCTCCGTTTTGTTATAAATATGCATAAAGATGACGCTCATATTATGAAGCCACCTGACGCCTCGACATTTCTGATGTCTGTTTAGTTGCTAATAATATCAAAATGAAAATAGGCAGTTCCTCACATCATGTCTTCATATTATTGTTAAGATACAGCATAGTGAAACAGCGTAGCCAGGGTGATGTGAATGACTTTATAAAGTACACACTCGGGAGTTTGGTTTCCTTATCAATTTGCGAAGTCTGAACTTACAAGGAGAGAATGCAGAACTGAACTGTGTGTAGGCTACTTAATATTGAGGGAAAAGCCCCAATCAGAGAGGCGAATGTCTGAAGCCCCGCCTCCGTTTCAGATGTCTCCGTTTTCCCCCATCCACACTGAGACGGAGCAGCAGCGTTTCAGAATGAAAATGGCCTCTCCAGCGTTTCCAAAACGCTCCATTTTCGGGGCTCGAAAACTCCGGCGTAGTGTGGACGGATGGTGTAACCGTAGCAAAACTTATGCGTTTTAAAACTAAAAAGTATTAGAGTAAACGGGGCCTAATATTGCTGAAGTGGGCTAATAATATTGAGCTTAAAATGGCTTTAAAACAACTAAAAACTGCGTTTATTCTAGCTGAAATAAAACAAATAAGACTTTCTCCAGAGGAAAATAATGATAATTGATATAAAAATAATTGATAAAAGAAATTGGGGCAAATAATTGTGACTTCATCTGTATATGAGCGTCAGGCTCAGCTAACACACTCAGTATTAGAGTATAGGAAGTCTCACCGTCCCACTGAGAATGTCTTGAGTTTCTGAATTGATGTGTTTTCTCCTCCACACTGCGGTGATGTTGTGTAGTTGTGTAGTTTTCTTCTTCTCCTGCACTAATAAGCAGATGTTGAAGCCTGACCCTGCGCTCTTCTGTCTCTCTGCGGCTCCAGGAGCACATCACACACACACTGTTTCCTGTCAGGGTTTGTCAACAGGTGACTGTTAACTAGAATACAGGAGAGGAAATCCAGCATCAGTGTGGCGTCACAGTCAAACTGCAGTGTGTGTGTGTGTGTGTGTGTGTGTGTGTGTGTGTGTGTGTGTGTGTGTGTGTGTGTGTGTGTGTGTGTGTGTGTGTGTGTCTCTTCATATGCTGGATATTCTGCTCTTATTCTGCAGACTGTGGTGTGTCTGTGGCTCGGATTAATGCAGTAGTGTGTTTGAATGTTTGTGTGTGTGTGTTTGGTTGTGAATGTGTGTGTTTGTGTGTACGTGTACATAAGTGTGTTTGAGTTTGTGTGTGTACTGTTTGTTTGAGTGTGTGTGTATGTGTGTGCATGTGTTTGTGTGTACATGGGTGTGTGTTTGAGTGTATGTGCGTGTTTATGTGTTTTGCGTATGTGTGTGTGTGTGTGTGTGTGTGTGTGTGTTTATGTAGAGAAAATCCAGCATCAGTGTGGAGTCACAGTCAAACTCCAGTGAGTGTGTGTTTGTCTGTGTGTTTGTTTGCTTATGTCTGTCTGTGGGTGTGTTTGTGTGTTTGTTCGTTTGCTTGCTTGCTTATGTGTGTGTGTTTGCGTGTGTGTCTCTGTGCATGTGTATGTGTGTGCATTTGGATGTGTTTGTGCATGTGTGTGTGTGTGTTTGTCTGTGTAAGTGTGTGTGTGTGTTTGCATGTGAGTTTGAGTGTGTGTGTGTGTGTGTCTGTGTGTGCGTCTTTGTGTGTTTATGCATGTGTTTGTGTGTGTGTGTGTGTGTGTGTGTGTGTGTGTGTGTGTGTGTGTGTGTGTGTGTGTGTGTGTTTGTCTGTCTGTGTAACTGTGTGTCAGTGTGTGTTTGCACGCCGGTATGTGTGTGCGTTTGCATGTGTTTATGCATGTGTGTGTTTGCATACGTGTGTTTGGGCGTGTGTGTGTTTGCTTGTGTGTGTGTGATCGTTTATGTGTGTGTGTGTGTTTCTATAAGAAAGTGTGCGTTTGTTCTTGTGTGTGTGTGTGTGTGTGTTTGCTTGTGATTGTGTGTGTGTGTGTGTGTGTGTCCGTGTGTGCGTCTTTGTGTGTTTATGCATGTGTGTGTGTGTGTGTGTGTGTGTTTGCTTGTGTGTGTGTGATCGTTTATGTGTGTATGTGTGTGTGTGTGTCTATAAGAAAGTGTGCGTTTGTTCTTGTGTGTGTGTGTTTGCTTGTGATTGTGTGTGTGTGTGTGTGTGTGTGTGTGTGTGTGTGTGTGTGTGTTTGCATGTGAGTTTGAGTGTGTGTGTGTCTGTGTGTGCGTCTGTGTGTGTTTATGCATGTGTGTGTGTGTGTGTGTGTGTGTGTGTGTGTGTGTGTGTGTGTGTGTGTGTGTTTGTCTGTGTAACTGTGTGTGTGTGTGTGTGTGTGTGTCAGTGTGTGTGTTTGCACGCCGGTATGTGTGTGCGTTTGCATGTGTTTATGCATGTGTGTGTTTGCATATGTGTGTTTGGGCGTGTGTGTGTGATCGTTTATGTGTGTGTGTGTGTGTGTGTGTGTGTGTGTGTGTGTGTGTGTGTGTGTGTGTGTGTGTGTGTGTGTGTGTGTGTGTGTGTGTCTATAAGAAAGTGTGCGTTTGTTCTTGTGTGTGTGTGTTTGCTTGTGATTGTGTGTGTGTGTGTGTGTGTGTGTGTGTGTGTGTGTGTTTGCATGTGAGTTTGAGTGTGTGTGTGTCTGTGTGTGCGTCTGTGTGTGTTTATGCATGTGTGTGTGTGTGTGTGTGTGTGTGTGTTTGTCTGTGTAACTGTGTGTGTGTGTGTGTGTCAGTGTGTGTGTTTGTGTGTGTTTGCACGCCGGTATCTGTGTGCGTTTGCATGTTTATGCATGTGTGTGTTTGCATATGTGTGTTTGGGCGTGTGTGTGTTTGGGCGTGTGTGTGTAATCGTTTATGTGTGTGTGTGTGTGTGTCTATAAGAAAGTGTGCGTTTGTTCTTGTGTGTGTGTGTTTGCTTGTGATTGTGTGTGTGTGTGTTTGCGTGTAAGTTTGAGTGTGTGTGTCTGTATGTGTGTGTGTTTGCGTGTAAGTTTGAGTGTGTGTGTGTTTGTGTGTGTTTGCACGCCGTTATCTGTGTGCGTTTGCATGTGTTTATGCATGTGTGTGTTTGCATACGTGTGTTTGGGCGTGTGTGTGTTTGCTTGTGTGTGTGTGATCGTTTATGTGTGTGTGTGTGTGTGTGTGTGTGTGTGTTTAATTAAACATAAAGCCCTCTTCAGTGTGCAGATTTCAGACAGGCAGTGGTGATACTCTGTAGTTCAGCTGCTGATATGTGAGGTGTAATATTCTGGACGGCTGAGAGAGATGTTTGTGTCTTAATATAGATGGAGCGATCCTTCTTTCCTGACGTTCATTTAGTGTCGGGACCTCCAGCCCCGTATATTAAGCTAAATAATTGCACAGGCCTATTTTACAAGAAGTCGATTTCAGCGGATGAAGAATGAGGCTTTGCTGTAATGAAGAACCACAGATGAGGAGTCAAACCACGGAGATTCAGAGCACACACACACACACACACACTAAACACACACACTAAACATACACACTTTTGGAGACACTATTAAACACAGCATGATCTGAATATTTAATCCACTGAGGGTGTGTGTGTGTGTGTGTGTGTGTGTGTGTGTGTGTGTGTGTGTGTGTGTGTGTGTGTGTGTGTGTGAACATGACAGCGGCTGCGGCAGAAGAAGAGATTTTAAAGAGAGTTTTATCTGACAGAACATTTCAGATTCATTTTAAAAGATTAATTAAATTAAATACAAATACATAACAGCATAAACCAACAGGGCAGGAAATAATGCCATCTTCATAACTGAACACATATCGTCTGAAAGAATGTCCTGTTACTTTATGCAAGACAGAAACAGTCATGATACAGTGAGGGTCTAATGTGATGTATTCATGTTTAGTGTTATTGTTATGCCAGTTGTTACAATACAGTATATTTATTACAGTATTTATCTTTCTTTTTGAACCGCTAACTTATCCAGCATATGTTTTACACAGTGAATGCCTTTCCAGCCGCAACCCAGTACTGGGAAACACCCATACACACTCATTCACACACACACACTCATACACTATGGCCAGTTTAGTTCATCAATTCCCCTATAGTGCATGTGTTTGGACTGTGGGGGAAACCGGAGCACCCGGAGGAAACCCACACCAACACGGGGAGAACATGCAAACTCCACACAGAAACACCAACTGGCCGTTTGACCACTGTGTTACCATGGGGAATTTAATTGAGTTTAATTGTCAGTAATTAGTGTTTAACTTATTGATAAACTTCTTAAACCAGTAACAGAGCTGACAGCATCAGAGTTGACAGTAACTGAGTTGACATTTTCCTCGATTCTTTGATTTGTGTTTCACTGCAGCCAATACAACAAACATTATTTCACGTGTTCCTCATTCTTTTTATTATATATATATATATATCAAGCGCCAACCTCCCGCTCTCCCTCGGGAAGCCAATACGGAAGTAACTAAAACTGCAATTCATCGACTCGCTTTAGGGGGCTCCAGGAAATCCAGATGATTTCTGACTGCATTGGTAAATTGGCCATTTTTACAGCTGATAAAAACATGTTTACAGCCTGGTACAACAGATGGCTTTGGTG
Organism: Danio kyathit; assembly: GCA_903798195.1. Taxonomy (NCBI): domain Eukaryota; kingdom Metazoa; phylum Chordata; class Actinopteri; order Cypriniformes; family Danionidae; genus Danio; species Danio kyathit. The sequence goes on from LR812542.1 coordinate 557,002, forward strand.
CAAATAGCTATGATAACCCTTTATGACAACTGTGAGGGGATGAATTTTTTATAACTTTATTAAGTTATATTAAGTCTGCATAATTAAGGGCGTGGCCACTTGAGTGACAGCTAGGTCTCGCTGCTCGCCGTCTCGTCACCTCAGCTGATTCCGGCTGATTAGCCGCTGAGCTCAGCATATTCATCGTATTTTTGTTTTGTTTAATGTTTCTTTACACAGTCAATTGCCTTTTGGAATTATTTCCTGCAATTATCAGATGCTATAGCATGCTGTGTGCACTTAATTGTGCTCACAAACCATTCACGTGGCCTCCATTTCCCAGGTGAGTGAAATTATATACTCATATACCATCTCTATAAATGTATTTGTTTTATTTAAGATCATTTATAGTGTTGTTTAGAGCTGTAATGCACTCCAGAATCTGACAGATTGATGAGCTGTTGGCTCTAGAACAGTCATATGAAGCGTTGTCATTCAGTGTTATGCCTGGATTTCATCAATAGTCCTGCATTTACTAACACAGACTATATCTGAAGTGTTTGGAAATAATTTGCGTTTGTAGAAAAACGTCATAAGAACAATGTTTAGTGGCTCAATGTGTTACAGCAGTGTTTTTAAAAGACTGAACACTTTATTGATATAGTGTAGGGGTGTCAAAATTAATCGTTTCTTCGGTGCACCGCGATGCAGATGGGGACAATTCAATATCGGTTCAGTAATAATCATAACCGGTTATTACGCACTGACGTCATTTATCCCCTATGCGCGATGTCGCGGTAGAATACTATAGCGAAGTAGGCGAGGGTGAGTAAATAAAAACACTCCTACTACTTAAAAAGCAGATCTTTCACAGACACTGCCCCTCTCTCTCTATCTCTCTCTCCCACACACACACACAAACTTTGAGCATTTGACCCTGGCATGTTCGTGAGGTAAAGTTTCCTCTCCTCTCGGAGTCGGCTGTTAAAGAGATACTTGTGGATCCAGACACAAGCGTGCCTGTGGTGCGAGTTTATTGTTTTGTATTTATTCTATTACGGATTACCTGATTATGTATTATGCACATATAGACTGAAGCAGGTCGCACGCCAGAAGCGACGCGCCGCGCAGCGCATTTCAGAAATTCTTAATGCACCCAGCCACGACTCAGGACACTGTTCATAATTCTGCCGCGCCACAGAGCGCCATCTGATTAGTTTCGTTTTAAATAGCCTGCAAATGTGCTCTTCTGGTGTGCGATACTTTCAACTGTCATGTGCGCGCCGTGTCACGGCACTGAGCGGCGCATCCGGTGTGTGACGGCCTTGACCCGTGGCTGATTTTCCCGCGTCACTCATGGGGGGCTTTCGTTTCTAATCGCAGCCCTTTCTGTTGAGCCGAGCGGGTAAAGACAATGACCAAACATAGGGGTGTAAGAACTTGCCAGCGCTCAAAAAGCAAGCGGGATCATATTTACATTAGTTTATTTGTTATGAATGCTCGTGCTGTCTTCTGTGCATGTATTGGATTCACAAAGAGTGCTTTTTTTTCTTTTTTGAGCAGGTAAAATTAAAGGTACAGTTCATATATATTACTGCTTGTATTAAAAGACAAAATTGTATTACAAATAATAGGCCTATATAAATATAAACCTATTCATAGATTTTAATTTAAAAAAAATTCTTGTGTTGTAAAGAAAAAATCTAATTATGTATGGAAAGCATCGTCAATGCACCGTGATGCACCGAGATATCGAATTGAACTGAATCGATGACATGATAATCGTAACCGAACCGAACCGTGAGACCAGTGTAGGTTCACACCCCTAATATAGTGTACAACCAAGCACATGTGGTCAGAACACAAACGAGTCACAGGTAATGAAGTATTAAACGTTCTCCCAAAGAAAAGTCTGTCTAAGCCAGGTCTAAGCAAAATGCCAGCATGACTCTGTAGCTCTGCTCACTCTCCGCCTCTTTGCCCTTGTTTGGGATCCCACGGTCGGTGCGATGACGTGCGAGCAAAATGGCGACGGTTGGCCGCGCCTACTTGTAGCTTCTTTTGCAGTGTTCAGAAACCTATGGGTGATGTCACGGATACTTCGTCCATATCTTTTACAGTCTTTGATTTGAACGTCTAAAAATGAATGGAAGTGAATGAGACCAGAAGTCTCGAGCCAAAGAGATTGAAATGGCTGCACCTGCTCGTACGCGAGAAATAGGGTGAATACTGTCCCACACTTTTCTGATTTGGGATTATATCTGTCTGTGAGTCTTGCTGTTGAGGTTAAAAAGTGTCCTGATCTGCATGTGATCCAGATTGTGCTCAGACGTCAATATTGAACTGCAGATCTGCTCCTGGAATTGGATATTCATTAAACCACAGTTAGTGTAATTGAATGTGATTTGAGTGGGAGTGAATGGGAGGTCCGGCTAATGGCTGGAGTGTTATAGCGGAGATACGAGATCTGAGCGTAATGGAGATCAACAGGTCTCTTTATGCAGACGCTGCAGCATCGCTCGGTCTCAAACACTGTTCCAGAAAACACTCTCAGCATTCAGCACTTCTGCAGGAGGATCATCTTATTCTTATTATCTTATTATTTCAACTCTGAAAACTGGACTGACACAGTTTCCATTTACTGTAACTTCTATGTTAAGCTGCTTTGACACAATTCACATTGTAAAAGTGCTAGAGAAATTGAATTGAATTCTGCCCCGGCAACATGGTGGCGCAGTGGGTAGCGCTGTCACCTCACAGCAAGAAGGCCGCTGGTTTGAGCCTCGGCTGGGTCAGTTGGTGTTTCTGTGTGGAGTTTGCATGTTCTTCCCATGTTCATGTGGGTTTCCTCCGGGTGCTCCGGTTTCCCCCACAGTCCAAACACATGTGCTATAGGTGATTTGGGTAAGCTAAATTGTCCGTGTGGCGAGGGGGCGTGGCCGAGAGCTGTGGGAACAAAACGAGGCCCGCCGCAGATGAGAAACACCTGTGGTGCACACCTGCCTCAACTCCCACGGAAGGAGCGCTGGACTATAAGAGGAGGAACGAGGGCAGAGAAGGACGAGAGAGGACCGGGCCCGCACATATTATTTTACTTTTGTTTTCAGTTTGACTGCAGCCTCCGTGAGGAGCCACCGTCTGTTTGTTTTGGTTTAGATGTCAGTCTCCGTGAAGAGTTGCCGTCCCTTTTATAAATAAAAGAAACTTATTAAAGGTTTGTCACGTGTGATAGACCATGTGATTTTTCAGCTTTTCTTTTTTAATAAATCTGCAAAAATGTCAATAATTCTGTGTTTTTCTGTCAATATGCGGCGCTGTGTGTACATTAATGAGGGAAAAAAATACTTAAATGATTGTAGCAAATGGCTGCAATACAACAAAGACTGACTGCACAGTGACACAGTGGGTACTACGTTCGCCTCACAGCACAAAGGTCGCTAGTTCGAGCCTCGGTTGGGTCAGTTGGCGTTTGTTCTCCCCGTGTTTGAGTGCGTTTCCTTCAGGTGCTCCGGTTTTCCCCCACAAGTCCAAAGACATATGGTATTGGTGAATTGTATGTGTGTGTATGAATGTTTCTGAGTGATGGGTTGCAGCTGGAAAAACATAAGCTGGATAAGTTGGTGGTTCATTCCGCTGTGGCGACCCCTTATTAATAAAGGCACTAAGTCAAAAAGAAAATGAATGAATGAATGAACAACAAAGACTGGAAAGTTTAAGGGGGTCTGAATACTTTCTGTACCCACTGTATGTCGAGTTGTCATAACTGAGCGATTGAGGCTTAATGACAGTTGTCATAAGCATGCATAACATCTCATTCACATTTGGGTCATGTTTTAATTATAAAGGTTTCGTGACAGACCTCTTCAATTAAAACTGAACAAATAATGCAATATCAGACACGGCACCGCCAGTTTGATTTCATGCTGACTTGCACATTTTTCATTCATATGATCAGCGAGTACTGTTTAATACACAAGGTTCTCTTCTCTTTTCATGAGGGTTAATATGAGTCTTCTGGATGAATCCTCACTGTATATAGTTCAGCTTAAAGCATCTCTCTGTCCTCGTGTGGCCTTTCTTTAGTTTATTTTTCACAGTATTTCATGTGGATGTTGTTGATATGCTGTGTCAGCTGGAGGAGCCTCTGCGGTCCACATGAAGCTTCTCAGAAAGGCCTTCCTCTTCAAAATGCCATCTAAATAAATGATGCCTCCTAAAGTCAATGCATTAAGCATCTGCGGCTTTCAGTCTGAGTTCAAACGGCGTGGGATCGCCTTTTCATTCATGCATATTTTCTCTCAATAGGTTAGCTGGGATGAAGCCGGAGCGTGTAATACTTCAGGAGAGCTGCGAGCAAACATGACATTATTGGCGTTAGCGTGATGAACATGTTTACCATCAATCTAATCTGCTCCTTATTGCGTCATTTAAACCCGATTGCCTCAGACCTCGGCCAGACGCACTTCATTATTTGTCGTGCATTATTCCTCTTTAGCCTGATGGATTTTTGCGCTGATTGTTTTTTGATGTGGTGCTTTTTGAATATTTCAGACTCCTTAAAGAGACGAAAACCAAGCACCATCTGTTCCTGTTCTAATGAATCACCGTCGAGTTTCGGAAAAAACACCTCTAAACAAACAATTAGCGGCGCTTCTGAAACATTCAGAGCTTTTAATGGAGCCGCAGATTCCCCAGCATCAATTCAAGGTCATTGCGGCTCCGGCTTCAGTTTGTTAAATCAGAGACATGCAGATGTGGCGTTTCTGAGCCCGTAATGAACAGGTTGCCATTTTGACACTCAATTATTGGACTTTTTTGCATTTTAACAAGCTAGTTAATTAGCCGATTCGTTCAAAACACCCACTTGACTAACTGGGAGTCATTTGAAAGCTTCCAAATCATAAGAGCGAGCTGACCCAAATGGTTTTTAGCACTGTGTATTATAATCAGCACAGGCTCATTGAAATTTGTGCCTTATCCTACATGATGGCAAAATGTAAAATCATTCAATTGCACAGATGACAAATCCAGTAGAGGGCGCTGTCTACATTTCTGTGAATCTAAAAAATGTTACTTAGGGTACATTTTGTTGTACGTTTCTGATGACAAATCCAGTAGAGGGCGCTGTCTGTGTTTTTTGTGAATCTAAAAAATATGTTACTTTGAGTATGCTTTGTTGTACGTTTCCGATGACAAATCCACTAGAGGGCGCTGTCTGCATTTATGTGACTATAAAATACATTACTTAGGGTACATTTTGTTGTAGTTTCAGATAACAAATCCACTAGTGGTCACTGTCTACATTTATTTGAATATAAAATGTTACTTAGGGTGCATTTTGTTATACAATTTACATGTCAACTCCACTAGAGGGCGCTTTCTACATTATTTACAAGCCAGAAATACATTGGGGTACATTTTGTTGTACGTTTCAGATGACAAATCCACTAGTGGGCACTGTCTACATGTTTGCAAATCTGAAATACATTACTTAAGTTAATGGAAACACCTCTAAACAAACAATTAGTGGCGCTTCTGAAATATTCAGAGCTTTTAATGGAGCCGCAGATTCCCCAGCATCAATTCAAGGTCATTGCGTCTCCGGCTTCAGTTTGTTAAATCAGAGACTCGCAAATGTGGCGTTTCTGAGCCCGTAATGAACAGGTTGCCATTTTGACACTCAATTATTGGACTTTTTTGCATTTTAACAAGCTAGTTAATTAGCCGATTCGTTCAAAACACCCACTTGACTAACTGGGAGTCATTTGAAAGCTTCCAAATAATAAGAGCGAGCTGACCCAAATGGTTTTTAGCACTGAGTATTATAATCAGCACAGGCTCATTGAAATTTGTGCCTTATCCTACATGTTGGCAAAATGTAAAATCATTCCATTGCACATTTCAGATGACAAATCCAGTAGAGGGCGCTGTCTGTGTTTCTTTGAATTTAAAAAATATGTTACTTGGGGTTCATTTTGTTGTACATTTCTGATGACAAATCCACTAGTGGGCACTGTCTACATTTACGCATATATAAAATATGTTACTTAGGGTACATTTTGTTATACATTTTAGATGTCAACTCCACTAGAGGGTGCTGTCTACACTATTTACAATCCTGAAATACATTAGGGTTCGTTTTGTTGTTCGTTTCAGATGACAAATCCACTAGAGAGTGCTGTCTATATTTTTGTGAATGTAAAAAAAATATATTACTTGTATATTTTTTGTTGTTGTACATTTTAGATGTCAAATCCAGTAAAGAGTGCTGTGTACAATTTAGCAAATCTAAAATACATTACTTGAGGTACGTTTTGTGGTACGTTTCAGATAATAAATCCACTAGAGGGCACTGTCTACATGTTTGCAAATCTGAAATACATTACTTAAGTTAATGGAAACGCCTCTAAACAAACAATTAGTGGCGCTTCTGAAACATTCAGAGCTTTTAATGGAGCCGCAGATTCCCCAGCATCAATTCAAGGTCATTGCGGCTCCGGCTTCAGTTTGTTAAATCAGAGACTCACAGATGTGGCGTTTCTGAGCCCGTAATGAACAGGTTGCCATTTTGACACTCAATTATTGGACTTTTTTTGCATTCCAACAAGCTAGTTAATTAGCTGATTCATTCAAAAGTCATTTGAAAGCTTCCAAATAATAAGAGCGAGCTGACCGAAATGGTTTTTAGCACTGTGTATTATAATCAGCACAGGCTCATTGGAAATATGTGCCTTATCCTACATGTTGGCAAAATGTAAAATCATTCCATTGCACATTTCAGATGACAAATCCACTAGAGGGCGCTGTCTGCATTTATGAGACTATAAAATACATTACCTAGGGTACTTTTAGATGTAAACTCCACTAGAGGGCGCTTTATACATTATTTACAAACCTGAAATACATTAGGACACGTTTTATTGCAAGTTTCAGATGGCAAATCCACTAGAGGGCGCTGTCTACATTTTTGTGAATGTAAAAATTATATTATTTGGGGTATTTTTTTGTTGTTGTACATTTTGGATGTCAAATCCAGTAACGAGTGCTGTGTACAATTTATCAAATCTAAAATACGTTGCTTGGGGTATGTTTTGTTGCGCATTTCAGATGACATCTACTAGAGGGCGCCGTTTGCATGTTTGTGAATCTGAAATTCATTACCTAAGGTGCGTTTTGTTGTATGTTTCAGATTACAGAACCACTAGAGGGCGCTGTTCACATGTTGCGCCTCTAAACAAACAATTAGCAACGCTTCTGAAATATTCAGAGCTTTTAATGGAGCCACAGATTCCCCAGCATCAATTCAAGGTCATTGCGGCTTCGGCTTCAGTTTGTTAAATCAGAGACTCGCAGATGTGGCGTTTCTGGGACAGTTGCTAGGGTGCCGTAAGTGGTTGCTAGGGTATGGCTAGTAAGTTGAAAGGTCATCAGTGATTGGCAGATGAGCTCAACCTTAAGTCTGTATGACAGTCTGGCGCAAAGTTATGAGGTCACAAAGTTTGGCCCTATATTAAGTCAATGGGACTTTGCCAAATTTTCTGGGTCAGTTTTCGGAAAACCGAAAATCGGATCAGTTGGAAAAGATATAGCAACCCGAGTCAGACCAGTTTGGAGGTTTGGAGTAAGTTTGGTGGTTGTAGTATGAACGGTCTAGGAGGAGATGCATAGACATTAGTCTCAGAAAAAGAAGAAGACTATTAAGTTTATGCAGTATAACAGTATGTTGGCTTTCTCAAGCCACCATAATTAAACAAATTAATAAATGACTATAAATATTATATGATTGTTAGACTGTTGCACTTTTTATGTTGTCAATATGCTCGTGTTTATATAGGCCTGTTGTTATGTGTGCAACGTTTGTATATTTATAACTACTTCCAAGAAATGTGGGGGTCGCGAGTCACTGGCTTTGTTAATTGGGGGTTGTGGGCTGAAAATTTTGGGAACCCCTGACATACAGTATATAATGATAAATAAATGATCAATATTAACATGACATTTCCCCTTGTTTTTATAGGACTTCTTTCTAAAGTACTTATATTTGTTAATGTCTGCAGGTGTTCATACTTTGTTCTCTATTTTTGCTTATAATTGTTGGGTCAGTTTCAGCGAGTTATAAAACATTATTTTCAGCTAAAACTTCACTACACACACTAGAGACACATCAGAGATGCATTTCACATGTGAAAAGGGGCAGAATTGGTCTCCTTTAAATTAATTATTTGGTACAACACACTGACTACAACACACTGAAACATGTACATGCATGCTTTTACATTGCACTCGTGTTTGAAATGATCTGCATGTCATTACATTTGCAGCAACACTCATATTATTGTTCTGTATGTGCAGATGGAGCTGATCCCAGATCCAGATCCTGATGAAGAAGGGACCAAAATAAGTGTGAGTATGTCCTCTACACTACTGTACATACACAGTATTCACTCTTGTCTTGTCCTGTAAGGTTTATGTCCAACCTGCTTCAGCAAAGTCTCTTTCTTCTGTTGAACATAAAGCAGGATATCCTGAAGAATGCTGAACAGTCAGCCTTTGACTTTGTAGTATTTCATGTTTGCGCTATGGCTCTATCTTCAATATCTTCTTTTGTGTTATTACATGCATTTAGGACAAATGACTATTAAATGAGTATCTTGCACACATCAGTTCAGTTAAGGCAGTGCATTTCCAATTTAATTTGACTTCTAAAAAGCATTCAAATGGGTGGAACGGTGGCTCAGTGGTTAGCACTGTGGCCTCGAAGCAAGAAGGCTGTTGCTTTGAGTCCCGGCTGGGTCAGTTGGGGTTTCTGTGTGGAGTTTGCACCGGGTGCTCCGGTTCCCCCCACAGTCCAAACACATACTATACACACTACACACGCTATAGGGGAATTGATGAACTAAATTTGCCATAGTGTACGAGTGTGTAAAGCTATCAGCGGCGTCATCCAGCCCCTATAGTGTTCATTTTAAAGACAAAATGCAGCCATACGTACCTCCGGCTGCTTAATTTGCACTCTCCAGAAATGTAGACAGGGGTATCAACATCCCATAATGCAATTCACAACCCCAAAACACACACAATACAGAAACTGTTCATTAACAGGTATCTTTTAAACTGTGTGTAGAAGAGTGAGTGTATATACAGTCGGTAATTATTCTTCTTCTTCTCTGTTTTTCTCCACAGACAGTCAAAGTGCAAGGAAACGACATCTCGCACAAACTGCAGATCGCACGTGTGAGTAAAAACGACGAGGGTTTGTACGAGTGTCGGGTCACAGACGCAAACTACGGCGAGTTGAAGGAGTATAAAGCGCAGGCGTACCTGAAGGTCAACGGCAGTTTGTGGACGCGCAACAACAGAGCCATGAAGAAGAGCTCGCCGCTACACCTGACCGACACAAAACCCCGAAAACACACACACAACCCTGAGCAGAGGAGTCCTAGCAGCTCTACCTCACAGAACACACACTCCAGAGCAGAGGAGCACAGCACAGCCTCAGGTAACACACACACACACACACACTTTTGGTATATTTCAATAAATGTTTTAGTTGTTTTTTTTAACGTAAATGTCATTTTAATCTGTAAACCCTAACATTTTGTACTATAATTAAGTTCTGGCAACTAAAGTGGATATTTATTTTTACATTTTAGGTAATATTTATCTCCACATTCAAAGATTTGTGACAATAAATAACTGAACTGAACTGAAACTAATTTAATTGAACTTACTGATTTTATTTCATCTAAACTAAACTGAACTGAACAGAATTTAATTGAATTGAATTTGACTGAACTGAACTGATTTTTGAACTGATCATACTCAACTGATCCAAACTAAATTGAACTGAACTAAATTGAAACTAATTTAACTGAACCAAACTAAACTGAACTGAACTGAATTTAATTTAATTAAACTGAACTTAT
>LR812542.1:571906-624406 GCA_903798195.1 Danio kyathit
AATCATACTAGAAACATGCAAACAACATGCTAATTCATACTAAAAACATGCTAACATGCTAAATCATAGTAGAAAATAATGTTAACTACTAGTTCACACTGAAACTTGCTAATTCATACTAGAATCATGTAAAAAAAACATGTTAACATGCTAGAAACATAACAATATGCTAATTCAAACTAGAAACATACTAGCATGTTAAATCATAGAAACACGTTATTAATATGCTAATTCATACTGGAAACATGTTAACATGTTAAATTATAATAGAAAAGCATGCTAAAAACATGCTAATTCATTCTAGAAAAATGGAAAACATGTTAAATCATATAACCATGTTATCAGCATGCTTGTTCATAGTAAAAACATGCTAGCAACATGTTAATTCATACTAGAAGCATGCTAATAGCATGTTAAATCATACTAGAAACATGCTACCAGCATGCTAATTCATACTAGTAACATACTAACATGCTAAATCATAGAAACAAGTTATTAACAATCCTAATTCATACCACAACATAGTAACAACATGCTAATTCCTACTGGAAACATGTTAACATGTTAAATCATAATAAAATCATAGAAACATGTAAACAACATGCCTATTCATACTAAAACATGCTAGCAACATGTTAATTTATACTAGAATCATGCCAATTCATACTATAAACATGGTAACAGCATGTTAAATCATAATAGAAACATGCTAGCAAAATGTTAATTCCTACTAAAACATGTTAACAGCATGCTAATTCACACTAAAAACATGCTAATTCATACCAGAAACGTGAACAACATGTTTAATCATAGACATGCTTATACTAAAAACATGCTAGCAACATGTTAATCATACTGGAATCATGCTAACAACAGAAACATGCTAACAACATGCTAATTCACACTAAAAACATGCTAATTCATACCAGAAACGTGAACAACATGTTTAATCATAGACATGCTTATACTAAAAACATGCTAGCAACATGTTAATCATACTGGAATCATGCTACCAACAGAAACATGCTAATTCATAGAAACATGTTAATGTGCTAAATTCTAATAGAAAAACATGCTAATTCACATTAAAAACATGCCAATTAATACTAAAATCATGTGAAAAATCATAGAAACATGTTAGCAATTTACTAATTAATAATAAAACATGCTAAATCATAATAGAAACAATGCTAAAAAAATGCTTATTCATGCTAGCTTCAAGCTAAAACATGCTAAGTCATGCTAATAAGTTAAATAAATCTATCTATACTTTTCAAACTGAAACAAACAATTGAAATGCAACGTTACTTAAACAATCCAGCATTTTAGAGTGCGTGCGTGTGTGTGTGTGTGGGGGGGGGGTTCTCATGATTGTTAATGCATGAGTGTGTGTTCTATGTGTCCGCAGGTTCGAGGAGATCTTCACGTAATGCTGCTGATCTTCTTCTTTTCACGTCTTTCCTCCTGAGAGCCGCGTGGCTTTAGTTTCAGACTCTTTTCACACACAATCTGTGTGTTTTTCAGAGAGTGAATGAGCCAAACACACATCACCAGAAGAAGAAGAGACTGACGATCGACACGTGCCTCACGCTTAACACTGCAAAACACACACACACATTATATACAGTATATATATATAAATCTAAATATTTTTCTTTTTGTTAACCTTTTATCTCCAGCTGTGACTTTAATACACCGCTCTGAAATTGGGAAGAATCTATATTTGTGTAACATATGAACAGATATACAGTATATATATAGTATTTGATTCCCTCTGTACAGCTGCTGTTCATTTAGTTTATTCATATGCAAAAAAGAGGCTGGGAAACAAATCAACTCAGTGTTTTTCCCATGTGCATCGCTAATGGAGCTGATCTGTGCTAAATCATGCTGTTTATACTGCACTTCTTTAGCCATCACACTCAGAAAAATCACTCTGTTGTTTAGAGGTTTTGTCTTGTTTCTAGACGAGATATCTAAATCAAGAAGCGCTTGAGTTTTCAGAAATCATAACTTATTATCAACAATTTTATTTATTTATCAGCTTTTCATATTTAACTTTTGAACTTCAAGGTAAAACATTCATTCTTTTATTTTATTTTCGGCTTAGTCCCTTTATTAATCTGGGGTGGCCACAGTGGAATGAACCGCCAACTTATCCAGCATATGTTTTATGCAGCCGATGCCATTCCAGCTGCTACTTCTGGGAAACATCCATACAGACTGAAAAGAAGCCATTTTAACTTCTCCACCATCCTCCCGCTGGCCTGCAGATACCCACACTAGTGGATGCTGCTCTCTCATTGGCTGTAGGTAATCGCTGATGTTATTTTCAATCAGAACACATTTCACACGGCAGGATTTGAATCACCGACAGCTCCAGATATTTAGCACACCAAATATCTGACGGTGTCAGCGACTCATGTGTGATTCTCTTAAGTTGTGTCTTTGATAGTTCACACTGTGTGATTGTCACTCACGTGAACGAGCACCGATTTGCCTGTGATTTCAGGCATTTGTCTGAGATTTCTCGAAACCTGTCGGGCTGAAATCATGCAGTCTGAACTCGGCATTAGCTCCAACCCTAATGAAACACACCTGATCAAACTGATTGAGTCCTTGTTTAAAACCTACAGGTAAGTGTGCTGAAGCAGGGTTGGAACTAAACTGTGCAGAGCTGTGGCCCTCCAGGAACTGAGTTTGACACCCCTGCTCTAAATTCAAAACAAGATTATTTTGCTCACCCCAATGGCAGATAATTTAGCTTGTTTTAAGCTCAAACTTGATGACTTCTGAAAACAAGACAGCAAGTTTTACTTGTCCAAAAGTGCTTCATGATTTAATAATATTTAGTGTTTTTATTTCATCTAGAGGGGGCATCACGGTGGCGCAGTGGGTAGCACAATTGCCTCACAGCAAGAAGGTCACTGGTTGGAGTCCCGGCTGGGTCAGTTGGTGTTTCTGTGTGGAGTTTGCATGTTCTCCCCGTGTTGGTGTGGGTTTCCTCCTGGTGCTCTGGCTATAGGGGAATTGGGTAAGCTAAAATTGTCCGTAGTGTATGTGTGTGTGTGTGAATGAGTCTGTATGGGTGTTTTCAGGGCTTAATTTGTGCTCATTTTACCGATCCCCCTTCCTCAATCGCCCTTCCCCTCATCCGCTGTTCACTTTCGCTTTCGTCCGCGACACTCCCACCCTGCTCACTTTTGTCCGCGACACCCCTCCACCGCATCAACACTCAACCCCCCCCCCCGGCTTCCCACTTTCGTGCGCGACACCTCTCCATCCATCGGGTAACATGCCGGATCCGTTACCCCGATTTGTTCCGGGACCTCGCAATTCACAAATTAAGCATTGGGTGTTTCCCAATGTTGGGTTGCAGCTGGAAGGGCATCCACTGTGTAAAACATATGCTGGAATAGTTGTGGATTCATTCCGCTGTGGTGACCCCTGATTAATAAAAGGACTAAGCCGAAAAGAAAATGAATGAATGAATTTCAACTAGAAACAAGACAAAACCTCTAAGTAATAAAGTCTTTTTGCAGTGTGTAAATGTGTGTGTTGTTGTCCTTGGACTGGTCTGTCTGGTTAGTGTTGGTTTGGCATGTGCACGTGTGTGACACACACACTTCAGCAGATATTGTTTAATGTGTGTTTGTGGCTGTAGAGGGTCAGATGAACTGAATCAATGATCTCCGCTAAAGGTTTCTGGATGACCTTGTATGCGGTGATTGTGTTTGATTCAGAAGATGACGAGGATTTCTCTTTTCTGTCTGTTTTCGCAATCGCGAGCGCAGAGCTGATCAATACTGCTGGACAACTGCGCTTTACTTTCTTTTTTAATACATAGGGAATGGAGGAGTACTTCTTCCTGTAGATGTAGACTTATATGTCTAATTTTGCCCTTTTACACTGCAAAATAACATTTCCAGTATGAATATATGAGCATTCTAGAGACATGAGACTTTACTTGAGACGCAAAATGACAACAGATATTAAGTATTACTTTCTAGAGGAAATAATATTATATTATATTATATTATATTATATTATATTATATTATATTATATTATATTATATTATATTATATTATATTATATTATATCATATTATATTATATTATATTATATTATTAATAAAGGAGATCAAATGTTTTAAATAATGTCTGCTTTTAATTTTTATAGACTTTTATAGATTAGTCTAGTATGATAATAAAATATTTAATTTAATGATGTTATGTATTAAAGTCCCGTGTTGGCGTGGGTTCCTCTGGGTGCTCCGGTTTCCCCCACAGTATGGGTGCTTCCCAGTACTGGGTTGTGGCTGGAAGATCCTCCACTGTGTAAAACATATGCTGGAATAGCAGTTCATTTCAGTGTGGTGACCTCTAAAATAGAGACTAAGCCGAAGGAAATTGAATGAATGAATGTATTGATGTATTTATTATGTATATGTATATTTAATTTATTTATATTTATATTTAATATTAATATTTAAATATAATAAAATTAAATATATATTAAATTTAATATATTATTATTTAATAATATAAATATTTAATATTTATATTTAATATTTAATATATTATTTATATTTAATTTATTATATATATATATATATATATATATATATATATATATATATATATATATATATATATATATATATTTTTTTTTTTTTATTTTTTTTTTTTTTTTAATGTAAATTATTTTTATCATACTTGACTAAATATAAACATGTTTAATGTTAAAACAGTTGTTAGCAAAATTATTCGTGAAAACTATCCTCAAAAAAACAGCTCAAAGTGAAAACAACAATATTTCTATATATTTTAATATTATTAGCAGATATTTATTCTCATTTTAGGTATGAATCTAATTAAATTGATACTTTAAAAAAACTTCATTATTTTAAAAGTGTCATTTTTTTATATTTGTACTGGAAAACAGGACAAAACTGTAAGACGATGTGTTTTGCAGTGTATTTTGGCAATGTTAAATTTTATTTTATTTTATTTTATTTTATTATTTAATTTAATTTTATTTTATTTTTCAAATAAAATAAACAATATTTTTAGGTTTGTACAGACCACTAACCAAAAGAAACATTTGAATTGAATTCAATTTAATTTAATCATTTCATTTTAATTTTCATTTTAATTATTTTATTTTTAATTAAAAACCCTTTATTTATTTATTTGTAGTTTTGTACAGACCCCCTACTCAGATCAAAAGCAGCATTTAATTTAATTTAATTTAATTTTAATTATTTAATTTTATTTATTTAATTTTATTTATTTAATTTTATTCTTCAGCCCTAAAGGCAATGAATCCAAACAAACATCTACCCTTATCACGTGCACTTTTATACACTGACCTGACCCCAATCTGACAGAAACATCCCAGAAAAATCTCATTTGCATATCTTGCTCTGGCCAATCAGATGAAGATTCAAAAAGTGTGATCAATATCTGTACTAAAGTCTGAAAACCTCTTCAAACGGTGATCCCCGTGAAGCTCTTATCTGTGTGTTTTAAATGTGTTAAACGCTGACATTTAGCACCAGCAGTGTGTGTTATCCAGAAAAACACGTCGTCTCCTTTATAGAGGAGTCGTTCTGTGTGACGTTTTGCTCTTTTTCTGCTGTTTTTATATCATTTAACCAAAGAGCTCTGGAATGGCCAGACCACACACTGAAAAGAATGATTCGTTGGATTTACTAAATTTATTTAAGGTAAGTGGTTGCAAACAATTAATATGGGATGGATTTAAACAAACAAATTGAATGTAGTAATGTTCAACTTCATTTGTTTGTTTAAATTCAGTCCATATAAATAGTTTTCAACCACCTATACCTTAAATAAATGTAGTAAATCTTATAAGTTTGTTTTTTTTTTTTCAGTGCACAAACACCAGACCTGTGTATGTATGTGTGTGTTTGTGTGTGTATCCACCGCTGGGTTTGGGTTTCTGCTCGATTACACTGAGATTAGTCCTATTCTGTCCCTTTTAGAGTGTGTGTGTGTGTGTGTGTTTGAGTTTGAGCTGAGAATAGCACACAGATGATGTTCTCTAGCTCTCTGAAACTGACCCTTTTAGGCTTTGATCCTAATTGTGGTGTTTTGGTGACTGTCGCTTTAAATGCAAATGAGATTGTGTTCATTTCAAAAGAGGGTGGAGCTACAAACACCTAATTATGCATCACGATAGGGACAGATTCACAACAGGACTAAAAAGTAAACTCTAACAGTTCATTCACACGGGGCTTCAGTGTCAACGCTTGATGGAGGGCGTGTCTGACGTGAACATCATTGCAGCGTCAGCCAATTAGTCCGCAATCGGCTACAGTCTGAGCTGGGGTATTTGCATAAAGCAATCTGATTGGCTGACTCTTCCATTGGCGCTTGAAAAGTTGAGAAATCCTCAACTTCTGCAGCGAGCAGCTCCACAATTCAGTTCGGCAATGCTTGATGTCACCTATTCAAAGTGAATGGGAAGCGTTGACGCTGATGCCCTGTGTGAATGGGGCGTAAGGGTGCTTTCACACTTGCCTGGTCCAAACCCACGTTCGATTGTCCCCCCCTTGCCACCTTCTCGGCTGATTTGTGTTCAGTCTTTTTTCCATCTGAACCTCGGTACACTTGCATCATCGAGCTGCTGTTGTGTGTACAGCTGTTGCAAGGTGACTGTTACGAAAGCCAAGGTGCCAAAAATGAAAGACGTACACACATCAGGGTCGTTCTGCTTTACTGAATCTTTTGGTTTCGGTAACTCACAGAGAGCGACTCGCGTTCATCTGCCGCAAAAATATGAATGATGTTCAGAACATCACGTGATTTCTGCAGAAGTCATTTTTGGAGGAGACAAGCAGACATTATCACTGTGTTTGCACTGGGCCAGTCCTGCTTGGTAACGTCCCGCCAAGGTAATGTTAGGTCAGTGGTCCCCAACCTTTCTATCACTGCTGATCGGTCAAGACTTCACCATTTTACCGCGGCCCGGGGAGGTTTAGGGGTGTGGTTCTACGTAGATTGCTAGCCAACCATAAACCATTTTCTCAGAGGATGTCAAGCTTGAGAATGTTCTATTGCTTTAACTCTGACACTGTTCTGTTTTATTTATGGAGAAAATTAAAAAGCACTGCCGTGTTTTGGGTGCTCTGTGTTTGTCTGAAGTAATAGTTTACCACTATGTGTATATTCCATCAGTGAAGAGAGGGGCTTTGGCTGCTTGAGCACCTGCCCTTATTTCTCCAGGAGGGAAAGTGCCCTCTCAAAATGAAAGTGCCCTGGAAGCACTTGCGCGCATTTCTCTCAATATGCGACGCAATTCAGCGGAGAAGACACGATATGTGAACGGCTCCTAAAGCCGCCGTCATTTGCGATCTCCAGCAGTTGATCTTGCACAGACATGCTGGATTCCCATTTGCGGATCCATTCCCTCCCTGCTGAAATTAAAACAGCTTAAACCAGCCTAAGCTGGTTGGCTGGTTTTAGCTGGTCGACCAGCCTGGTTTTAGAGGGGTTTTAGCCATTTCCCGGCTTTCCAGTCTTGGCTGGTCAGGCTGAAAAATGGCCAGCTAAAGCCAGCTTGACCAGTCTGGTTTAAGCGGGAAATTGCTGATTTAGGCTGGTCAAGCTGGTTTTAGCTAGTCATCTCTCAGCCTGACCAGCCAAGACCAGGCTGGAAATAGCTGGAAACCAGCCTGGAAATGGCCAAAACCCCTCTAAAACCAGGCTGGTCGACCAGCTAAAACCAGCCAACCCACCTAGGCTGGTTTAAGCTGTGTTTTTCAGCAGGGTTGGCAGTTCGTGGGTCCTTCACTGGGCCTTTTCCTCTTCGCAAAGAAACTTTCCAAATACGTCTGTTTCTACTCATTTTGCTGCTTGTGGGTTCAATTTTGGCACTCAAGTGACCGAGATCCAGCCGAGAGAATACGGTCATGTTTTTAGAATAAATGATTTTTCAAAATAAAAGATCGTTCAGATAATAAATGAATGAATGATATCTTGTGTGGCCCGGTACCAATTAAGCCCAGGGGTTGGAGATCACTGCGTTAGGTGATCCACATACATGAATGAAAACTAAAGTGGTTTGTGGTACAGTTGGCGGTTCACATCTGTTATATGGTATGATTGCATTAAATCAGAAGTGAACCGGACCAGAGTTTGTGCCAACTGTACCCCAGACCATCTCTTTCAGGTGGACTCAGGCACAGTTCATCTGTGCGCACCGGAGTTCAGAAGACACCTTCACACTAGCTAAACATACTGTACTTTGACGTCAAACAAACCAGGGTGTGGACCAAAAGTGCTAGTGTGAAAGCACCCTAAGTAAGCATATTTTACTTTAAAATTGACTAAATTAAACCACTTTACATCCTCACTTACTGAAAAAAAAATTAATTGGATTTAATACATGTTTTTTAAAGGTAAGTGTTTGCAAACTATTTATTTAGGCTGAATTTAAACAAACAAATGAGGTTGAAAATTACTATATTCCATCTGTTTGTTTAAATTCAGCCCATATAAATTGTTTGCAAACACTTACCCTTTAAAAAAAACATGTATTAAATCCAATTAATCATTTTTTCAGTGCCGTAATCATTAATAAATACATTAAAATTCTTTATTCTGCCATACGTTAACTTTAAGGAAGGTTAACTTTCTACTCAAAGTTTATTACAACTTTTTTTTTGTCCTGCTAGAAACAGAAACACAAAGCTGATAGTGTGTGAATAATGATCCAGGTCGGATGTTCAGTAAAACTCCTGCCAAACACTGCTCTTCATAATTGAAGACTAATCATAAAAGCAGCTGGAAGCTCAAATTCTGCTCAGATTTATGGCCGTGTGTGACTTTCAGAGCAGCTTCAATGTTAGCGTACGGTGTGGTTTTGCAGATTTGAGGAGGCTGATCTACATAAAACTTTACTTTAAGACTGCACTTTAAATAGGACACACAATGATGATGACGATGCACATTTGTGTGGGCTGTAAATAGACGAGAAACACCACTCTAAATCCATCACTGTAATACTGAACCATAAACGAAGATTTCATAGAACGCTTTAAAGAAAAACTCAAGGTTTATGTTGGATATTTGCTCATTTTAGACTCTCTGGTGAGTTTTAGCATTTGTGAATCCTTTCAGACCATCTCTGGGTTGGCGGGAAAAAAATTAGCTTAGCTTAGCATAAATCATTGAATCGGATTAGACCATTAGCATCTCACTCAAAAATGACTAAAGAGTTTCGATATTTTTTATTTCTGGTCACACTTTATTTTAATGTAGAGCTATGCTATTAACAAATTGTTTTAGCTAAATAAACTATTATTAGCTGCTTATTAATAGTTATTAGGGTAGTTGGGTTTAGGTACTGGCTAGGATTAGAGATGTAAAATAAGATCAGACTTTATAAGTGCTAATAAACAGTTAATATCCTAATAATAGGCAGGGAAAAAGCCAATCATTAATGGTGTGAATTGTTACTTAAACTAAAGTGTTACGAGTTTTACAATGAAAACTTGATTTGATCTCTGGGTCTAGCGCTTTTAGCTTAGCTTAGCATAAATCATTGAATTGGGTTAGAGCATTAGCATCTCACTCAATGCTATTTAGAGCTTGACTCTTCTGTAGCTACATGGTGTACTATGAGTGATGGAAAATGATAAGTTAAATATATAGTAACTATACTCTCATTCTGGCGTAATAATAAATGAGCTTTTCCGATTAAAGCAGCGCAATGATGTTATACAGTATTATAATCAGAAAATAGACCCAAATTACGTCACTTTGAAAGTTGGTTTAATTGACGGAAGGTAGTCAATTTTATGTGCTGTGTTATGCATACATGTCAACATTGGGATATTAAAATAAGGGAAACGATGGAGATGTTTACATATTATTATGTGTATTTGTCTGTTTAAACGAATGCTATCTCACGCCAAATCGTAACTTTTTGATTTAGTGGCTAATTCGTATTAATTTTTACAATCTCATTTGTTCATTTTTAGTTCAATTTGCTTAATTATGGCTGGGTTTGGTGCCACGCCTCATTTTAAAAATCGTACATTTGCATATGAATATGAGTTTCTACGAATTAGCCGTTAAACTGGCAAAACGTAAAAATAGTTACATTTCCTCGTGAGATCGGGCTGGTTTAAACGCACACCCAAATCTTCAAAGTGTCTACTTTTGATCCATTTTAAGTTTTGTGTACAAAAAAACACCATTTCTTTATTAAAATGGATCTTCCGAAAGTCGTTAATTTGCTACGTTAATTAACCGATTCAGAGGTTGAATAAGAAGGCTGACGACGTTTTAATGGAAATGACAGAAAGTGACCATATTTCTAATAATTTCAAGTGTTTTCAAGCCAAAATAAAATCCATAATTCGCTCTTGTCATTATATTATATTTAAGAGCAGTGGCGCCCCCTGGTGGTTCGACTGTATTATAAGTATAGAGAGGATCGGCTCTATGTAGATGTTTCTGCACCTTTTATAGGAAGATTAAAAATATGGGAAAGTATTTGAAATAACGAGAGGTTTGACAGGTGTTATCATTGCACTGTTGCAGTCTTGTGGCTCAGTCGTTAGTGTTCTCACAGCAAGAATGTCACTGGTTCAAGTCCCAGCTGGCGTTTCTGGGTGGAGTTTGCATGTTCTCCCCGTGTTGGCGTGGGTTTCCTCCGGGTGCTCCGGTTTCCCCCACAGTCCAAACAAATGTGGTACAGGGGAATTGATCAACTAAACTGGCCGTAGTGCATGAGTGTGAGTGTGTATGGGTGTTTCCCAGTATTGGGTTGTGGCTGGAAGGGCATTCGCTGTGTAAAACATATGCTGGAACAGTTGGCGGTTCATTCCACTGTGGTGACCCCAGATGAATAAAGGGACTAAGCCGAAGGAAAATGAATGAATGAATGTTGCAGTCATAGTACGGCAGAAACGTTTCTTGATTATTACGCCAGAATGAGAGTATAGTTCCTAGTCAAACTGGTCTAGAAAATAACAACTTTTCTTATTTTCAGTCGGCCTTAGAGTACATGATGTAGCTACAGGGCAGTCAAACTTTAAATAGGGAGATGATTGAAACTCTTTGGTAATTTTTGAATGATATGCTAATGGTCTAATCTGATTTAATGATCTATGCTAAGCTAAGCTAAAAGTGCTCCTGCCTGACCTTCAGATCGGCTCGGTGGATTTAAAAATGGTAAAACTCACTAATTTAATTCTAGGAGAGTCTAAAATTGGCATATTTCCAAAGTAAAAAGTGAAGTTTTTCTTTTAAAAGAAGGTGAGAGGAGTGTTTTGAATGGGATTCAGATGAATATATTTGATGCCTTGTACAGCCAATGTTAAAGTCACTGTAAATGAAAATGCAGCATGGTTTATTCCCATTTCTTTTGTTTTCCTGATGTTTTTTTAATCAGAAAGACTTGTTTATGGATTTACAAAGGACAGACATGTTTCATGAGATTCCTCAAGGAAGGACTTTACATTTCTGGACATCGTTTGACCAAAAACTCTGGAAATATTGTCCCGATTCTGCGGATAATTCTGACAAGACTTTGACTGAAGAAGCAGCAGACTCATGGATATTATTTTGGATTGTTATGAACAGACTGCATCGTCTGCGCGGATGAAGGATTTATATTTGTGGAAATGCTCATTCAGCTGGAGATATTCACTGTATATATGGATCGCCATCTCGTTTGGGTCTTGATTAAATGTTTACCGGACTCTTTCAAACACATGATGTGGTTTTCATTTTACTGTAAGATGTACACTGCAAAGAAAAATGCATGCTTTTCTTACTCGGATGTTTTGTCTTGTTTCTAGTCCAGATATATAAAACAGCTATAATTAAGAATCTCTTTCTAAACGAGTAAAAATATTGTGCTGTTTCTGAAAGAATGAGTCAAAATTAAGTGAGTTTTACCTTAAAACAAGCAGAATAATCTGCCAATCTGCTAATGTAAAGTAATGTGTATTTATGTAGCGCATTTACTGTGTGTGGTCATACACCGAAAGCGCTTCACAATCATGAAGGGGGGTCTCTCCACACCACCACCAGTGTGCAGCTCCACTTGGATGATGCGACGGCAGCCACAGGACAACAGCACCAGAGCTTCACCACACACCAGCTATAGGCGGAGTGGAGAGACGGTGATAGAGACAATCGTATGGGGACGATCGGGACGCCATTTTGGGTAACGGCTGATGGAGGGAATTTCACCAGGACACCGGGGTTACACCCCTACCCTTTACCAGAAGTGCCATGGGATTAATAATGTCCACAGAGAGTCAGGACCTCAGTTTAACGTCTCATCAGAAAGACGGCGCTCACTGAGCAGTGTAGTGTCCCCTTCACTATACTGGGGCATTAGGACTCACACATACAGGTTGAGCGCCCCCTGCTGGCTTCACTAACACCACTGCCAACAGCAACCTAGTTTTCCCATGTGGTCTCCCATCCAGGTACTGGCCAGGCTCAGCCCTGCTTCGCTTTAGTGAGTAACCGCTCTCGGGCTGCAGGCTGATATGGCTGTGGAAATATAAGAAATATAATTTTATTCCAAAGCAAAAACAAGATTATTATTATTTTCTCACCCCATTGGCAGATTATTTAGCTTGTTTTAAGGAAAAACTCACTTCATTTTGACTCATTATTTCTGAAAACAAGGCTTTTTTTTTTACTTGTCAGGAAAATGCTTCTTGATTTAATAATTTTTAGATATTTTGGACTAGAAACAAGACAAAAACTCCAAAAGTAAGAAAAGCATTACAGTGCAAAGTTTGTAATATAAGGAAAAAAATGCGCCAAATTTTAATAAACCATCTTCACAGGCTGTCCAGATTTTTTATGAGACACGCAGTATAATTGCCAGTTTCTGGTGCATGATTTTCTGCCGGCGCTTTGTTTTATTGCTGAAAGGAAGCACTTGTGTTTGTGCAGATGTGCCGTAAAGGATCTGATGTCTGAAAAACAGATTGACAGAAGATTGATGGAGTATGAGAGGAAATATCCTGACATTTCCACGCTTGTGAAATTACATTTCTCTAAAGCGCTGTCTTCATTTTTATTCATTTCGCTCAGAAACAAATACAAAACACAGACTGGAAAAATAGACTGGGGACGCAAGTCAATATGTCCCTCATGTTCTTCCAGACGAGTCGCTCTGAAAAAAGAAGAGAGAAATGATTTGTGGCTTGTTTGGATGCCACCATAAAGCTGGCATGAAAATTCGTTTTTTATATTGGAGTCGTTTTGAAGATTGAAGAAAGTGCTAAAGGCCTGTCTGAAATGTATTTCCGAGTGGAAGCGTTAGACTGAATAATGCACACTTGTGAAGACACAAACCAGTGCTTTCTGTCTGCGGAATTTAACACTATTTATACACTCATCTTAACTGGAAAAGAAAGAGTGTGTTTGGAAGTGTTTTGATCACTGTACACTCAGAGTAACATCCCTGTTTTAGCTATTACAAGAATATTAAATATAGCTTTTAAAGTTATTCTAAATACTGTAGGGAATACTATAGTATCTTTGAGCCAGTGTATTTTATTATAGTATTTACAACTCTTTAATAATGACTGCTCCAGCATACTGTAGTGTTAACTATAATGAGCTGTATTAAATACTGTAGTATGCTTTAGTTCATCTTATAGTATAGTAAGTCTGTCAGTCTTTTCTACCTGATTGCAGCATCTCTGTTTCTAAATCAAGAACACACGTGGGCCGGGCATGATTCTGTCCACTGGTAAGTGATTGAATCATTGTGGTTTGCCATTGGTGGATACTAATCCCGCCCTCATGTCAGCAATTACTAATCAGAGATGAGAAGAGATGTCGCCATGAAACGTAAGTAAAGATTGTCCTTTTCTCTGCTATCATGATGTGCATCCACTTAATATAATCCTGAAATGAGAAAAAAAAAAATGAGTGTTGCTAACAAAATGATGGAAGATTGAGGAATGAACGAATTCATAGAAGAAACAAGACACTCGCTGACTTACCTAAAGGATAGCCTGAAACGACTGATACCCCCGCCCTAAAGGACTGATACCCCCACCCTAAAGGACTGATACCCCCGCCCTAAAGGACTGATACCCCCACCCTAAAGGACTGATACCCCCGCCCTAAAGGACTGATACCCCCGCCCTAAAGGACTGATACCCCCACCCTAAAGGACTGATACCCCCTCCGTGAAGGACTGATACCTCCGCCCTAAAGGACTGATACCCCCTCCGTGAAGGACTGATAGCCTTCACCTAAAGGACTGATCCCCCCACCCTAATGGAGAGATCCCCCCACCCTAAAGGACTGATACCCCCACCCTAAAGGACTGATACCTCCGCCCTAAAGGACTGATACCCCTGCTCTAAAGGACTGATACCCCCTCCGTGAAGGACTGATAGCCTTCACCTAAAGGACTGATCCCCCCACCCTAATGGAGAGATCCCCCCACCCTAAAGGACTGATACCCCCACCCTAAAGGACTGATCCCCCCACCCTAATGGACTGATACCCCCACCCTAAAGGACTGATACCCCCACCCTAAAGGACTGATCCCCCCACCCTAAAGGAGAGATACCCTCGCCCTAAAGGACTGATCCCCCCACCCTAATGGACTGATCCCCCCACCCTAAAGGACTGATACCCCCACCCTAAAGGAGAGATACCCTCGCCCTAAAGGACTGATCCCCCCACCCTAAAGGAGAGATACCCTCGCCCTAAAGGACTGATCCCCCCACCCTAAAGGACTGATCCCCCCACCCTAAAGGACTGATCTTCCACCCTAATGGATTGATACCCCCACCCTAAAGGACTGATCCCCCCACCCTAAAGGACTGATCCCCCCACCCTAATGGACTGATACCCCACCCTAAAGGACTGATCCCCCCACCCTAAAGGACTGATCCCCCCACCCTAATGGACTGATCCCCCCACCCTAAAGGACTGATCCCCCCACCCTAATGGACTGATACCCCCACCCTAAAGGACTGATACCCCCACCCTAAATGACTGATCCCCCCACCCTAAATGACTGATTTCGAGGGGGGAGGGGAGGTTATGGTATTTGATCAAAGTTTATAATGGCAAACATGTTTTTCTAGAATACTGAAGTGCACAGATCATCATTTATACCATGTATCACTATATACATATGAAAATAAGAAGAGTACATTTAGATTTTATGGCCACTTTAAAGCTTTATTGCACACGACACATGAGATTAAAACAGAAGAATATCACCGTGCGCCAATGAATCATTAAGTCAGCTGTCTATTTTGATTTCATGCTGATTTGATTACGGCTTTTATTCTGGATTGGTGTCGCCGCATATAAAGGTCATGCTCTTTTAGCGCTTATTCTAGTGGTCGTTTCACCTTTGGCGCAGAAAGCGGACGTATAATCGCATTATCCTCAACAGAACAGACTGCAAACCGAAGAGCTCAGGCTAAAGAGCAGTTCAAGGACTCAATAATGATAGACCCTGACCTCCAGATTATTAATAACCAGACCATAAACACACATTTAATCATCAAAACAGCCCTCTTGCTTACTCCCACTCACAAATGAGATACTTGCATCTTTTATTTGCTCTCATTAAAAGCAGTCAATTTGAGCTGACGTTGATGGAAAGTCCTATAAAGATCCTTCATGCTGATGAACTGTGGCTGAAACTAGAAACACATGCACAGATGTACAGCTGGAGTCAAGATTATTCGCCCTCCTGTCAAATTTTAATTCTTTTAAAAATATTTCCCAAGTGTTGTTCAATGGAGATATTTTTTCTAACATATTTTTAAGCATAACTCATTTATAATAACCCACATATTTTGTCTTTGTCATGATGACAGCACATAATATTAGACTAGTTAGTTTGCAAGATACAGTTATTCAGTTTTATATCTAATTTAACGGCTTAACTAAGTTAGAGTAATTAAGCATCATTGGACAACAGTGGGCACTTCATGAAATTGGGTCTCATTCACTAACATGCATACGCTTCAAATGTATGCTTTAAATGTACATTCCGACATAGAATAGATGATGTCAAGATTATTAGACCTCCTGTGAATTGTTTATTCTTTTATCAAATATTTCATAAATGATTCAGATTCAGGAATTTTTCACAGTATGTCTGATAATATTTTTTCTTCTGGAGAGAGTCTTATTTGTTTTATTTCGACTATAAAAGCAGTTTTTAAACCCATATAAAGGTCAATATTATTAGCCCTGTTAAGCAATATTTGTTTTGGATTGTCTCCAATTTTGACTTGCCTAATTACCCTAACTTTAACCTAATTAACCTAGTTAAGCCTTTAAATGTCACTTTAGGTCAAATACTAGTGTCTTAAAAATATCCAGTCAAATATAATGTGCTGTCATCAAAGATTAAAGAAATCAGTTATTAGAAGTGAGTTATTAAAACATTTATTTAGAAATGCCGCACATTTGTCTGCTGCTCTTTGTATTTTGGCGGAGCGCTCTGCACTGTAAAAAATAAAAAGTTGACTTAACTTAAAATTTTCACAAAAGCTTCAGTGGTTGAAGTTGTGCCAAATTAATTTTTTAAGTTGACCGAAAAGGCTGGTTTAAGTCAAGTATACTTTACGAAATAATTTGGCACAACTTCAAACACTGAAGCTTAATAAACTCAAACTTTCTTTGCAGCCGGTTGCTTTAAAATTTTAAGTTAACTCAACTTTTTATTTTTTGAACATATGGAGAAATAAAAATGTTAAGTCTCCTCAACTGAATATTTTACTTTCATTGAACAAACAGTTCCAAACATGCAGTTAAATCATTTTTATGAGTAAATTCAACTCTGAGCTTAAAAATATGTCCACCTAACTTACAACTTTAAACTGAGTTAACTATTTGTAAGTTGGATTTTTTTACAGTGTGTGTGCCTGTATTTGACAAAAGTCAAATCTGCAAAAAAGAGCTTGAGGACTGTTAAACAGTGTGGTTGCCTAGCAACATAAAAAGCACAGTGCTCTGCTCTTTGGAAAAGTCTTTTCTAAAGTCAGGTAACATGCAGTGTGTTATAACCAGGGCCAGACGCAATCTGCGGACGTTTTTTGCAATTTCTGCGGAACATTTTGGTAAAAATCTGCGGATTTCTGCGGAATTATTTTGGGAGTCTCATAACTAAAACCTTAATATGTAAAATATGTGTAATTTAAAAACTGAATAAATTCAGGTTTATACACATTTACTCAAGTAAATAAACAGAATTAATGATGGGCTAAAAATCTGCGGAATTCTGCGCGCACAGATTCCGTGTGGGCCTAGTTATAACTAAACGCACACAAAATCTGCAGATTTTTAGCCCATCATTGAGTCTATTTATTTACGTGGGTAATGTGTGCAAATTGATATTTATTCAGTTTTTAAATCAATTTCAGTAACATTATTCACTAATATGCAAATGTTATAGGGGGAGCTATAGAGCTATATATGCATATAATTTATTTACAATACAGTTTATAAAGTCATATTTTTCTTCTATTTTATGAGAATTGCTTTGTTTACCAAAATAAGTGGATCTTATTGGATATGCATTAAATAAAAGTTAAAAAGGTATTTTATTTAATATTTTATTTCTAATTTTTAGTTACGATGCTCCAAAATCATTCTGCATAAATCTGCAGATTTTTTTTACCAAATTCTGCACAGAAATAGCAAAAAATTTTTGCAGATTCTGTCTGGTCCTAGTTATAACTTACATTTTCAGAACTGAAAGCAGGCTCCACATCCAACATCAAAACCTTCATTACCATTAAAGTGCATTTTCTCTTGTCTCGCTGCCATAATCGTCTCATCTTAATTCATAATCTGTCTTATCATTTTCTCTGGACAAGTGCCACTTTGGGGAAAGCCCTTATATGGAGCTGGTGTGGGCGTGTATTATGCAAATTACTAGCCTACCTCTCATTTAGAAGTCTAATTTCAGTCTAAATTCACTAACAGAAAAAAGTTTAAGAACAAACTCATGTGTGTATGCTTGTGAATTAGGCAGCAAGTTTTACATTTTTCAACATTCAAATGTACATATTCTGTATTTATTGTATGTTTGAACTTTCAGTATTTCAGTACTTTCAGTATTGTCTGCTATTTAGCAATAATGAGTCAAAATTAAATAAGCTTTTCATTTAAAGCAAGCAAAATAATCTGACGATAAACTTATTTTTGCTTTAAAATAATTTTATTTCACTTACCGTATTGGCAGATTAATTTGCTTGTCATTGGGCTCAATTTTAACAATCTAGTTGCGTAATCTAAAGGGCATGGCACAAAAGCATTAAGGCCGTCCCTGAATCCACTTCTGCTTTTTTAAGGACAGATAAACCCGCTCTGCACCCGGCGCATGGTCTAACAGGGTTGTACTCATTCTCTTAAAGAGTTCTGGGTGTGCTTTGATCATAACCTGCATTAAACCAATCAGAGTCTCGTCTCTCATTCCCTTTAAGAGTCAGTTGCGTCTCGCCATGATGCATTTGCTATTTACATGGCGACTTTGTAAGAGTAAAACTGAACACTTCACTAGCGAGAAAACAGTTAAACAGAGCATCTGCAGCGCGAGGATAAAGAACGAGCCTCCTCCATTCAGCCTCTTTACTTTACTCTTTACTTTACTCCTTTACTTTGGTGGAGTGAGGAAACGGTGGAAACTCACTCCACTAAACACATCCATCAGCCCACATATTTAATCTCCTTTGTTAAGAGCAAAGATTTGTGTCTAAACTATTTCTAAATTCAGTTTTAATCTCCAGCAGAGGAATAAATGAACATTAATAATGAAGTGTGGTCAAACAACTGAGTTATATCCAAACACACGTCCTGTTCTTATGCCCCATATGGTGATGCAGACGTCTCCAAAACCCCACAGCTGGACAAATCTACACTTGTGTTTATTAAAACAGATATAAATCTGCAGATAATCAATAATCCTGCTGATAATAATAACATTATACAGATGCAGATCGTCATGAATAAACTGAAGAAGCCCCCCGAGGTGAAGAAGGCATAGAGGCAGTGGTGTTTATATTGATGTAGAGAATCATCATTTCTGGATCATTTTAATTGTTTTCATCTGTAAAGATATTTGTGTGTTGCTGATCATCCTGTGTGTGTTCAGCAGTGTGTAAGCATCCTGTATAGATGCATAACTAACGCGCTCTGCTGGACTTTAGAGCAGCTTTTAGTTGGTCAATGGTGCTGTTGGTCTATTTCAGTTCCTCAACGCTCCAATGCGCCGTAACACACCTCCTCTATAGACCAGCACACACATGAGGCCGTAGAGTGGTGCAAATGGATTTGCTATTTAAACAACGTGGAGCAAAACGTGAAAAATAGGGTTGCGCTGGTCTGAAAATAGCAATAAATCACTCCAAAAACGTCTTGTGTCTTATTGGACTGGGTGTATGATAGGGCTCATTATTTGTGAAAAGCAGACAATAATAAAAGTAATGAAATACTGAAACTTTTCATTTTTTAAAAAATCAAATGTGTGTATAAATATGAAAAACCTACGAAATTATTAGTGAATAAAACCTTAAAATATTTTTTATTTTATTATTATTATTTTAATTCCTGCCAAACTAAAACAAATAAGACTTTCCCCAAAATAAAGATATATTATAGGAAATACTCTGAAAATGTCCTCGGTCTGTTAAATATCACTTGGGAAACATGTGAAAGCTGCTTCCATGTGAAGCTGCTTTGACACAATCTACATTGTATAAGCGCTATACAAATAAAGATGAATTGAATTGAATTGAATTGAAAAAGAGTACAACATTGACAGGAGGGCGAATAATGTTGACTTTAACTGTATGTCGGTGCACATCAGCCAAACACAGAAGAAGAAGAACAATGCGATGTGTAAAACTCTTTACATAAAACACAAATGGCCTTGCCGCAGGTTTTTGTGGTCTGGAAGTCAGATGAACAGCATTGTTTTTCTGCTTGGAAGCGCAGTGAAAGTGAGAGCGCTGAGAGGCATGAGTGGGTGTGATTCTGCATTACACTGCGGAGGGAAAGACACATGCAGATCTACTGTGCTTTTGGTACAATGGAGGAATTTCTGCGCTTCTGTAAACTGAAAAGGGTCGTGGAAATGGGAAAAAAGGATTTTGGCATCTCTGCCAGCTTTTCGGAATATTCAATAATAATGAGAGCAAAATTTAGCACAGGCTTTAGTTCTTAACGTGTCAGTGATGAGATGTCAGATATATTTGCAGATTCAAGCAAGCATGTCATATTGTGCATATAGCTAGATTAAGAACTAAACTGAAATTGACTTTGCCTTTTAAGCTTTATTTTGTTTATATTATTATTATTAGTAGTAGTAGTAGTATTTGAAACAGTTTATTAAATTTAATTGATCTTTTTTGCTAAAGACCAACATGTAACATTAAACAGCCAGGAACATATTACACTTTCTTACAAAATAAAGAAAAAGAAAAAAAAATAACATATTTGAGCATCTGATTTTATTTATTTATTTATTTATTTATTTATTTATTTATTTATTTATTTATTTAAATTATTTATAACTAAATAAAAAATATAAAATAACATTTAACTTTGAACCTCCAATTTTATTTATTTATTTGTTTATTTGTTTTATGTTTATTTAATTAGGTTTTTAAGTAACAACTAAACTAAATTAACATCTGACTTTTGCTGAAGACCAACATGTAAAATTAAACAGTCAGGAACAAATTACTTATTCTTTTTTCTATTTATTTATTTATTTATTTATTTATTCATTCATTCATTCATTCATTCATTCATTCATTCATTCATTCTATAACAGGATAAAAAATGTAAATATCATTTTAACAATTTTAGCTTTATTTATTTTTTTGTATTTTATTATTTATTTTACATTTATTTAATTTAGTTTTTAAATAACAGCTAATTTAAATTAACATCTGACTTTTGCTGAAGACCAACATGTAAAATTAAACAGCCTGGAACAAATTACTTTTTCAAATTATTTATTTATATATTTTTATTTATTTATTTTAATCATCTATAAGAAGATAAAATTTTAAATAACATTTTAACTTTAAACCTCCAATTCTATTTATTTATTTATTTACTTATTTAATCTATAACAAGGTAAAAAAATTTAAAATTCCATTTTAACCTTGAACCACCAGATTTTTTTTTTTTTTTTTTTATTTAAATGATTCAGAAGTATATAAAAACATTTAACTTTGAACCTCCAATTTTATTTATTTTTTATTTAATTATTTATTTACTTATGTATTTAATCTATAATAAGATAAACATTATAAAATAACGTTTTAACCCTGAACCACCACTTTTATTAATTAATTAATTAATTAATTAATTTATATATCAATCTATCTATTTATTTATTTTAGTGATACCAAGATAAAAATATAAACAAAATTACACATTTATAAGGCTGCATTTAATAACATTTAACCACAATCAATGAGAAGCAGTGTTGCTTAAAGGCCTATTAAAATCCACTAAGAAAAAAAAGCATTAATTGCATGATAAAATTCAGTCAGAAAAAGTCAGAATTGCAGATTGTAGACTCTGGATTGCTAAACATGTACTCTGAATTGCACATTAAACGCAGAACAGCTTTATTAGCTGATTAACACAGATATCTGAATAAAGTTTTAACATTTAGCCCAACATTTTTCTCCAATTGCATAATCAGTTTATTAAAAAGGCCGCTGTTCATTTTAAGCACAGTAAATGGGTCAGACTTTATCATTATAAAAGTTTCTCCAGAACTGCAAATGCAGGTAAAGTATTGAAAAACATTATTTTTAGTCCAGATAAAATCTTAAAAGCAGTCCATTACTTCCCTCACTTTTCCTTTTACTGTTTATAAAGCTGCTTGAAGGGAACAGGAGCCGGCGTCAGCACATTTCCCCTTAATTCTGCTGTAATGTCAGCGAACCGCCTGCATTAATATAGCTGTCAAGTGATGTGAGAGGAGGTTATTGAGGCCAGATGAATGAAACAAAAAAGTACACAGTGTCTAAAACTCAAGAGGCAGAAATAAAAGGATCAGATTATTTGATGAGGGTTTTGTGTTGCTTTTTGGGTGAGGTAAGCATTTAAATAACCCACAGAAAGCACTTTCTGCTCAAATTAAATAGACTGTTTTCTTGCTTATTATTTTGTGACCGGCTGGCAGTGTTATTGTAGTGTCAATGAGATGCTACTGTGTTTTTATTAATATTAAAATTAGTTTTATATGCATGTTTATTCAATGGAATGTTTTATTTATTTATTCATTCATTTATTTTTTTAGTTATATAATTGTTCGTTTATTTATTTATTTATTATATGTTTTTTTTATTTTTTTTTTATCTATTTATGTGTGTGTTTATGTATTTATTTATTCATTTATTTATTTATGTGTGTTTCTTTTGTTATGTATTTTTATGTGGGTGCTTATATATTTATTTATTTATTTATTTATGTGTGTTTATTTATTTATGTGTTTGTTTACGTGTATGTTTATTTATTTATGTGAGTGTATTTATTTATTTACGTATTTTTATTTCTGTGTGTGTGTTTATTTATGTGTTTATTTATTTATTATTTATTTATTTTTGTGTTTGTATTTATTTATTTATTTGTGTTTATTAATTTGTTATTAATTTATGTGTGTGTGTTTATTTAGTTATGTTTATTTATTTATTTATGTGTTTTTTATGTGTGTTTATTTATTAATTTATTTATGTGTGTGTTTGTTTATTTATTTATTTATGTGTTTATTTATTTTATTTATGTGTTTGTTTGTTTCTTTTTGTAGTTATTTATTTACGTATTTTTATTTCTGTGTGTGTGTGTTTATTTATGTGGTTATTTATTTATTTATTTTTGTGTTTGTATTTATTTATTTATTTGAGTTTATTAATTTGTTATTAATTTATGTGTTTGTGTTTATTTAGTTATGTTTATTTATTTATGTGTTTTTTATGTGTGTTTATTTATTTATTTATTTATGTGTGTGTGTTTGTTTATTTATTTATTTATGTGTTTATTTATTTTATTTATGTGTTTGTTTGTTTGTTTCTTTTTGTAGTTATTTATTTATTTGTTTATTTGTTTATGTGTGTATTTATTTATGTGTGTGTTTATTTATTTATTTGTGTCTGTTTTTTTACATTCATTCGTTCATTCATTCATTCATTCATTAAATTAATAATTTGATCTTAGCACTAAACATCAAGTCAAACTAATATATATTTTATACTAATATATATATTTGTGTGTGTACGTTTTATATTTTTTTATATAAAAATTTTATTTATTTATATATATATTAATTTTAAAGTTTTGTTGGTAATTGTATGTGTTGTTTACACCCTTATTTACACTGCTTGTCTGGTAAGTCAAATAATATTTCTATATATAAATAAGGACATTTTCCCCTCCTGTTCATCCTAAAATGCAAAACTCAAAACACTATTAGACTTTCTGCATGGTAAAAAAGCTGATCGACACTGTTTTGCCATTGTGTGTCTGTGTGTGTCCAGCATACATGAATGTCTGTGAATATGTGAGATTTTGGACCCTGGCGCTCTCAGTCTCCTGCACAGTAAGCAAGGCCAGAAGAGGCAAACAAAGCAGATTTTAAGAGCGGAGCACATCTGTATGCAGAGACTATAGAGAGTGTGTGGATCCTGCAGAGTCTGGATATTGACAACGTCCAAAGCAGAAGCACATATGACCTATAAAAGGACTCTGACTCACTCCGGCTTCAGGGATTCTGTCTAATTAACATTTTAATTAATAGGAAATATTGTTAACTGAGGGCCATTCTCTGAGCCTGGACTCAGACGCTCTAATTAAAGATGTGTTGGTGCAGTGAAGGCGAGGATCGAGACACTGATGCATTTCTGCACGTCAAAACAGCTCATTTCTGCACTCGCTGAATCCCATCTGCCAGATGAGTGTGTCAGTATGTCAACATTTATTCCTAATTGTGTGGCCATTATAGCTTTTAACATCTACAGCGCCTCTGTTTTTCTATTTGCCTTCGCTTTAAATGAGTTATTCAGAGACTATTAAGGTGCATATGATGACTGGATGATGAAAACAAACCAATCATCATCCTCATTGATGGGGAAAGTATTGATAGTCAGTACACTTGAGTATATTTATACAACAGATATGATCAATCAATCAGTCAACCAACCTGTTGATCCATCCATCCATCTATCTATCCTCCAACCACAACCACCAGCCCATCCACCCATCCTTCCATCCATCCATCCATCCACCCACCCACCCACCAACCAACCAACCAACCAACCAGCTAGCCAGCCAAGCAAGCAACCAGCCAACCAGCCAGGCAAGCAACCAACCACCCACCCAGCCAACCAACCAAACAACCAGCCAAGAATCCAGCCAACCAACCAGCCTAGAATCCAGCCAACCAACCAGCCAAGCACCCAAGCAACCAGCCAAGCAAGCAACCAGCCAACCAGCCAGGCAAGCAACCAACCACCCACCCAGCCAACCAACCAAACAACCAGCCAAGAATCCAGCCAACCAACCAGCCTAGAATCCAGCCAACCAACCAGCCAAGCACCCAAGCAACCAGCCAAGCAAGCAAGCAAGCAACCAGCCAAGCAACCAACCAACCAACTAACCAGCCAAGCAACCAACCAGCCAACCAGCCAACTAACCAGCCAAGCAACCAACCAAGCAACCAGCCAAGCACCCAAGCAATCAGCCAAGCAAGCAAGCAACCAGCCAAGCAACCAACCAACCAACCAACCAACTAACCAGCCAAGCAAGCAACCAGCCAAGCAACCAACCAACCAACCAACCAACCAACCAACTAACCAGCCAAGCAAGCAACCAGCCAACCAGCCAAGCAACCAGCCAACTAACCACCCAAGCAACCAACCAACCAAGCAACCAGCCAAGCAAGCAAGCAACCAGCCAAGCAACCAACCAACCAACTAACCAGCCAAGCAACCAACCAGCCAAGCAACCAGCCAAGCAAGCAACCAGCCAAGCAACCAGCCAATAACCTGCCAAGCAATTAACCACCCAAGCAACCAGCCAAGCAACCAACAAACTTACCAGCCAAGCAATCAACCAATGAACTAACCAACCAGACAACCAGCCAAGCAACAAAACCAACCAACCAGCCAAGCAAGCAACCGACCAACCAGCCAAGAAACCAACCAAGCCACCAGCCAAGCAAGCAACCAAGCAACCAGCCTTCCAACCAGTCAAGAAACCAACCAACCAAGCAACCAACCAAGCAACCAGCCAAGCAACCAACCAAGCAACCAACCAAGCAACCAACCAAGCAAGCAAGCAAGCAACCAGCCTTCCAACCAGTCAAGAAACCAACCAGCCAAGCAAGCAACCAAGCAAGCAACCAGCCAAGCAACAAAACCAACCAACCAGCCAACCAGCCAGCCAAGCAACCAACCAACCAAGCAACCAACCAACCAAGCAACCAACTAACCAGCCAAGAAACAAAGCAACCAGCCAACCAAGAAGAGGTAGTGACATTAGCTGTGGAGTCATAGCAGAGCTCATTAATATTCATGGTTAATTTTAGGGATAAATTATCTTGTTATAAATGAGCATAACATATCTTTTGCACTTTTTTTTACACATTTGTACACAATTTTTGCACTTAACATAAACCGCATGCCCACTATAAAGACCACAAAAAACAATTAAACATTAAATCAATGCACTTTACAGCACCTGCAGGAGCTGTCTCAATCACTAATCATTCTAGTGCACTGAAATCTTTGCTTCCTGAAAATTCCTCACAATGCACCATAAAAACCAGGAGCATCGATACTTTGTTCCTTTAAGTCCAAACATTTATCACAAGAATCAACTCACCAAACATAATATATATGTATATAATATATATAGTATAACATGCAAGAGGCGTTTAAATAATGCTAATAACGTTGTTTATTAATATTAAAGCATAAAGAAACATGTCTAGTAAGTTAGTAAATATATATTACTCATTACTGTCAGATTCTTTTCTTAAATTGTAACCATCATTGCCTGTCAAATTTAATCATAGTATGGCTAGTTGCAATGCTCATCCTGACCACTAGGGTGACACCTGTTGGAGAAACACATGCAATGCAATACAGCAGGAGAGAGTAGAAGGAGAATTAGCTTCTGACATGTGAATACCTCATGGTCAATGTTGTTTGATGACAAACCCTGTCAGAGAAATGAGATGTTTTACAGCTCAGTGTAAGTTCAGTGTTCATTTCTGGTTTTATCTTGTGTTTGTCGTCTGCATTGTCTCTGTTAAATTGTGAAATTAGTCATTGATTTGTTTGTTCCTTGCTTTATTTTAATGTGTTGAATGTATGGTTCTTCAGTTTCTTCTGTGGTGGATTGTGTGGAGCGATGTTGCTGCAGGCTGATGGATTAAGCTTTAAAACAAAGATCTACACCAACAGCATCTTCCTGATCTTCACCATCATTAGCATCAACAGGTAAGGCTGCTTTTATGTACATTTGGCAAACTGTTACTCCTCTATGGCTGGTTAACCTCTACATTGAGGTAAAGTTAGTTTTATATCCGCACATTCAGACTTTCTCCTTAATAATATCCTTTCAGAAATGTATTCTTTGCAAACTCTTAATAGTGAAATCATATTAGCAGCCGATGATTATGAAAGTACAGCATTGTTCAGTCAATTAAATAGTGCTCATGCTGTTTTGAAGTCATTCATACATGCGATTTCAGACCCAATATTCAAAGTAGAGTGGGAAACAATATAGGGAATATTCAAATGAATGAATGTGTGAATATAAAACCACCTTTACCTCAATCACACACACACACAAATACACAAAGACAGATCTGTATTCCCTGTATTCTCTCTTCCTAAACCCTCATAGGACACAATCTGCATTTTACATGTCCAAAATACCCAATTCTGTGTCATTTATAAGCATGTTTACCCTTAGGGACCTCAATTTCAGTCAGCTTGAGTCTGTGTGCATTAAGGTTAAAGTTCCAACCAGGATTTAAAAACTGTGTTAAAAAGTACAACCACACACACGCCAAATGCATGCACTATATGTGGGATTGTGTGTACGAGACTCTTTGATGACACTTGCATTTAATGGCTTGAATATGGAATATATGGAATGGAATGTAGATTATTGATGAAATGTGATATTGAAAGTATGTTACTGTGTGTTTTTATTTTTATTTAATACATTATGTTGAACTTTTACATTGCCTGCCACTATGGTAAGTAAACCAATGATGTTTTAATATGAAAACAAGATTACTTTGCTTACCCCACGAGCTGATTATTTAGCTTGTTGTAAGTAAAAACTCATTTTATATCATTTCTGGGTCCTTATATGTGTGTGTTTTGGTAGCTTGGCTGGTTGATTGGTTTCTAGCATGCACTGAGGTAAAGTTAGTTTTATATTCGCACGTTTAGACTTTCTCCTTAATAATATCCTTTCAGAAATGTATTCTTTGCAAACTCTGAATAGTGAAATCATATTAGCAGCCGATGATTATCAAAGTGCAGCATTGTTCAGTCAATTAAATAGTGCTCATGTTGTTTTGAAGTCGTTCATACATGCGATTTCAGAGCCAATATTCAGAGTAGAGTGGGAAACAATATAGGGAATATTCAAATGGATGAATGTGTGAATATAAAACCACCTTTACCTCAATCACACACACACACACACACACACACACACACACACACACACACACACACACACACACACACACACACACACACACACACACACACACACAAATACACAAAGACTGACCTGTATTCCCTGTATTCTCTCTTCCTAAACCCTCAAAGGACACAATCTGCATTTTACATGTCCAAAATACCCAATTCTGTGTCATTTATAAGCATGTTTACCCTTAGGGACCTCAATTTCGGTCAGCTTGAGTCTGTGTGCATTAAGGTTAAAGTTCCAACCAGGATTTAAAAACTGTGTTAAAAAGTACAACCACACACACGCCAAATGCATGCACTATATGTGGGATTGTGTGTACGAGACTCTTTGATGACACTTGCATTTAACGGCTTGAATATGGAATATATGGAATGGAATGTAGATTATTGATGAAATGTGATATTGAAAGTATGTTACTGTGTGTTTTTATTTTTATTTAATACATTATGTTGAACTTTTACATTGCCTGCCAGTACGGTAAGTAAACCAATGATGTTTTAATCTGAAAACAAGATTACTTTGCTGACCCCACGAGCTGATTATTTAGCTTGTTGTAAGTAAAAACTCAGTTTATATCATTTCTGGGTCCTTTTTTGTGTGTGTTTTGGTAGCTTGGCTGGTTGGTTGCTTACATGCATTGAGCTAAAGTTAGTTTTATATCTGCACATTCAGAGTTTCTCCTTAAGATAATTTCAGAAAAGTAATGTTTCTAATTCTAAATGGGGAAATCATATTAGCAGCCGATCACTATCAATGTGCCACATTGTTTGCAGTCAATTAAATAGTGCTCATGCTGTTTTGAAGTCATACTTACATGCGATTTCAGACCCAATATTCAAATTAGCATGGTAAACAATATAAGGACTGTTAAATGAACTAATGTGTGAATATAAAACCACCTTTACTTCAATGTTGCTTGCTTGCTTGCTTGCTTGGTTGTTTGACTGGCTGCTTGGTTGGTTGGCTGCTTTTTTAGCTGGTTTTAAGTAAAAACTCATTTAATTTTTGAAAACAAGATATTTTTACATTTTTTGTTGTTTGCTTCTCTAGAAAGTGATGCTTGATATTTTTTGTTGTTGTTTACTTCTCTAGAAAGTGATGCTTGATATTTTTTGAAAGAAAAAACTCTATAAGAAAGGCTTTTTTTGCATTGATGCATTTTATATAATTTCCTTTTCCTTTTATGCTATTTGTTTAGTATTTGATAGTTCTCTTTATTCCTAGGATCCCTATATAATAATAACATCAGCAAGTCTCACAGATCATTCAGACTGCATGCTGCATATTCATTAAGCCACTGGCAGCACTTTCAGTAGAGTAATTGGACTATACAGTAAACATGAATGAACTCCTGGAGCAGAATATTATTATATCTTTAGTGTGTATAGAAACTTTCATTATTCTGTTGGGTCGTTTTCATTCACTCTGGGCTGATTTTAAGTCTTGCAGATTTCTCTGTGTTTTAGCAAATGTGGTGATTTTTTTGACAAATCTTATTTTGATTCATATTTTGGGAAAATGCTTTGAAATTTTTCAAAAACACAATACACTCTGGGCACAATGACTCCCCTTTGGTTATGTTGGTGCTGTTTTTGCCCTCATTGACCTCCATTAACCACATTTTTGAATGCAAAGCCATGACAGCATATAATCATACATTCTTCATTGTTGATGGTTTTCCCTGTTGGAAAGAGGCACAATTTGTCATGTTTACTGCTAATTACAGTTTTAATAATTTTTTTGTTTTTATTTTGCCTGTAAATAAAAAATGTGTAGTCTTTCTGTGCATTACCTGTACCAAAATATTCCAACTTATGCATCAGCAAAAGCCCAAATGTGCAATGCAGTAAACTTTTGACAGCTCCAGGAGTTTTCCTCCGTCTGTCAGTTGAGTCAAACTCTGCATTATACTGTAGCAGAAAGCTAAGAAAACTTCAACACACATAAGTTCTTCTCTGTTTATACAGTATTAGTCAGATTGCACCTAACATTAACCACAATATATATATATTCATAAAATTATAATATATTATAATTCTAGTCCAAATATTTAAAAAGTCTTAAATCAAGATGCATTTTATAGACATGTAAAAAATATTGTTTTGTTTTAAGAAATAATGAGTTCGAATTAATTCAAGTTTTCATTAAAACAAGCAAAATAATCTGCCAATGGGGGAACAAAAAAAAGATTATTTCAAAAGAAAAAAAAGTGTATTATTCTTAACTTCTCCAGAAAATGCTTCTTGATATAAAAATGTATTTTAGATAATTAGACTAGAAACAAGTTGAAAGCTCAGTGTTGAAAGTATGTTACTGTGTGTTTTTATTAGTTTAATCCACTTTGTTGAATATTTAAACTGATCTCAGAGCCATGTTTCTCTGAAAAGATGTGCATGATGATTGCAGCTTTTGATTAATTACATTTGTGATTGTATAATTTGATGAATGCATGCTCTACACTGCAAAACATATATTTTCTTTCTTTGATTTCTTGTCTTGTTTCTAGTCCAAACATCTAAAAATTCTTAAATTAAAAAGCCTTTTCTAGACAAGCAAAACACAGTCTTATTATGTCTTATTATGCCAAAATTAAATGTGTTTTCCTTAAAACAAGCAAAATATTCTGCCAATAGGGTATGAAAAATAATCTTGTTTTTTCTTATGACATTAGTTTATTTTTCTAACTCCCTTTTGCAGATTATTTTGCTTGTTTTAAGGAAAATAATTACTTAATTTGGGCAATATTTTTAGTTCTCCATAAAATGTTTCTCAATATAAGAATGTTTTAGATATTTGTACTAGAAACAAGTCGAAAGCTCAGTGATGCGGTGTTGAAAGTATGCTACTGTGTGTTTTTTGTATTAATAAACTGATCTCAGAGCCATGTTTCCCTGAAAAGATGTGCATGATGATCGCAGCTTTTGATTAATTGCATTTGCGATTGTATAATTGGATTAAAACATGCACTAATACATGCATACAAACATACACACTGTACATAAAAGGTTTTCCCCCAGATATCTGAGGCAGCACATGCCCTTTCTTCCTCTTCTCTTTTCTCGGTGCTGTTAAAGTCCTCATAGAGGGCCAGTCGTTTGTAATCAAGACTCTGATTGTTCTCCAGTTTGTTTGTGTGGTTTCTCTACAGGGAGAACTGCACCGAGAGAAACTATTTCATCAACAAAGAGTCGTCTCAAATCAAAACATGAATGGACTCCTGGAGCAGTATATTACAGTTTGGAGAGTTTTGGAGAGTCACTCTTTAGTGTGTGTATAGAGACTTTCATTGTTCTGTTGGGTTGTTTTCATCCACTCTGGGTTAATTTTGAGGCTTAATTTGGACTTTCTCTGTGTTTCTGCAAATGGAATGATTTTTGGTGACAAATCTTATTGTGATGCATATTTTGGGAAAATGCTTTGAAATTGTTCATAAACTCAATACACAATGCACAAATTGACTCCTCTTTGGTTATGCTGGTGGCTGATTTTGCCCCCATTGACTTTCATTATAATGATATTTATTGATTGCAAAGCCATGACCGCACATAATCATGCATTCTTAATTCTTACTGGTTTTCCCAGTTGAGAAGAAGCACAATTCGTCATTTTACTGCTATCTGTAATCACCCTTCATGCATTACCTAAACTAGGGGTGTCCAAACTCAGTCCTGGAGGGCCGGTGTCCTAGAGAGTTTAGCTCAAACCCTAATTACACACATTGAACCAGCTAATCAAGCTCTTACTATATATTCTTGAACAGGGGGGTGTCCAAACTCAGTCCTGGAGGGCCGGTGTCCTGCAAAGTTTAGTTCCAGACCCAATCAGACACACCTGGGCTAGCTAATCAAGCTCTTACTTGGCTTTCTAGAAACATCCTCGCAGACGTGTTGAGGCAAGTTGGACCTAAAATCTGCAGGACACCCGCCCCCTATGACTGAGTTTGGACAGCCCTGTTCTTGAAACTTCCAGACAGGTGTGTTGAAGCAAGTTGGAGCTAAACTCAGCAGGACACCGGCCCTCCAGGACCGAGTTTGAGCACCCCTGACCTAAACTTAATCCAGGGCTTTCATTAATAGATTATTTGCACTGTATAATCCTAACATTAACCCTGGGATAACATTCTTATTTGTGTATTGTCACTGTTCAGATGAGGCTTTTTTGTGCATCTTGCTGGTTATTTAAACAAAAAAAGTTGCATGAGTCATTTTAAGCCTCATGAGACGCACACAAATGCAGGAAAACAAGTACAAAAGAAAGAAAACAAGGAGCAAAGTGTGTCATCTTACCATCTCCTTCACTCCAGCTCATATGCTTTCCATCTTTTGACATGTCTTGCTTATCTCTCAGCTAAAATGCTTACGATTCTGAGCAGGGTTTCATATAGCTGTGCTAACATCGCTGTTAAAGGTGTTAAAAGCATGTTTAGAAGGATAATAACCCATGCTTAAGCCTTTAAGAGGACTTGAGAACATGCACAAATCATATATCTCTGCTTTCTGGTATCTGCTTTCTGAATGAGAGCATGTTCCATCATCACATATGAATTTTCTGCATCATAAGAGTGCATTGAAGCACAGGAGGCTCTTCAGTGTGTGGGATTTATCGCACATGACTGTGAATGATGATTGTGTGGTGAACATGTATTTTTCAAAACGAGCAAACATCATTTGGAATAATAATGTATGGCTGTTGTTTACATCTTTAATCAGAAGGTGCTGCTTATATAGGCTGTATTTGCTGTCCTTGTGTGTTCTACGTTGCAGTATTTATTATAAATGGTTATCAGTGAACAAATTTGTATAGTTTAACCTCTTAAAGGAAAATAAAATCACCCCATAATTTTATCTCTAATGTATTTGACTTCTTTCTGTCAGATAAATACAGTCCGAGTAGTTTTGAGTTTTATCCTGACTATAAATATAGTAATATAGTGGACACTTTTATTTTAAAGCTTCCAAAAGACCATCAATCTATTGTCAAAATAACACCAGGTGGTTAATACATAACCATCCACTTTACAAGACATCCTAGCAGGCACCGGACATCACAAGGCCGTAAAATTTATGTTGGACTTTGAATTTTAGCTGTATATGAAAATCGGGTTGATGACCCAACGTCAGTTTGAGGTCAGACTTCAACATCAAGATCAATTTATTTAGTTCATGACACAGCATAAACTCAACCAAAGATTAACTGTACGTTTCCATCCATCCATCCATCCATCCATCCATCCATCCATCCGTCCATCCATCCATGTATTCATCCATCTATCCATCTAGCTGCCCATCCATTCATCTGCCTATGTATCCATCCATCCATCCATCATCCATCCATCATCCATCCATCATTATATTATTCC
The DNA here is from genome assembly GCA_903798195.1 of Danio kyathit. Classification (NCBI taxonomy): domain Eukaryota; kingdom Metazoa; phylum Chordata; class Actinopteri; order Cypriniformes; family Danionidae; genus Danio; species Danio kyathit. The sequence goes on from LR812542.1 coordinate 605,020, forward strand.
AGCCATCCATCACATATTTATATCCATCATATTTCCTTCCGTCCATCCATCCATCCATCCATCCATCACGTTTCACTTCATCCATCCATCCATCCATCCATCCGCCCATCCATCTGCCTATGTATCCACACATCCATCCATCTATCTGCCTATCCATCCATCCATTCATCTGCCGATCCATCCATCCATCCATCCATCCATCCATTCATCTGCCGATCCATCCATCCATCCATCCATCCATCATTATATTATTCCAGCCATCCATCACATATTTATATCCATCATATTTCCTTCCGTCCATCCATCCATCCATCCATCCATCCATTCATCCATCCATCCATCCATCTATCCATCACATTTCATTTCATCCATCCATCCATCCATCCATCCATCCATCATTATATTATTCCAGCCATCCATTACATATTTATATCCATCATATTTCCTTCCATCCATCCATCCATCCATCCATCCATCCATCCATCCATCCATCCATCCATCCATCCATCCATCCATCCATCCATCCATCCATCCATCCATCCATCCATCCATCCATCCATCCATCCATCCATCCATCCATCCATCCATCCATCCATCACATTTCACTTCATCCATCCATCCATCCGCCCGTCTATCTGCCTATGTATCCACCCATCCATCCATCTATCTGCCTATCCATCCATCCATTCATTCATCTGCCCATCCGCCCATCCATCTGCCTATGTATCCACCCATCCATCCATCTATCTGCCTATCCATCCATCCATTCATCTGCCGATGCATCCATCCATCCATCCATCCATCCATTTATATGCATATCTGTCTTTCATTCCATCTATCGTTCTGACTGTCTGTCTGTCACAAAAATCAAGCCCCGCCTACTTTTGCTCGTCATTCAGAAACATGTAAACATCTCCATAGAGAAGAACATCCTACAGTTTAATATATACACCACTACATTAACAGGCAAGATGAGCCACACTGCAACTTTTCAGATTCATAGACTGTTTAAGTACACCAAGCGTCTCCTTTTCCCAGACAGGCTCTGAATGTTATGGATTAGTTGAAGGCTCGATGCTCAAATTAAATTCCTGATTTGACGTCGGTGCACTTCTTAATGATCACAGCCTGTGGAGCTCCAGCACTGTACTTTACATCCTCAATCAATACTACGGACCTCCAGCGGGCAGTGAATATTTCCTTTATAGATTTCCCTGCCATGTCCTCAAAACAAATAATTGCGCAAACAACATCTATTTAGAGCAAGGTCTTGTGAGAAGGCCTGCGGGATCGGCTGTGTTCAGGTAAGCAGAGAAGAATGATTCTGTTCTCCTTGATTTTTTTTCTCTGCTCTCCTTGATAACAGCAGCGTGTATAAAGTATCCCAGAGGATGGACTGTTGTGCCGAGATCTCATTAGTATTCACAGTTGTTCGCACATGAAGTGTGTGTTTTCAGAGCATTTGCATTTCCATAAGCTTGGAGAGATGCTAATAAGTGCTCAATCAACACATTGACAGTTTTATACAAGTTTTGGAGATTAAGGATGAAGACTCCTTTGAGGTTCAAGATGTCAAATCCACTAGAGGGCGCTGTCTGTATTATTATTATTTTTTTGATAATGTGAAATACATTGCTCTGGGTACATTTTGTTGCATTTTGAGATGTCAAATCCACCAGAGGGCGCTGTCTATCTTGTTTTTAAAACGTAAAATTTGTTTTGTTGCTAGTTTCAGATATTAAATCCACTAGAGGGCGTCGTACATTTGTGCAAATCTGAAATGTGTTACTTAGGGTACATTTTCTTGTATGTTTCAGGTGAAAAATCCACTAGAAGACGCTGTCTGTATTTTAAAAATGTCAAATATGTTGCATTTTCAGATGTCAAGTCGACTAGAGGGCGCTGTCTACATTTTTGCAAAGCATAAAATGTTTTTCTGAGATTTTGTTGTACCGTTCAGATGACAAATTCACCAGAGGAAATGTCTACTTTTGATAAATTTTGAATTCTCCATTATAATTATTCATATTCATATTCTTATTCTTATTATTTTTATTTTTATTATTATTATTATCATTATTATTGTTATTATTAATATTATTTAGATAAAAATGAAAATGATTGTGTAAAATATGACCTAATTTCTTGTGAATTATATGTTATAGAAATTGCACGTTACATCCCTGTGATCTGTGCAACTGATATACTGATATCGTTCTACCCATCCATCCATCCTACCTCCCACCCACCCATCCATCCATCCTACCTCCCACCCACCCAAACCATCTACCCAAACCATCCATCCATCCATCCACATATCTGTCTTTCATTCCATCTATCGTTATATATATATATAGGAAATGTCTACATTTGATAAATTTTGAATTCTCCATTATAATTATACATATTCATATTCTTATTATTTTTATTTTTATTATTATTATCATTATTATTGTTATTATTAATATTATTTAAATAAAAATGAAAATGATTGTGTAAAATATGACTTAATTTCTTGTGAATTATACGTTATAGAAATTGCACGTTACATCCCTGTGATCTGTGCACCTGCTATACTTCTATAGAAGTCATTTAAGGTTAAATAGAGCACATAATGATATTTTCTGTGACTCTATTCTTCTGAAAACTGTTTCTCCAGCACTGCATGTGGACTGAAACAAAAGCCAACGAGATTGACAGAAAGTGTAAACACAGCATGTTTGACCATGATAAACTTGCTGAGATTTCTAATGTTCACAGCCAGGATTCAGGTTGTTTGTGCAGTCTGCTAGTGTGTGTGTGTGTGTGTGTGTGTGTGTGTATTGGCAGTAACTATTGAACACACAATAGTTTTGAATGGGGAAAAATAAAAAAAATGATCACAAAATACAGAAAACTGCTCATTTACAGGTATTTTTACAGTGTGATTCATGTTTTTATTATTATCATTATTTTATTCATGCTTTTTAGCTGAAGTCAGAGACCTTGATCTTTCCTCCAACACATTTTGATGTTGAAAAGTGACTTTTATTGAGGTTTTTAATAGTTTACTATGCTATATTGTCTGTGTTGGTTTTGTATTTTCTGTTATTTTACAGACTTAATTCTCTCTATTTATTATTTATTATTAGGGATGTTCTGATCAGGTTTTCTTGCCCTTGAGTCCAAGTTTTGAGTATCTACTGATGCCGAAACCGAGAATAGTGAAGAAACAAATCCAGGATGTTCCTTATTTTTTTATTTAATTCACCTTATTTTAACATTCAACAACTCCGTTAACAGTCAAGTAATAAATAACATCAATTCTTCACTTTTGGACTTTAGTGCAGCAGTAAATATAATATAAAAACAGACAGCACCTCAACTATACCTCAAAAATACCCGGCAGGCAATCCTAAGTTTACACATCTCACAGTTTGCTATGGCAATGTTGTCGTCATCAACTCTATAATACCTCCAGACCACAGACATGCTCGCGCTTTCCGCTTCAAGCTGCTTCCGTGTTCTACTTTACCGGTGTTCTGTCGATTTGTCCTACCTTGTCAGATTGTCCTACCTCCCATTCAAAAAGTAGGTAGCACATTTTGAGGACGCAACATGCTACCCATCAGATTTTGCTGCCAGTGTAAATTTTAATGTGGAGTAGTGTGAAGCTGTACTATTGCCCTAACCTACCTAATCCCCAACCCCAACCTCAGAACCATTCAAATGCAGTGTTGGTAGCATAATCTGATGAGTGGGATCAAATGTCAGGACACCGGCATTTAACCAATAGTGATGTCATGCGGCACGCGTTGCTGTTTCTGTGTGAAGTCAAGATAGAGGTCTAACTCTGTGCCACCGCATAACTATAGATGTGTTAAAAAATAATGAGAGTATATATATATATATAAATACAGTGAGGGAAATAAGTATTTAATCACACTGTGATTTTTCAAGATCTCCTACTTAGAAATCATGGAGGGGTCTAGAATTTTCAGTATAGGTGCAATTCCACTGTGAGAGACAGAATCTAAAATAAAAATGCAGAAATCACATTGTATGACTTTAACAATTTATTTGTAAATTACTGTGTGAAATAAGTATTTGATCACTTGCCTTTCAGCCAAATTTCTGACCCTCAAAGACCTGTTATTATGCTTTAAAATAGTCCAGCTACACTCTGCTCATGATTCTAATTTAGCAGCACTTGTTTGAGGGCACTAGCTGTCATAAAGACACCTGTGCACCCCACAATCAGTCAAAAGTCTAAGTAGCAACATGGCCAAAACCAAAGAGCTGTCAGAAGACACAAGAGATGAAATTGTAGACTTTCATAAAGCTGAAACTGCTACGGGGCAACTGCCAAGAAAGAGCAACTGTTGGAGAAAATGGAGGAGGCTAATGATGACCGTCAATGTCCTTCAGACTGGGGCCCCACAGAAGATCTCTCCTCGTGGGGTATTAATGATGCCAAGAATGGTCTAGAATCAGTCCAGAATTATGCGGGTGGAGCTGATCAATGCCGTGAAGAGAGCTAGGACCACCGTTTTCAAGGGTACTATCAGTAATACAGTAAGATGTCATGTTTTAAAACCATGCATCGCACGGAAGGTTCCCCTGCTTAAGTTAGCCCATGTCAAGACCCATCTGAAGTTTGCCAGGGATCATCTGGATGCTCCAGAGTATTCATGGGAGAAAGTCCTGTGGTCAGATGAGACCAAATTAAAACGTTTTGGTCTTAACTCTATTCACCGAATTTGGAGGAAGAAGAATGACGTGTATCCTCCCAATAATACCATCCCTACAGTGAAGCATGGGGCTGGAAGCATCATGCTCTGGGGTGTTTTTCTGCACAGGGGACAGAATGACTGCACTGTATTAAGGAGAGGATGAACGTGGCCATGTATTGTGAGATATTGGGCAAAAACCTCCTTCCCTCAGTCAGAGCATTAAAGATGGGTCGTGGCTGGGTCTTCCAACATGACAATGACCCAAAGCACACAGCCAGGAAAACCAAGGAGCGGCTTCGTAAGAAGCATAACAAGGTTTTGGAGTGGTCTAGCCAGTCTCCAGATCTAAATCCAATAGAAAATCTTTGGAGGGAGCTGAAACTCCATGTTGCTCAGCGACAGCCCTGAAACCTGACAGATCTAGAGAAGATCAGTGGGCAAAATCCCTCCTTCAGTGTGTGCAAACCTGCTGAAGAACTACAGAAACCCTTTGACCTCTGTAATTGTTAACAAAGGCTTCTGTACTAAATATTTAAAATGCTCGACTCAAGTGATCAAATACTTATTTCACACAGTAATTTACAGATAAATTGTTCAAAAGTCATACAATGTGATTTCTGCATTTTTATTTTAGATTCTGTCTCTCACAGTGGAATTGCACCTATACTGAACATTCTAGACCCCTCCATGATTTCTAAGTAGGAGATCTTGAAAAATCACAGTGTGATTAAATACTTATTTCCCTCACTGTATTTATATATGTATATATATGTTCAAGTCCAGATGGGCAGGTAATGTCCAATTTCGATCGAGTCTGAAATCACGTGATCGGATCTGGACATTCCTATTTATTATGCAATACATTACAGTTACAGACATTACAGATTGCTTGTTATTTAGTATAATTTAACTGCTGGATATAGTATTTATTATACAATATATTGTTTCAAACAACTTAAAATATAGTTATAGTCACTTAGATAAAATGCACTGTTGAATTCTCAGAGCAGAGATCAACATCCCATAACACAATTAACAACAACCGTCGATCAACAGAAAAACAACAGTAAATCATGAAATGCAGAGTTTGTAATTAATGGATATATTTTATTACAGAGCAGCTTTCCACAGGTAAGTGGTTGCAATCAATTTATTTGCACTGAATTTAGAAATCAAATGTAGTATTGTTCAACTTCATTTGTTTGTTTAAATTCAACCCAATGTACATTGTTTGCAACCACTTACCATAAATATACCATAATATAAATGTAAATATATAAAATGCATACAAATAAATCTTTATATGTGCTTCTCCGTTAAGAAATAAGCCTGCAAGAGATAAAATTGAGGAGCTGATTAAAAATAAAGTTATTGAAGAAGTGAGCGAAGTCTAGTATCTTGGCAAAACTCGAGACATGAATTTAAATTTTGACAGTCATGTTAGAAATATGTGTAAGAAGGGCAAGCCAAGTCTAAAATGTTTAGATTTTTAACATATTAAACTGCTAAATTATACATGCACGCAGTGATATTTTCAGACGTGTCATATTGCATTACATCATGGTCATAAGCCTCTTGAACCACACTGAAGCCTATTGATTTGATAAACAAGCAATCAAAAGTATGCCATGGCATTATTGTGAAGTTTTATGTTTTTAGTTTTGATAGTTTTAGTAAATGTAATTATCTTAAATTAGTTTTTACATGTTTAATAATCCTGTTTTCTGATCTAATCAGTAGGCCTCAAACCTCTCAGAGTCACACAAGCAGCTGCTAATAGTGACTGTCATGTTCCAAAGTGGTTTTCTCTCTTAAGGGAGCCAATTTGTGGAATAATTTACCTGTTAATGTAATGTAATGTGTATTTATGTAGCGCATTTATTGTGTATGTCCATACACCTTAAGCACTTCATAATCATGAGGGGGGGTCTCTCCAAACCCCCACCAGTGTGCAGCTCCACGTGGATGATACGACTGCAACCACACGACCACCTGTTAGCCTAAAATTAGAAAGTAATCTAAATGTTTTTATTAGTGTACGTAAAAAGTGGTTCAAAACAAAAGTGTTTACACAAATAGTCGGCTATTAGTTTGTTAATCATGCCATCTTTGTTTTTGCTTTACAGCAATATTATGTAAAGATTATAATGTTGTGTATATTATATTTTCATTTTATATCAAGCCTCCTGTGGACAGGTGCTGAGAATTAGTCTGCTAAAACACTTAAACAAATGCATTTGGTTGTCCTGTGTAATTGTGATGTCCATGTCAAATAAATAAAAATATATCTTAAAATATAATATGCTTAATCTGCATATTACTTGATGATAACGTTTAGCATGTTGCTTTAAAACTAGTCTGCATTTCTGGGCTATAAATGATTATGAATGCATCATAAATCAAAATGAAACAAATCATTAAAAAACAAAACACATTATACAAAGCTGAACACTGTACAAACACTTTTTGCTGTCTTAATATTTTTATTGAATCAAATGAACCTGTCTAATCTCAACTTACATCAATCAAACTGACTCAAATATTAAGTTTAACTTTGTAAAACTTCAAAAATGTAGTTGAAACCTGATAAAGGTGAGTAATAAGTGCTGGCAAACAATTGATATAAGCTGAATTTAAACCAACAAATTAAGTTGAACATTACTGCACTACCTGACAAATGTCTTGTGGCCTGTACAAGTTTTAGTAACAGCACATAATAACTGGACTTCTAGTTGATGATTTGGTATCAGAAGTGTCTCTATGAAAGGTAAAGGCCTCTAGATTACGCTTATTTGAGCACAATAAAATCTGATCATGTCTTGATGTTGAATGATTTCATTAGGACAGTAAGGTCTGACTCTGCTTAGACTAAAGTCTCATCACTGAACCTTCAATAATGTCCAGTATAGAATATAAAGTCATGCTGCAGTGGAAACAGAATGAATATTGTGTCTGACTCCATCATGAGCTTGGAGGACTGCATCATACATCTCTGAATGACTCAAATCACGCATTAATAAAGTAATCTGGAATGGCAAAGAAAGCGTTCTTGCAGGACTCCCAGAGTTTATCAAGAGTCTTTGTGTTCATCTTCAACACCTCCTCCTTCATTATGCTCAATAACATTTAAATCTGGTGACTGGGCTGGCCAATCCTGGAGCAGCTTGACCTTCAGGAGCTTTGATGTGGAGGCTGAAGTATGAGAAGGAGCGCTATCCTGCTGGAGAATTGTCCCTCTCCTGTGGTTTGTAATGTAATGGGCAGCACAAATGTCTTGATACCTCAGGCTGTTGATGTTGATCATCCACTCTGCAGATCTCTCGCACGCCCCCATACTGAATGTAACCCCAAACCATGAGTTCTCCTTCACCAAACTTGACTGATTTCTGTGAGGATCTTGGCTCCATGCTGGTTCCAGTAGGTCTTCTGCAGGATTGGTGATGATTGGGATGCAGATCAACAGATCTATCAGAGAAATCCACCTTCTGACACTTTTACACATGATCAACTAGAAGTCAAGGTATTATTTAGTGCTCTTACAACTGGGATCCACCACAAGCCTTTTGTCAGGTAGTGTACATTGAATTTGTGTTTAAATTCAGCCCATATTAATTGTTTGCAGCCACTTACCTTAAAAAATAGTAAGTCTTTTTATTTTCAGTGTGATAAGCACGTGCTCCTGACCTGATGTTTTGTCACCAACTCTCCATTAGTCTGAACTTTATAAAAAACACAAGGGTAAGCTTTATTGCTTTTAGATTTAGTCCTGCAGCACAAAGCATCTCGGTTCAGAAGGTTTGGAACTGGCACAAAATCCCCTTTTCTTGAGCTATTGTTGTTTGTGCTCTTTATCCAGCGCAGTTAATACAATTGAACATTGGTTTACAGCAGAGATGATCTCCCTTAGAGAGGAAGGAAAATTGCTTCTTGACAATACATACGGCAGACTCTTCAGATCATTAGTGTGAGGTGATGCATGGAGCCGGAATCCTGGCACGCACAGATTAACCTCACTGTTTTTAACACAACCGTCTCAAAGCGCTCGCTCTCACAGCATTGATTTGTCTTTCCTGAGTGCTTCTGTTCCTGTGTGGCTCAGTTTGTGTGTGCGAAAGAAGAAGAAAGAGGATTTTACTATTAGCTGGTGACAATAAGCATAGCCAACAAGCTATTTTAATGATGTTTAAATGAGAAAACAGGAGAAATGAATACTGTAATTTCAAAATGTAATGCTAGGACTGATATGATCATGCTGATTCAGTATAAATCTTTGGTAACTTAAAAAGGGTTGTTCATAAGACTGTCGTGACATCTTGATAAGCATATACACTTGTTTAAGATGTCTTAATGACAATATAAAGAGAACACAAAATAAAAAATAAAAACTCATATCAACATCACTTCCACTGCGCTTTAAAAATTCTCAATCTGTAACGTCAAAACATCCTTTTAGTGTTTCCCATAACTAAATGACAGCTTAAAGACGCCTCTCACATGGAGAATGAAGCCTCATGCATTGCTCAGGTGTGAGTTTCTCACAATCTTCAACAGAGTGTCTAAATCTTGATGCTTCTGTGGGTCTCGTCTGTCAAATCTGAGCTTTATTCTGTATTCTCTATTGGATTGAGGTCAGGTGATTGGCTGGGCCATTCTACAGCTTGATTTTCTTTCTCTGAAAGCATCTGAGAGTCTCCTTGGCTGTGTTTTAGATCATTGTCTTGCTGAAATGGTTTGATCTTCATCCTCTGCTAATGTAGATGTTGGACTGAAGCAGCTGATCTTCATTTACACTGAGGAAGGGCAGAGGGGTGCTGAAGAATCACTGAGAGATTTCAGCTGCTGTCCGGGCTTTCACTGCTCAAATACACCTCCCTTTCTTTATGTGTTCAACACTTTTTCCCGGCATTATTTCATTTTATTTCGTTCATTTAATTTCTCCCATTCAGGTACTGACCAGGCTCAGCCCTGCCTAGCTTCAGTGAGTAACCACTCTTGGGCTGTGGCATGGTTTCAATTACAATATACTGATGCAACATACTTCTTCCGATCTCATTTTTCCTCAAAAGCATAATAATTGAAAGCAGCCTTTACTTGTTATTTGCTGTTTCCTCGTTTCTCCGCCATTAATTAGTCTCATGATTATCTTTGAAAACATGAGGTTCTGCAATTAAACGGTAGCTGCAAACCCAGGAGGGCCGAGCTTTCCCAGATAACATTGAAAAGCAGGATCTGAACATCAGCTGAATAAAGCTGAACGGTATTTTACAGTGGAGTAGCTGCTATTCCCAAACCAGAGCACAGATTGCGTGTTATTAAGTACAGTTTAACGGCAGGGTCACTGGAGCTGGCAGCACAGATCTGCTAAAATCAGGACACAATGTTTACTCTGATAGTGTGTTTCTGAAATAGGCATAAGAAAACAATGCATGTCACTGTTTCCTGTTATTATTATTATTATTATTATACAGTGTACATTATAACAATTTAACTTACATTAGCAGCATTGATGTCAGTAAGACTCATTATAGCTTTTGTATTAATGCACCTTCTGTTCTTATAGATATTTATTTGTTTTTTATTTTCGTAGCTTCATTATCAGTACATCCATCCATCATTCCATCCTTCAGTACATGCATCCAACCATCCTTCAGTACATCTATTCATCCATCCATCCATCCATCCATCCATTCATTCAAACATCAGTACATCCATTCATGCATCCATCCTTCAGTACATTCATTCCTCCATCCTTCAGTACATCCATCCATCCTTCAGTACATTCATTCCTCCATCCTTCAGTACATCCATCCATATTTCAGTACATTCATCCATCAGTACATCTGTCCATCTGTTAGTTGTCCATCCATCCATCCATTTTTCAGTTCATCTATCCATCCATCTATACTTCAATACATCCATCCATCCATCTGCCCAATCATCCATCAGTACATCCATTCGTCCATCCTTATACATCCATCCATCCATCCATCCTTCAGTACAACCTTCAGTACATCATCCATCCTTCAGTACATCTATCCAATCATCCATTCATCCTTTCATCCATCCATCCATTCATGCATCCATCCTTCAGTACATCTATCATCCATCCATCCATCCATCCATCCATCCATCATTTAGTATGTACGTGCGTCCATCCATCCATCCATCCATCCATCCATCCATCCATCCATCCATCCATCCATCCATCCATCCATCCATCAGTACATTCATCCATCCATCTTTCATTACATCATCCATATTTGGTTAAATCACCCATCCATATTTCAGTACATTCATCCATCAGTACATCTGTCCATCTGTTAGTTGTCCATCCATCCATCCATTTTTCAATTCATCTATCTATCCATCTATTCTTCAATACATCCATCCATCCATCTGCCCAATTATCCATCAGTACATCCATTCGTCCATCCTTATACATCCATCCATCCTTCAGTACATCCATCCATATTTCAGTCCATTCATCCATCCATCCATTCATTCTTAAGTACATCCATCCATATATCATTACATCTATTCATCCATCCATCCATATGCATCAATGCATCCATCAATAGTAGCTATCCATACATCCTTCTACAGTATTTATTCCTCCACAAATCTATGGTATCACATCTGTCCATCCATGGATAATATTATTATAATTATTATAATCTGTCCATCAGCATCTCTCCATCCTCTGCTGCATTATTTATCTGTATGCTGATAATGAAAGCCTGTTCTGAGGTCAGGAAAGGTGACTGTTGTTTGTTCCACCCAATCACAGGCTTCAAGAGACACAATTAGACGGAGGTCATCATCATATTATTCTTCATCATTTCTTTATGCTGATTATCTCACATCTCATCGCCCTCTGAAGACCACTGAGTCACAGCTAGTGCTGGAGGAAATTATTCACAAAGTAACCAGTTACTGTAAATAAATTACTTAAAGTTTTAGGCTACTTTATTACAGATACTTATAATTTGCTTGTTTAAATAAATTTATTTTTGCTGAATAATTATAGTTTTCAACTAAAGAACATTTATCAATTGCATATGCTTAAAAAAAAAAATAAGAAATTAGTTCTTGACAATGTAAGGTACGAATAAAAGTAAAGGTAAATATTGAATACGATATACACTCACTGGCCACTTTATTAGGTACACCTGTCCACAACAAATTTGTTAACACTAATGTCTAATCACATGGCAGCAGCTCACTGCATTTAGGCATGTAGGCATGGTCAAGACGATCTGCTGCAGGTCAAAGCGAGCATCAGAATGGGGAAGAAAGGGGATTTAAGTGACTTTGAACGTGGCATGGTTGTTGCTGCCAGACAGGCTGCTCTGAGTATTTCAGAAACTGCTGATCTACTGGGATTTTCACGCACAACCATCTCTAGGGTTTACAGAGAATGGTCCGACAAAGAGGAAATATCCAGTGAGCGGCAGTTCTGTGGGCGCAAATGCCTTGTTGATGCCAGAGGTCAGAGGAGAATGGCCAGACTGGTTCCAGCTGATAGAAAGGCAACAGTAACTCAAATAAGCACTCGTTACAACCGAGGTCTGCAGAAGAGCATCTCTGAACACACAACACGTCCAACCTTGAGGCGGATGGGCTACAGCAGCAGAAGACCACACCGGGTGCCACTCCTGTCAGCTAAGAACAGGAAACTGAGGCTACAATTCACACAGGCTCACCAAAACTGGACAAGAGAAGATTGGAGAAACGTTGCCTGGTCTGATGAGTCTCCATTTCTGCTGCCACATTCGGATGGTCGGCTCAGAATTTTGCCTCAACAACATGAAAGCATGGATCATCCTGCCTTGTATCAGCGGTTCAGGCTGGTGGTGGTGGTGTAATGGTGTGGGGGAGATTTTCTTGGCACACTTTGGGTCCATTAGTACCAATTGAGCATGGTGTCAACGCCACAGCCAACCTGAGTATTGTTGCTGACCATGTCCATCCCTTTATGACCACAGTGTCTCCATCTTCTGATGGCTACTTCCAGCAGGATAACGCACCATGTCATAAAGCGCCAATCATCTCAGACTGGTTTCTTGAACATGACAATGAGTTCACTGTACTCAAATGGCCTCCACAGTCACCAGAGCTCAATCCAATAGAGCACCTTTGGCATCATGGATGTGCAGCCAACAAATCTGCAGCAACTGTGTGATGCTATCATGTCAATATTGAGCAAAATCTCTGAGGAATATTTCCAGTACCTTGATGAATCTATGCCATGAAGGATTAAGGCAGTTCTGAAGGCAAAATGGGGTCCAACCCGGTACTAGTAAGGTGTACCTAATAAAGTGGCCGGTGAGTGTAGCTGTACGTATCAATAATTATAAACTCCTTTTAACATGTGATGTCACATGTTGTTAGGACACTGTGTTAGTCTATGCTGACATTATCTTCAGCAGCTCAAACACTCTAATGTCTAATGGACAGACGGCTGCTTCTCACTCAGGGCTGCTGTTTATGCTAATGAGATGGAGAGATGGTCACTAGTGGGCGGGGCTTTCCCCCTCTGATGACACATACAAAGAGAGAATGTCAATCAAAGTGTTTCTGCAGACTGTTTTTATCAAATCTGATAGGAAAATAATAGAATGAATTCATGTTTACCATTAGAGGCTGGAGATATTCACACACTACTCACAAACAACTGTTGATTTTTGCATAATAGCTCCCCTTTAATTGTGATTGTCTGATTGGATAGTTCTTCCAGGATTAACACAGATGTCCATTCGGCAACATCTCTGATTAAATCTCACTAAAAACACAGTGGTCACTGAAATAGCCTCAATTTTTTTTTTTTTTTTTTTAAGTAATGAAGAATCAGAAATGACTGAAAATAAACTACTAATGAGATATTGTGGATCAACAGAAGCATTAAAAAAAGGCAAACTAATGAAACTGGATTGCATTAGATTGAAGAGTACCAGCGTATTCGTCCACGTCTGTACAGTATATAGACTGAGTGTGTAAATTCTATATTAAAGGTGTCTAAGAGTGTGTAAATTCTACATGAGGCTGAAAATGGTCACAGCGATGTCTTTAGTGTGTGAAAACACAGGGACGCATTTGCTTTTCTCTGTTGTTCTTTTTGCCCCACATGCTGCGATCTGTCGCTTCGAGTCAGTCTGACACTGAATAATGCCAGAACTGCAGTGTGTGTGTGTGTGTGTGTGTGTGTGTGTGTGTGACTCAAAGTGTTGTGAAAATAAAGATGCACTGGTGAAGTCTTGATGCCGGCTGACAGCTTGTCTGCTCATTGTAATTCATAGGGAGGCGTTACCTTTGGCTGCTTCAGTCAATCACATTTAATCAGATTCACAACATCCTGCATGATACAAATACGCCTCTTATAGATTTATGCTTTCTGTTTTTGCTCCCTTTGTTGAGGATATGGGCCATTTACTGTAGGAATCGCTCTCTCTCTCTGTCCTTCTTTCTTTCTTTCTTTCTTTCTCTCTCTCTCTCTCTCTCTCTCTCTCTCTCTCTCTCTCTCTCTCTCTCTCTCTCTCTCTCTCTCTCTCTCTGTCTATCTAAAGTACAGTGTATACTATCTATACAGTTGAAGTCAGAATTATTCGCCCCCTTTGATTTTTTTTTTCTTTTTTAAATATTTCCCAAATGATGTTTAACAGAGCAAGGAAATGTTCACAGTATGTCTGATAATGTTTTTTCTTCTGGAGAAAGTCTTATTTGTTTTATTTCGGCTAGAATAAAAACAGTTTTTAATTTTTTTAAAACAATTTTAAGGTCAATATTATTAGCCCCTTTAAGCTATAATTTTTCTCGATAGTCTACAGAACAAACCATCGTTATACAATAACTTTAAATGTCACTTTAAGCTGTATAGAAGTGTCTTGAAGAATATCTAGTCTAATATTATTTACTGTCATCATGACAAAGAGAAAATAAATCAGTTATTAGAGATGAGTTATTAAAACTATTATGATTAGAAATGTGCTGAGGAAATCTGCTCTCTGTTAAACAGAAATTGGGGAAAAAAATAAACTGGCGGGTTAATAATTCTGACTTCAACCGTGTATATATAATATATATATATGTAGTATCTATAGGGGGAGTAATATATATAACCATGCCTAATATCAGAAAATTAATCAAATTGATGATTTGTTTATAAATTGTTAAAATATTGGTATTTGTGATTCAGCAAGTCCTGAGACTCTCGTATACACCATGATCTTATATAAAATTCACTTTAATGTGTGATATGACTAAAAGGCCATAAAGGAATATTTTCTCAATATCAATGAGTAGCGGCTCGGACAGGGAAACATGTCTTTCATATGTCACCAATACATCACGACCTAACAAGCGGATTGATGAAATAAATTGGCTGTAGTGTGTGTGTGTGTGTGTGTGTGTGTGTGTGTGTGTGTGTGTGTGTGTGTGTGTGTGTGTGTGTGTGTGTGTGTGTGTGTGTGTGTGTGTGTGTGTGTGTGTGAATGTGAGCGTCTATGGGTGTTGTGGCTGGAAGGGCATTCGCTGTGTAAAACAAATGCTGGATAAGTTGGCGGTTCATTCCACTGTGGAGACCCCTGATGAATAAAGGTTTTGAAGGAAAATGAACGAACAGAATATATTTATTTATTTATTTGTTTGTTTTTTCATTTATTTCACTTATTTTAGTTTGTTAGAAAACATTAACTTACACAATGTATTACACAAAACAAATAATTAATTATTTAAAACAATTTATAATACTTAATTATTAATAGTTTTAATGTTTCAGTCTTGTTTATTTGCATTATATATGTATATGCATTATACACACACACGTTTCAGCACTTTTTGTCTTTTTATTTATTTTATTAATTTAATATTTTGTTTTAGTTAATGTATACATTAACTCAAAGTAAATAAATTATATATATTTTTTAATAATGAGTATTTTATTAAAGCCTAACATTTTCTTTCAGTCTAGTTTATTTGAATTAGTTATATTTTTTTTGTTTGTTTTTTTACATAAACACTAGAACCCTGCATCAAATATTATGAGTCAACTTAAAACAAATAAATATATAAATCCTGTTCATGCAAAATATTTACAGTGTAGTTATCCCCGTCAGACTTGTTTACATTTTTGAAAAGTTTTTAATGCAAAGCTAGATATTATTTTGCTTTTTAGAGAAATTATAAATTCAGTATGGAAGTCAAAAAGCAGATCAATAAATAAAGATAAATAAATAAATAAGAAATGTTGGATTTTTATATATTTTTACCAACATTTTGTTAAGTATTTAGAAAGTAAAGCTAGAAAGTATTTTCCTGTAGAAATAAATTATAAATTCAGTAAGAGAGTCAAAAACAGATAGATTACATAAATAAATAAACATTTACATACAGAATGACAAACTTAATATACATTTGAAACAGCAACATTGAATTGTTGTTTCATGCATTATCATGCACCCCTAAACTGCTCCAGTGATTGGACGCAGGTTGTGTCAGTATAAAGTCATTGAAATGAGACACAAATTGCTCTGTAAACAACCCAGGAAAAAAAAACGGCACATTAGTCAGCATTGTAATGAGGGGAGAACATTACGTTACACATCCCCATAGAGCGCCGTAATGTGCTTGAGTGATTTTTGCCATCTGTTGACAACATTTCGCAGGCAGGTAATTTATCACGGCAAACAGCCGGGCCGCAAAAAAAAAAAAGAAAAATTAACACATTTATTTATGATCCTGTGTGAATTTGAACTGTGTAAATACCATTGGTCATATCCAAACAGAGACTCTGCCAAATAACACAAGTGTTGCAGAGAGAGCCACAAATGTAAGAGGCGTTCGGGACGAATAAACCCTGGATGAGTCTCTAAAGCCTGGATATTGATTGAAGAGATGGGTTATTTTTCACCCAGAAGGGAAACGATGCTGATTTCAGGTTTCTGCTGTTCAGAAAATATGATTACTGACTTCTGCAGCGAGCTTTAGAGGGATATCCATGAGCAAATACAACACTGATGGATTCTGCCACACGCTGGCAACTTTAACAACAACAAAATGACCTGATTTGACCAGATAAAATGCAGAAAACCATCTTTAAAGATGTGTTGATGAGCACATGATGGATTCATGCATCATATACATTGGTTTTCTTAACCTTTATGTTATGTTGGGTCGTTTTCATTAACTCTGGGCTGATTTTTAGGCTTAATTTGGCCATGACTTTCTCTGTGTTTCAGCCAGTCAAATGAATTTTGGTGCAAATCTTATTTGGACACACATTTTAGGAAAATGCTTTGACAATTTTAAACCACTTAATACTAATTGACTCTCCTTTGGTTATGTTGGTGGCTGTTTTTGCCCCCATTGACTTCCATTAGAACCACATTTATTGATTGCAAAGCCATGACAGCATATAATCATGCATTCTTGACTGCTGCTGGTTTTCCCTGTTGGGAAGAGCTACAATTTGTCATTTTAACTGTTGTATGATTATATAGTGTCATCATGGCTTTGCAATCAATAAATGTGGCCACCAACACAATGAAAGGGTGGTACATTTAAACAATACACAAAGGAGACAGGGATAGTTTAGCCAAAACTGAAAATTGTCATCATTTACTCACCATTTACTTGTTGAACAAAAAAAAAAGGTAGTTTGAAGAATGTTGGAAACCTGTAACCATTGTCTACCATTGTTTATTTTTTTTTTCTATGGAAGTCAATGGTTACAGGTTTGTTACTGTTTTCTAAGTAGTGTTTGACAGAAAAGGGAAACTCATGAAGGTATGGAACCACTTGAGGACAAGTAAATGGTGATTAAACATTCATTTATTTTAGGTGCACTGTCTCTTTAAATAGATGTCAGATCAGGTTTTTGTATTTACACAGTCATGATGCATGCATGAAAACTGAACAAAGATGAGGTTAGTCCTGATTTCTATTGAGATAAACTCAGTTGCATGCTAACAATGCTGTATGACATGATGAAAGAACAAATTAAAGTGTAGTTTTAGCAGTTTTTTGGCTAATTTTGGAACACCGCCCTTTTTATGTAGTATGCATAAAGTATAAATATAGGAAAAACTTGACGATATACACTTCCTAGTCAGTTTTTATTTCCTCATTTTTAAATGTCCCGTGAAGTGCTTGGAAATGTGCATTTTTGTAATCTCTATTTCTCAACTGAAGCATAAATAGAGGCTGGGGTGTAAAATAGCTCCTCCCTCTTTTTTGAATATAGCCAATCACGTTTAGTGTTTCACAACTGAGCCATTCAGAGTTATACTGACCGTGTGTGTGTGTGTATGTGTGGTGTGATTTGATGAGTTCATAACACAGTTTGGCCATCATTTTATTACATTTCTTATATAATTTTCTTCTATATTAAGTAAAACCTCAGTTTAAACGCTTTTTAATGTGAATAAATCAGCAATTTTAGCCTCGGCAATAGCATCTTAAAGGGGGTGGGACTTTTAGCACTAGTGAGCATTTGATTGGTCAGAATATTTGATGAGATGTTGTTGATTCTTTTAGACGGAAGTGACAAACCTTAATCTGTGAATGTTTTATCTTCTAAATGTGCATTTTATCACTGTTTTGGATTATTTATAACCTTAGGGCTAACATACTAATACATAAAGCACTTTCATTTTGATTTCAGAAGGTTTTTAATGTGCTATTTCAGGGAGTGATTTGATGATTTGTGTGTGTGCTAAACTCTATTCCTTTGTTTATTGAAAATGGATAATGTTCTGTACAGGTAGTAGGGAAGATTAGTTCATCTTTTGTGTTTGATCGGGATTTCAGTGATTTGTTTGTCACATACCCTAAACAGTCTGACAATAATCTTATCCTGTCTAGAAGAAATAATGATTCTGCTATCAGACCAGCATAGTGAATTTAAAGGAACAGTTCACATAAAAATAAAAACTCCTCACATTCAAGTGGTGGTAAACTTTTCTGTATTTCTTTCTTCTGTTGTACACAAAACAAGATATTCTGAAGAGTGTTCAGCCATTGACATCCACTGTAGGAAAAACAAAATACCATGGAAGCCAATGGATGTTTTCATTTCAGCAGAGAGAGAATAGGTTCCAACCTGTCAAAATTTGATTGATGACTGCCATGCCCCTTTTAAGGCAGTCTAATCTCCACCCAGAAACCTGATCTAATTTTGATTGACATATTTAAAGAGACAGTTCACCCCAAAATTGATGTTTAATCACCATTTACTCGTCCTCGAGTGGTTCCATACCTTTATGAGTTCCCTTTTCTGTCAAACACTACTTGGAAAAATGTTACAAACCTGTAACCATTGACTTCCATAGGAAGAAACAGAAATATAATGGAAGTCAATGGTTACAGGTTTCCAACATTCTTCAAAATATCTTATTTTTTTGTTAAACAGAAGAAATTAGTAAATGATGACAGAATTTTTGTTTTTTCCCTTGTGTATTGCTCAAATGTAGCACCCTTTGGTTATGTTGGTGCTGTTTTTTGCTCCATTAACAACATTTATTGATTGCAAAGGCATGACAGCATACAATCATGAGGCTATAAAATGGGCGGTGTTTAGACCGAAAGTCTCACCGTAAAAGGGGCGTGGCGGTCATCAATCAAATTTTGACAGTTGCTGGAACATATTCTCTCTCTGAGCACTCTTCAGTATATCTTCCTTT